>JBBBDQ010000464.1:0-115000 GCA_037127315.1 Ascarosepion bandense
GCTTCTGCTCAAACGAACTGGTGCCTCCTCAACAGGTGTTTACTCGTGCAACCAGACTGGCAACTGGGTCCCACCCATTCACAGTCAGGTTAGCCAAATGCAGACGACAATTCTACTCCTGCAGCTTCTTCTCTCGCACTTCCCGCCTGTGGAACTCGCTCCCGTATTCTTGCTTTCCTGACGGCTACAACCTCCAGAAATTTAAATGCAAAGTCAATACTCATCTACTAACCACTGGACTCTAGCTCTCTCCCCACCCCCGTATAACCTTCCCTTTCTCTCCACCTAAGTATCTGTCATCGCACTTGCTTTCTCAGCTTTCTATTGTTCCTTTCTAACTAGTTTGTACTCCTCACTTTTTTCTAATTAATCTTTTTACATTTATGTAGCCCCCTGCACATCAGTGGCGTTTCCGCCTTGCTCGGGGTGAAAAAAAATGTTGAAAGATATAACGTCTTCTAGCAGCTACCCTCTTGATCCAAGGCAGAACTAACGCCTCTTGATGTGTGCCTACGCGTTGAGACTGAGGCCCTGTGTGAAGATGAATAAATTCTTGCTTTCCTGAAGGCTACAACCTCCAGGAGTTCAAATCCAAGGTCAGTACTCATCTCTTAACCACTTGACCCTAGTTCTTTCTTCACCGCCCTGTGTATCCTTTCCTTTCTCTCCACCTCTGCAACTGTCATCATCACCTGTATTCCTTCCCTTCTCTTGCTCATTTCTAACTGGTTCGTCCTTCTCTTCACTCTCCTCTAATCTTTTTCTCTTATGTAGCCCCCTGCACATCAGTGGCGTTACCGCCTTGCTCGGGGTGATGTGATTAAAAAAAATATTAGCACCCAAAAGCTTTGAACTGTTCGTATAGAGCTTCTTGCACGACTTACAAGCAGTACAGTATGGCGTTTCTAAATTTATGACGGAGTGAATTACGCCATAGTAAACTTTTTCTCACAGACAATATCCAGTTGACCCTACAAAAATAAAAGCAAAAACGAGCATGCGCAATATTAGAAATATAAAATGGCGACAATTTAGCAAACGCACCATGTTATGTGCCCTCCTACGAGGAATGGCTCTTCCTCTTACTATATAATTACCTACAGTTGACGGCAGTTAAGTGCGACAGTTAATACTACAGATAGTGCGCAGTTAAAGCCAGCTACTAGTCAGGCAATTTCCTTCTTCTATGTACACTATCCCCTCAGGCCGTAGGCGATCATGGTTCTCCACGTCTCCCTATCACTTGTAGCTTTTAGTATGTTTGCTCCTGTTACACCTCGTAACCCCCGTTTCGTCATCCACCTGGTCAGGCCCTGCAAATATGTTTTCCGCTGCCTTTTTCTGTCTCTTTTTCCTTCTATCTCGCCTGTCAGTATCAGGTTCTCCAAGCTCTCCTTCCTCATTGCGTGTCCCAGGAACTTCAGTTGTCTCTTCCTGATGCTGAGTATTAATTTCCTTTTTGTTGCCATTCTTTCCAACACCTGATCGTTGCTTGCATGCTCAGTTCACGATATCCGCAGCATCCTTCTGTAGAACCACATTTCCGCTGCTTCAAGTTTTGTCCTCATTTTCGATGATATTGTCCAGTATTCACTGCCGTATTGAAGAACTGACATCACATAGCAATCCAGCACTTGTTTCTTTGTTTCCAGTGAAATTTTCCTGTGTGTTTGTACTTTACTCAGCTTCTGGAACGCGTCCTTTGCCATGCCAATTCGCCTTCGGATCTCTGTGTCTCACTTTCCGTCTCCTCTTAGAACACTTCCTAGGTATTTAAATTTTTGTACCTACTTGATTGTAGTATACCCTACCTGTATTTGGCATTTTGGGCAGCCTCAGTTGCCAATAATTGGTTAACTAACTCTCTTCTTTGTTTCTAGGGAAATTGTCTTGTTTCTTAATACTTCAGTCAACTTCTGGAATGCTTCCTTCGCCATGCCAATTCGCCTTCGGATCTCTGTGTCGCACTTTCCGTCTTCTGTTAGAACACTTCATAGGTATTCAAATTTTTGTACCTACTTGATTGTAGTATACCCTACCTGTATTTGGCATTTTGGGCAGCCTCAGTTGCCAATAATTGGTTAACTAACTCTCTTCTTTGTTTCTAGGGAAATTGTCTTGTTTCTTAATACTTCAGTCAACTTCTGGAATGCTTCCTTCGCCATGCCAATTCGCCTTCGGATCTCTGTGTCGCACTTTCCGTCTTCTGTTAGAACACTTCATAGGTATTTAAATTTTTGTACCTACTTGATTGTAGTATACCCTACCTGTATTTGGCATTTTGGGCAGCCTCAGTTGCCAATAATTGGTTAACTAACTCTCTTCTTTGTTTCTAGGGAAATTGTCTTGTTTCTTAATACTTCAGTCAACTTCTGGAATGCTTCCTTCGCCATGCCAATTCGCCTTCGGATCTCTGTGTCTCACTTTCCGTCTTCTGTTAGAACACTTCATAGGTATTTAAATTTTTGTACCTACTTGATTGTAGTATACCCTACCTGTATTTGGCATTTTGGGCAGCCTCAGTTGCCAATAATTGGTTAACTAACTCTCTTCTTTGTTTCTAGGGAAATTGTCTTGTTTCTTAATACTTCAGTCAACTTCTGGAATGCTTCCTTCGCCATGCCAATTCGCCTTCGGATCTCTGTGTCGCACTTTCCGTCTTCTGTTAGAACACTTCCTAGGTATTTAAATTTTTGTACCTACTTGATTGTAGTATACCCTACCTGTATTTGGCATTTTGGGCAGCCTCAGTTGCCAATAATTGGTTAACTAACTCTCTTCTTTGTTTCTAGGGAAATTGTCTTGTTTCTTAATACTTCAGTCAACTTCTGGAATGCTTCCTTCGCCATGCCAATTCGCCTTCGGATCTCTGTGTCGCACTTTCCGTCTTCTGTTAGAACACTTCATAGGTATTCAAATTTTTGTACCTACTTGATTGTAGTATACCCTACCTGTATTTGGCATTTTGGGCAGCCTCAGTTGCCAATAATTGGTTAACTAACTCTCTTCTTTGTTTCTAGGGAAATTGTCTTGTTTCTTAATACTTCAGTCAACTTCTGGAATGCTTCCTTCGCCATGCCAATTCGCCTTCGGATCTCTGTGTCGCACTTTCCGTCTTCTGTTAGAACACTTCATAGGTATTCAAATTTTTGTACCTACTTGATTGTAGTATACCCTACCTGTATTTGGCATTTTGGGCAGCCTCAGTTGCCAATAATTGGTTAACTAACTCTCTTCTTTGTTTCTAGGGAAATTGTCTTGTTTCTTAATACTTCAGTCAACTTCTGGAATGCTTCCTTCGCCATGCCAATTCTCCTTCGGATCTCTGTGTCGCACTTTCCGTCTTCTGTTAGAACACTTCATAGGTATTTAAATTTTTGTACCTACTTGATTGTAGTATACCCTACCTGTATTTGGCATTTTGGGCAGCCTCAGTTGCCAATAATTGGTTAACTAACTCTCTTCTTTGTTTCTAGGGAAATTGTCTTGTTTCTTAATACTTCAGTCAACTTCTGGAATGCTTCCTTCGCCATGCCAATTCGCCTTCGGATCTCTGTGTCGCACTTTCCGTCTTCTGTTAGAACACTTCATAGGTATTTAAATTTTTGTACCTACTTGATTGTAGTATACCCTACCTGTATTTGGCATTTTGGGCAGCCTCAGTTGCCAATAATTGGTTAACTAACTCTCTTCTTTGTTTCTAGGGAAATTGTCTTGTTTCTTAATACTTCAGTCAACTTCTGGAATGCTTCCTTCGCCATGCCAATTCGCCTTCGGATCTCTGTGTCGCACTTTCCGTCTTCTGTTAGAACACTTCATAGGTATTTAAATTTTTGTACCTACTTGATTGTAGTATACCCTACCTGTATTTGGCATTTTGGGCAGCCTCAGTTGCCAATAATTGGTTAACTAACTCTCTTCTTTGTTTCTAGGGAAATTGTCTTGTTTCTTAATACTTCAGTCAACTTCTGGAATGCTTCCTTCGCCATGCCAATTCGCCTTCGGATCTCTGTGTCTCACTTTCCGTCTTCTGTTAGAACACTTCATAGGTATTTAAATTTTTGTACCTACTTGATTGTAGTATACCCTACCTGTATTTGGCATTTTGGGCAGCCTCAGTTGCCAATAATTGGTTAACTAACTCTCTTCTTTGTTTCTAGGGAAATTGTCTTGTTTCTTAATACTTCAGTCAACTTCTGGAATGCTTCCTTCGCCATGCCAATTCGCCTTCGGATCTCTGTGTCGCACTTTCCGTCTTCTGTTAGAACACTTCATAGGTATTTAAATTTTTGTACCTACTTGATTGTAGTATACCCTACCTGTATTTGGCATTTTGGGCAGCCTCAGTTGCCAATAATTGGTTAACTAACTCTCTTCTTTGTTTCTAGGGAAATTGTCTTGTTTCTTAATACTTCAGTCAACTTCTGGAATGCTTCCTTCGCCATGCCAATTCGCCTTCGGATCTCTGTGTCGCACTTTCCGTCTTCTGTTAGAACACTTCATAGGTATTCAAATTTTTGTACCTACTTGATTGTAGTATACCCTACCTGTATTTGGCATTTTGGGCAGCCTCAGTTGCCAATAATTGGTTAACTAACTCTCTTCTTTGTTTCTAGGGAAATTGTCTTGTTTCTTAATACTTCAGTCAACTTCTGGAATGCTTCCTTCGCCATGCCAATTCGCCTTCGGATCTCTGTGTCGCACTTTCCGTCTTCTGTTAGAACACTTCATAGGTATTCAAATTTTTGTACCTACTTGATTGTAGTATACCCTACCTGTATTTGGCATTTTGGGCAGCCTCAGTTGCCAATAATTGGTTAACTAACTCTCTTCTTTGTTTCTAGGGAAATTGTCTTGTTTCTTAATACTTCAGTCAACTTCTGGAATGCTTCCTTCGCCATGCCAATTCTCCTTCAGGATCTCTGTCTTACTTTCCGTCTTCTGTTAGAACACTTCTACTTTTGAAATTATTTAAATTTTGTTAACTTGATTAGTATACCCTGCTGTATTTGTTTTAGGCTGGCTATAAATTTGCCAATAGTTAGTTAACTAACTCTCTTCTTTGTTTCTAGGAAATTGTCTTGTTTTCACTTAATGCTTTGATCAACTGGAATGCTTCCTTCGCCATGCCAATTGCCTTCGGATCTGTGTCTTTTCCGTCTTCTGTTAGAACACTTCATAGGTATTTAAATTTTTGTACCTGCCAGTTGTAGTATACCCCTACCTGTATTTGGCATTTTGGGCAGCCTCCAATTTTTTTAATATTTGGTTAACTAACTCTCTTCTTTGTTCTAAAGTTCTCTTGTTTCTTAATACTTCAGTCAACTTCTGGAATGGCTTCCTTCTTGGCACCAATTCGCCTTCGGATCTCTGTGTCGCACTTTCCGTCTTCTGTTAGAACACTTCATGGTATTTAAATTTTTGTACCTACTTGATTGTAGTATACCTACTGTATTTGGCATTTTGGGCAGCCTCGGTTGCCAATAATTGGTTAACTAACTCTCTTCTTTGTTTCTGAGAATTGTCTTGTTTCTTAATACTTCAGTCAACTTCTGGAATGCTTCCTTCGCCATGCCAATTCGCCTTCGGATCTCTGTGTCGCACTTTCCGTCTTCTGTTGAACACTTCATAGGTATTCAAATTTTTGTACCTACTTGATTGTAGTATACCTACCTGTATTTGGCATTTTGGGCAGCCTCGGTTGTAATAATTGGTTAACTAACTCTCTTCTTGTTTCTAGAAATTGTCTTGTTTCTGTCCTTCCAAGTCAACTTCTGGAATGCTTCCTTCGCCATGCCAATTCACTTCTTCGGATCTGTGTCGCACTTTCCGTCTTCTGTTTGAACAGCATGGTATTCAAATTTTTGTACCTACTTGATTGTAGGCTATACCCTACCTGTATTTGGCATTTTGGGCGGCCTCGGTTGCCAATAATTGGTTAACTAACTCTCTTCTTTGTTTCTAGGGAAATTGTCTTGTTTCTTAATACTTCAGTCTCCTTTGAATGCTTCCTTCGTGCCATGTACCAATTCGCCTTCGGATCTCTGTGTCACCGCACTTTCCGTCTTCTGTTAGAACCCTTCCATAGTCTATTCAAATTTTGTTGCTGCTTGATTGTAGTATACTATATTTTGGCATTTGGGCAGCCTCAGTTGCCAATAGTGATCGCTGCTCTCTTCTTTGTTTCTAGGGGGAATGTGTTTCTTATCCGCTGATCCTTCTGGAATGCTTCCTTCTACATGTACCAGTCGCCTTCCGGATCTCTGTGTCGCACTTTCCGTCTTCTGTTGTTAGATACCTTCATAGGTATTCAAATTTTTGTACCTACTTGATTGTAATATACCCTACCTGTATTTGGCATTTTGGGCAGCCTCAGTTGCCAATAATTGGTTAACTAACTCTCTTCTTTGTTTCACAGGAAATTGTCTTGTTTCTTAATGCTTGAAGTCAACTTCTGGAATGCTTCCTTCCTTGTACCAATTCTTCGGATCTCTGTGTCACGCACCAATTCTTCTGTGCATTCCTTCATGGTATTCAATTTTTGTACCTACTTGATTGCAATGCCACCCTACCTGTATTTGGCATTTTGGGCAGCCTCAGTTGCTAATACAGTGGACCAATAACTCTCTTCTTTGTTTCTAGGGGAAATTGTCTTGTTTCTTAATACTTCAGTCAACTTCTGGAATGCTTCCTTCGCCATGCCAATTCGCCTTCGGATCTCTGTGTCGCACTTTCCGTCTTCTGTTAGAACACTTCATAGGTATTTAAATTTTTGTTACCTACTTGATTGTAGTATACCCTACCTGTATTTGGCATTTTGGGCAGCCTCAGTTGCCAATAATTGGTTAACTAACTCTCTTCTTTGTTTCTAGGGAAATTGTCTTGTTTCTTAATACTTCAGTCAACTTCTGGAATGCTTCCTTCGCCATGCCAATTCGCCTTCGGATCTCTGTGTCGCACTTTCCGTCTTCTGTTAGAACACTTCATAGGTATTCAAATTTTTGTACCTACTTGATTGTAGTATACCCTACCTGTATTTGGCATTTTGGGCAGCCTCAGTTGCCAATAATTGGTTAACTAACTCTCTTCTTTGTTTCTAGGGAAATTGTCTTGTTTCTTAATACTTCAGTCAACTTCTGGAATGCTTCCTTCGCCATGCCAATTCGCCTTCGGATCTTTGTGTCTCACTTTCCGTCTTCTGTTAGAACACTTTCTAGGTATTTAAATTTTTGTACCTACTTGATTGTAGTTTCCCCTACCTGTATTTGGCATTTTGGGCAGCCTCAGTTGCCAATAATTGGTTAACTAACTCTCTTCTTTGTTTCTAGGGAAATTGTCTTGTTTCTTAATACTTCAGTCAACTTCTGGAATGCTTCCTTCGCCATGCCAATTTGCCTTCGGATCTCTGTGTCGCACTTTCCGTCTTCTGTTAGAACACTTCATAGGTATTTAAATTTTTGTACCTACTTGATTGTAGTATACCCTACCTGTATTTGGCATTTTGGGCAGCCTCAGTTGCCAATAATTGGTTAACTAACTCTCTTCTTTGTTTCTAGGGAAATTGTCTTGTTTCTTAATACTTCAGTCAACTTCTGGAATGCTTCCTTCGCCATGCCAATTCGCCTTCGGATCTCTGTGTCGCACTTTCCGTCTTCTGTTAGAACACTTCATAGGTATTTAAATTTTTGTACCTACTTGATTGTAGTATACCCTACCTGTATTTGGCATTTTGGGCAGCCTCAGTTGCCAATAATTGGTTAACTAACTCTCTTCTTTGTTTCTAGGGAAATTGTCTTGTTTCTTAATACTTCAGTCAACTTCTGGAATGCTTCCTTCGCCATGCCAATTTGCCTTCGGATCTCTGTGTCGCACTTTCCGTCTTCTGTTAGAACACTTCCTAGGTATTTAAATTTTTGTACCTACTTGATTGTAGTATACCCTACCTGTATTTGGCATTTTGGGCAGCCTCAGTTGCCAATAATTGGTTAACTAACTCTCTTCTTTGTTTCTAGCGAAATTGTCTTGTTTCTTAATACTTCAGTCAACTTCTGGAATGCTTCCTTCGCCATGCCAATTCGCCTTCGGATCTCTGTGTCGCACTTTCCGTCTTCTGTTAGAACACTTCATAGGTATTTAAATTTTTGTACCTACTTGATTGTAGTATACCCTACCTGTATTTGGCATTTTGGGCAGCCTCAGTTGCCAATAATTGGTTAACTAACTCTCTTCTTTGTTTCTAGGGAAATTGTCTTGTTTCTTAATACTTCAGTCAACTTCTGGAATGCTTCCTTCGCCATGCCAATTCGCCTTCGGATCTCTGTGTCGCACTTTCCGTCTTCTGTTAGAACACTTCATAGGTATTCAAATTTTTGTACCTACTTGATTGTAGTATACCCTACCTGTATTTGGCATTTTGGGCAGCCTCAGTTGCCAATAATTGGTTAACTAACTCTCTTCTTTGTTTCTAGGGAAATTGTCTTGTTTCTTAATACTTCAGTCAATTTCTGGAATGCTTCCTTCGCCATGCCAATTCGCCTTCGGATCTTTGTGTCTCACTTTCCGTCTTCTGTTAGAACACTTTCTAGGTATTTAAATTTTTGTACCTACTTGATTGTAGTTTCCCCTACCTGTATTTGGCATTTTGGGCAGCCTCAGTTGCCAATAATTGGTTAACTAACTCTCTTCTTTGTTTCTAGGGAAATTGTCTTGTTTCTTAATACTTCAGTCAACTTCTGGAATGCTTCCTTCGCCATGCCAATTTGCCTTCGGATCTCTGTGTCGCACTTTCCGTCTTCTGTTAGAACACTTCATAGGTATTTAAATTTTTGTACCTACTTGATTGTAGTATACCCTACCTGTATTTGGCATTTTGGGCAGCCTCAGTTGCCAATAATTGGTTAACTAACTCTCTTCTTTGTTTCTAGGGAAATTGTCTTGTTTCTTAATACTTCAGTCAACTTCTGGAATGCTTCCTTCGCCATGCCAATTCGCCTTCGGATCTCTGTGTCGCACTTTCCGTCTTCTGTTAGAACACTTCATAGGTATTTAAATTTTTGTACCTACTTGATTGTAGTATACCCTACCTGTATTTGGCATTTTGGGCAGCCTCAGTTGCCAATAATTGGTTAACTAACTCTCTTCTTTATTTCTAGGGAAATTGTCTTGTTTCTTAATACTTCAGTCAACTTCTGGAATGCTTCCTTCGCCATGCCATCCCAGACTCTTGCACTACCAGACAACTCTGCCCACTTGGAAACTCTGACCACACTGTAGTGTCCGTCAATATTTCACTCCACTCCCGCCCGACCCATGAAACACAGACAAGTAGAATATCATACTGCTATCAAAGAGCAGACTGGGATTCGTTCCGAGACTTCCTCTGTGACATCCCTTGGAACAACGTCTTTAGTCTTCCCATCGAAGAATGTGCATCCGAGGTCTCCTCCTGGGTTAAGGCTGGCATTGATGCCTTCATCCCTGCTAGGAAATTCCAGCTTAAATCTCATTCGTCTCCATGGTTCTCACCCGCTTGTTCGGCTGCCATTGCCCACCGGAATCATTTCTTCCGACTTTATCGTAACTATGCGTCGGAACAAAACAGGCGCCTTTTCACTTCAGCTCGTAATAAGTGTAAAAGGGTACTTAACGAAGCTAAGATGTTGTTTGCTGCCAGAATGAAGCAACGCATAGCATGCTCTAAATTCGGCTCTAAAGACTACTGGCGACTCTGTAAAAGAGTACTTAACAAGAGCAAGTCCACAATACCCCCGCTAATCAACAAATTTGAGGTCCTCACCTCCCCAGCAGATAAGGCTGAATGTTTTGCCCACAGATTCTCGAACAATTCGAGTCTGGACTCGTCTGGAGTTTTTACACCCGACTTCTCACCTAGAACCGAGGCACAACTGAATGATGTCCACATTACACCTTCGCTTGTCTCTAAGATAATCTTAAAACTTGACCCTCACAAAGCGAGCGGTGGTGACGGAATCCCAACCATAGTCTTAAAGAAATGTGCCCCTGAACTCTCCTCTATCCTTTCTAAGCTCTACAGCCTCTGCTTATCTGCTTCCTGCTTTCCTGCTTGTTGGAAATCTTCCTCTATAGTTCCTATATTTAAAAACACTGGAGAACCCTCTGACCCTGCAAATTACCGCCCTATCAGCCTTCTTCCGATCTTTGGCAAAGTGTTCGAAGCCATTATCAACGCCGAGGTGGTTCAGCATCTCACAGCACACAGGCTCCTCTCGGACAAGCAATATGGTTTCCGCTTCACCAGGTCTACTGCTGATATGCTAACGACCATCACCGAGTACATATACCAGGCACTCGACAGGAATGGCGAAGCTCGAACCGTTGCATTGGATATATCTAAGGCGTTCGACAGAGTTTGGCATGCTGGCCTTCTATGTAAACTGCGGAGCTATGGTATAACTGGACATTTGTTTGAACTAATCCAGTCATTCCTCTCTAACCGCACAATGAAAGTGGTATTAAACGGACATGCCTCTCAGAACTACCATACAAACGCAGGTGTCCCCCAAGGCTCCATCTTAGGTCCTACACTCTTCCTGATATATATTAATGATCTCCCTGATTCCATAAGAACCCAAATAGGTTTGTACGCCGATGACACCACAGTTTACTCTCGCCTCCAACAAAAATCTGGTGTAGGCGTCAAAGCTAAACTTGTAGCCGAGATTGAAAAAGACCTCCAATCCATATTGGACTGGGGTAAGAAATGGCTAGTAAATTTTAATGCTTCTAAAACGAAGCTACTGTCAATTAACCATCATCGACAATCTCACCTTCCTCCCATTAGCATGGACCAGGCTTGCCTCCCAGAGAGTAAAACACTACGCCTCCTTGGTCTCACACTTTCAGCGGACCTCAAATGGAATGACTATATCGAATCCATTGCTAAATCCGCTGCTATGAAAGTCGGTTCTTTGTGTAGGGCCCGGAAGTTTTTTCCGTCTAAATCAATCCTGCACATTTACAAATCTACCATCCGCCCGTGCATTGAATACTGCTGCCATATCTGGTCGGGTGCCCCTGCTGTTCTCCTCGGGCTTCTCGATAAGGTTCAGAGGAGGGTCTGTAATGTGATAGATACCGACTTGGCAGACCGCCTGCAGTCTCTCTCCCACCGGCGAGACGTGGCTTCGCTGTGTCTCTTCTATAAATACTTTCACGGCTTCTGCTCCGATGAACTTAGATCACTGGTGCCCCCTAAATACGAATTTGCACGAGATACTAGATTAGCAACTAGATCCCACCCTTTTACAGTGAAATCGATAAAATGCAGCCGTAACTTCTACTCCAACAGTTTCTTTCCTCGCACTTCCCGACTGTGGAATTCTCTTCCAAACGATTGCTTCCCCGACGGCTACAATCTCCAGGAGTTTAAATGTAAGGTCAATAGACACCTCCTAACACACTAACCTGCTCCCATTCTATCAAACACTCTTCCCATCTGCCCGACACTCATCCTCGCTATCCTTACTCATCTATCACCTTTCTCCTGACATTCCCTATGTCTATCCACTCCTTCTCTTTACCTTCCCCTATGTAGCCCCATGCGCAATAGTGGCAGTGGAATGCCTTGCTTGGGGTGAGATGATTAAAAAAAAAAAAAAAAAAAATGCCAATTTGCCTTCGGATCTCTGTGTCGCACTTTCCGTCTTCTGTTAGAACACTTCCTAGGTATTTAAATTTTTGTACCTACTTGATTGTAGTATACCCTACCTGTATTTGGCATTTTGGGCAGCCTCAGTTGCCAATAATTGGTTAACTAACTCTCTTCTTTGTTTCTAGCGAAATTGTCTTGTTTCTTAATACTTCAGTCAACTTCTGGAATGCTTCCTTCGCCATGCCAATTCGCCTTCGGATCTCTGTGTCGCACTTTCCGTCTTCTGTTAGAACACTTCATAGGTATTTAAATTTTTGTACCTACTTGATTGTAGTATACCCTACCTGTATTTGGCATTTTGGGCAGCCTCAGTTGCCAATAATTGGTTAACTAACTCTCTTCTTTGTTTCTAGGGAAATTGTCTTGTTTCTTAATACTTCAGTCAACTTCTGGAATGCTTCCTTCGCCATGCCAATTTGCCTTCGGATCTCTGTGTCGCACTTTCCGTCTTCTGTTAGAACACTTCCTAGGTATTTAAATTTTTGTACCTACTTGATTGTAGTATACCCTACCTGTATTTGGCATTTTGGGCAGCCTCATTTGCCAATAATTGGTTAACTAACTCTCTTCTTTGTTTCTAGCGAAATTGTCTTGTTTCTTAATACTTCAGTCAACTTCTGGAATGCTTCCTTCGCCATGCCAATTCGCCTTCGGATCTCTGTGTCGCACTTTCCGTCTTCTGTTAGAACACTTCCTAGGTATTTAAATTTTTGTACCTACTTGATTGTAGTTTCCCCTACCTGTATTTGGCATTTTGGGCAGCCTCAGTTGCCAATAATTGGTTAACTAACTCTCTTCTTTGTTTCTAGGGAAATTGTCTTGTTTCTTAATACTTCAGTCAACTTCTGGAATGCTTCCTTCGCCATGCCAATTCGCCTTCGGATCTTTGTGTCTCACTTTCCGTCTTCTGTTAGAACACTTTCTAGGTATTTAAATTTTTGTACCTACTTGATTGTAGTTTCCCCTACCTGTATTTGGCATTTTGGGCAGCCTCAGTTGCCAATAATTGGTTAACTAACTCTCTTCTTTGTTTCTAGGGAAATTGTCTTGTTTCTTAATACTTCAGTCAACTTCTGGAATGCTTCCTTCGCCATGCCAATTCGCCTTCGGATCTCTGTGTCGCACTTTCCGTCTTCTGTTAGAACACTTCATAGGTATTTAAATTTTTGTACCTACTTGATTGTAGTATACCCTACCTGTATTTGGCATTTTGGGCAGCCTCAGTTGCCAATAATTGGTTAACTAACTCTCTTCTTTGTTTCTAGGGAAATTGTCTTGTTTCTTAATACTTCAGTCAACTTCTGGAATGCTTCCTTCGCCATGCCAATTCGCCTTCGGATCTCTGTGTCGCACTTTCCGTCTTCTGTTAGAACACTTCATAGGTATTTAAATTTTTGTACCTACTTGATTGTAGTATACCCTACCTGTATTTGGCATTTTGGGCTGCCTCAGTTGCCAATAATTGGTTAACTAACTCTCTTCTTTGTTTCTAGGGAAATTGTCTTGTTTCTTAATACTTCAGTCAACTTCTGGAATGCTTCCTTCGCCATGCCAATTCGCCTTCGGATCTCTGTGTCGCAATTTCCGTCTTCTGTTAGAACACTTCCTAGGTATTTAAATTTTTGTACCTACTTGATTGTAGTTTCCCCTACCTGTATTTGGCATTTTGGGCAGCCTCAGTTGCCAATAATTGGTTAACTAACTCTCTTCTTTGTTTCTAGGGAAATTGTCTTGTTTCTTAATACTTCAGTCAACTTCTGGAATGCTTCCTTCGCCATGCCAATTCGCCTTCGGATCTCTGTGTCGCACTTTCCGTCTTCTGTTAGAACACTTCATAGGTATTTAAATTTTTGTACCTACTTGATTGTAGTATACCCTACCTGTATTTGGCATTTTGGGCAGCCTCAGTTGCCAATAATTGGTTAACTAACTCTCTTCTTTGTTTCTAGGGAAATTGTCTTGTTTCTTAATACTTCAGTCAACTTCTGGAATGCTTCCTTCGCCATGCCAATTCGCCTTCGGATCTCTGTGTCGCACTTTCCGTCTTCTGTTAGAACACTTCATAGGTATTTAAATTTTTGTACCTACTTGATTGTAGTATACCCTACCTGTATTTGGCATTTTGGGCAGCCTCAGTTGCCAATAATTGGTTAACTAACTCTCTTCTTTGTTTCTAGCGAAATTGTCTTGTTTCTTAATACTTCAGTCAACTTCTGGAATGCTTCCTTCGCCATGCCAATTCGCCTTCGGATCTCTGTGTCGCACTTTCCGTCTTCTGTTAGAACACTTCATAGGTATTTAAATTTTTTGTACCTACTTGATTGTAGTATACCCTACCTGTATTTGGCATTTTGGGCAGCCTCAGTTGCCAATAATTGGTTAACTAACTCTCTTCTTTGTTTCTAGGGAAATTGTCTTGTTTCTTAATACTTCAGTCAACTTCTGGAATGCTTCCTTCGCCATGCCAATTCGCCTTCGGATCTCTGTGTCGCACTTTCCGTCTTCTGTTAGAACACTTCATAGGTATTTAAATTTTTGTACCTACTTGATTGTAGTATACCCTACCTGTATTTGGCATTTTGGGCAGCCTCAGTTGCCAATAATTGGTTAACTAACTCTCTTCTTTGTTTCTAGGGAAATTGTCTTGTTTCTTAATACTTCAGTCAACTTCTGGAATGCTTCCTTCGCCATGCCAATTCGCCTTCGGATCTCTGTGTCTCACTTTCCGTCTCCTCTTAGAACACTTCCTAGGTATTTAAATTTTTGTACCTACTTGATTGTAGTATACCCTACCTGTATTTGGCATTTTGGGCAGCCTCAGTTGCCAATAATTGGTTAACTAACTCTCTTCTTTGTTTCTAGGGAAATTGTCTTGTTTCTTAATACTTCAGTCAACTTCTGGAATGCTTCCTTCGCCATGCCAATTCGCCTTCGGATCTCTGTGTCGCACTTTCCGTCTTCTGTTAGAACACTTCATAGGTATTTAAATTTTTGTACCTACTTGATTGTAGTATACCCTACCTGTATTTGGCATTTTGGGCAGCCTCAGTTGCCAATAATTGGTTAACTAACTCTCTTCTTTGTTTCTAGGGAAATTGTCTTGTTTCTTAATACTTCAGTCAACTTCTGGAATGCTTCCTTCGCCATGCCAATTCGCCTTCGAATCTCTGTGTCGCACTTTCCGTCTTCTGTTAGAACACTTCCCAGGTATTTAAATTTTTGTACTTGCTTGCTTCTGGTATCCCCCATCTGTATTTGGCATTTTGGGTTGCACCTTTTGCTGATGACCAGGCATTCAGTTTTCTTTTTTTGTCACTATCCACCGATACCTTCTGGAGGAGGTCTTGTAGTTGCCTTTATATTCAGGCAATCAGTGAGTTAAGTGCCATACTTGGGCGATCATGTCTCGAAAGAGACATGACTGACTGGGCAGAGGATTATCCCACAGTAGGTTGCCATTGCTTTCTGCGGTAGACTGGTTGCCGACCAAGGCTATAGAACCCAATCTGTCCTGCTATTTAACCCATAACTGGAAGGAAGAAACGGATTAATAATTAAAGAAAATGATTTTTTTTTAAATTAAATTTGCATTCCCCAATATAGATACATATTAAGATCATACAAACCTGAATGAAATTTTTTTAAGATACTTCAATAACTTCTGCCTAATTTTGAAAATTTTTGATAATTTAAAAATTCTAGTCGCGCATTCGTAAAAAATCTCTGTTGCATGTTTGAAAAACGTTGGAAATCAGTTATTATAAATCGGCTGAAAGAGGCGGAAAGGTTGAAACCAAGGTTGCGGAAACAACTCGTTTCCAAATGAAAAATATTCGAAAGCTCTACAATATAAGGGCATTGAGCACATTTTAATACAACTGAGTAATGGTTTAATTTAATTATGACCCAAAGCTAATATATATATATATATATATATATATATATACAACCTCATCTCAGAAATATAGGCAAATAGAATGATCTATTATTAAACGGCGTATAAATGGCAACAAAAATGAGGACAATAGTCAAAATAATGTAAATACTATAAATACTACCTCATCTAAGTAATATAGACAAATAGAATGATCTATTATTAAACGTCGTACAAATGGCAACAAAGATGAGGACAATAGTCCAAATAATGTAAATACTGTAAATACTACCTCATCTCAGAAATATAGACAATTAGAATGCTCTATTATTAAACGTCGTACAAATGGCAACAAAGATGAGGACAATAGTCCGAATAATATAAATACTGTAAATACTACCTCATCTCCGAAATATAGACAAATAGAATGATCTATTATTAAACGTCGTACAAATGGCAACAAAGATGAGAACAATAGTCCGAATAATGTAAATACTGTAAATACTACCTCATCTCAGAAATGTAGACAAATAGAATGATCTATTATTAAACGTCGTACAAATGGCAACAAAGATGAGGACAATAGTCGGAATAATGTAAATACTGTAAATACTACCTCATCTCAGAAATATAGACAAAAAGAATGATCTATTATTAAACGTCGTACAAATGGCAACAAAGATGAGGACAATAGTCTGAATAATGTAAATACTGTTAATACTCCCTCATTTCAGAAATATAGACAAATAATTGTACGTATTAATTATTTAGTCCGATATGATTTCTTTTAAAAATAATCGTTATATTTAGTGAATACTTGTGTTTCAGTTGAGATTCGTGATTTTTATTAAACACCTAAATTAAAATTTGCTGACCTTGGAATCGAAAGTCTTAAATCTGTTTGAATAGATATCTGTGATTTTTTGTTGTTGCTTTTTTATTAAAAAGCTTAATTAAAATCTAATGACTTTTATATCAGAAGTCTTCCATGTGTGTTCAGTAGAAATCTGTGTTTATTTCTGAAACATCAAAATTAAAATCTACTGGCCTAGAAAACGAAAGTCTTCCATATGTTTGTGTAGACATCTGTTTTTTTTTATCAACCCCAAAATTAAAGTGTGCTGGCTTTGAAATCGAAATTCTTATATGCATTTGAGTAGACGTCCGTATTTTTATTAAAAAACGAAGTTATAAGCTACTGGCATTGAAATCAAAAGTTTGCCATGCGTTTGAGTAGAAATCCGTATTCGTTTATTAAAGAGAAATATTAAAATCTACTGGCCTAGAAAACAAAAGTCTTCCATGTGATTGGATAGATGTGTGTTTTTTTTTAATTTTAATTTAATTAAACACCGAAATTAAAATCTACTGACCTTGAAATCGAATGTTTATATATGTTTGAGCGAACAACCCCCTTTTTTTTAATCAAATAGCGAAATTAAAATCTACTCGTCTAGAAAACCAAAAGTCTTATTAAGAGTGGATAATATTCATTTCGGTGTTTAACAAAACAGACATATTTACTAAAAACCATGCCTACTAAATATAACGCTCACGGTAGGAAAAAATGAAGTCGTTATATTTTTCCAGATTTTCCGTATTCAGTAAACTTGTAAAAATTATCATTACTATATACTAATACTAGCAGTGTAGCCCGGCGTTGCTCGGGTGTAATGAAAGCTTTAAAACTAATCCATGGTCCTGGAGCTCAGTCAGACTCAGCCTAAAGAATATTTGAAATAACAAAATAATTGCGACAATTTACCAATTGCGACAATTTACCAAACTATATATATGTATATATACTATATATATATATATATATATATATATATATATATACATACTATATATACTATATATATATATATATATATATATATATATATATATACTAGTATATATATATATATATATACTAGGAGTATAGCCCGGGGTTGCTCGGGTGGAATGAATGCTTTAAAACTAATCCATGGTCCTGGAGCTCAGACTCAGCCTAAAGAATAGTTGAAATAATAAAATAATTGCGACAATTTCCCAATCGCACCTTATATATATATATACATATACACTAGGAGTATAGCCCGGGGTTGCCCGGGTGGAATGAATGCTTTAAAACTAATCCATGGTCCTGGAGCTCAGACTCAGCCTAAAGAATATTTGAAATAATAAAATAATTGCGACAATTTCCCAATCGCACCTTATATAAATATATATCCGAGTGAGTACAGAACGAAAGAAGAGTTTTTTCACCGTCCAAAACATTAATTTAAAACAGTGCTCGATATATGATGTATAGAGCTGTGAATATTGATTATAAATTATTATTATTAAGTTTTTTTTCATATATGTCCTCTACAATCATATGGCTGTTTCGACGTTGGGTGTCCAACGTCTCATCAGGAAGAATAGGCAAGAACTGAAATCATCCGCTGTCTATATTTGGTTCATTGTTGTTGTGGGGTTGGTTGGGATTATTGATAATGAAGGTAAAGTGTCTTCCGTATTGACCGTTAGACTTTTGAAGAACGTGGTGTGTAAATGCTAAATGGTTGATTAATGGCATTATCTGTTGGAATGTACATTTTTATTGGTCGGGTGTATCTTTTGGTTAGAATTTCGAAGAACGTGGTGTGTGACGGGGCTTGATTACTTGGTCAGTTTTGCGTGTGTGTGCGGAGGTTTTTTGTGATTGGGGAACTCATCTTGTTTGTTGAACTTAAGACTTTTAGGATGGTGTCGTGGTTAGCTAGTGTTTGATAAATTGGTGTCTGTTGTTACCAGACAGATTTTATGTATTCTCTTTTATTTAATGGCGAGGCTGTCTTCCTTAGGGTTCCTTAGATGGACGTGATAGGGGTGGGGTGTTTTTTCCTTTTATTTTGATTAATTAAACATATATATATATATATTGAATATATATATATATATATATATATATATATATATATATATACTAGCAGTATAGCCCGGCGTTGCTCGGGTGTAAGGAAAACTTTAAAACTAATCCATAGTCCTGGAGCTCAGACTCTTTGGACGTTGGCGCGAAAGACTAAAAAGCAATAGTTGTTTTCAGTTAAAGCGAAACTGTAAACTGAAAGAAAAATGAATGGATGTAAGTCAAATTTTGATTTCCTGGTATCGATATCAAATAAGTTTTTTTCGTCGTAAACTGAATTTTGAAGGCTAAATAAGTCCTCTGAGTAAATGGTATCATGGCTGAGACTAAGAACTACAATTATACCTACTTAGAGCCAAACCCGAAGTGAAAACGAAAATAGAAGGGCTGAAAAAAATAGACATACAGGCAGATAAACAGAAACACACAAACATCTTGTATTATATATATATATATATATATATATATATATATATATATATATATTTTATCCATTTGGGGCACTATTGTAAGCACTGCAACCTTGAAACTTCTGAATATCATTTCTTATGTCTTTGTCTGTGAGTGTATCAAATTTGATTAAAATCGGACCACTCCTTCTATAACCCGATTTTTTCGATTATCGATTTTCGATATTTATCGGGAGCTAAGAACACTCGCAGACGCTTATAGTACAACTGTGTAAATTTTCAAGAAAATCGGTTGAGCCGTTTCGGAGCCAATAGGTAACTGACACACACAAGGACATAGACACACACACAGAGACAAAGTTCCATTTATAAATAAGTTTAGATTAGATAGATATTCGGATTATCATCTTGGTGGTTATAATTACAGCAATTCGGCTTTTATAGCTGTCGGTTTTCTTCAAGTGTATGTCGAAGATGATAACCTAAGATTTTCGGCTGTTTTTATTCGTTTTAGTACATTCACCCAAAGTAATTCTATGTGGTATCACCTGAGCGTTCCGCTAGATCTTGAAGATGATTCTTGAAATACCCAATCGAGGAATTAAACTCTAAATTGTCTACTAGATCTGCTTCACCAAATCTTTTGTTTCCATATCTTCTTATCGGACTTGTATCTTCCAGATGTTTTCATCAGCTATATTCATAGTCTCGAAGGATTTGTTCAATAAAATGTGTTATGGTTTCAAACTAACATGGCGCCTGGTATCCTCTATGAAAACAAATACAGTAACCCAAACAAAGTTAACAACATCACATTTCCCTGTTAAATCCGTACAACCTTTATGAACCTTTAATCACTTGATCCTAATCGATTATCGATCCCATGTGTAAAATTATCCGTGGCCTGTTCGATCGGAACAAATGACAGGATTTTTGCGCTGACCCACTCACCTCACTAACCTGTCACTGCATGACCCAACATTTAAAACTCGGATAATGACACTAAAATATGCCGACGAAGCCTTTTCAGACTTTATTTATGCTTTTTTCTCTCTTTTTTCTTTCTCTCTCTCTCTCTCTCTCTCTCTCTCTCTCTCTCATTTCTTATGACTTGTCATATGTGCGTTAATTTTGCTTGATGTAAAAGCAAATCTTTCTCAAATATACTAAAGATAAAGAAATATACCAAAAGACTATCCATTTGGAATTTTGGTTTGCAAACTTTGATTCGAATAGAAACAGACAGCCAAAAATATGACAGACATTTATCTAAACGATTAAAGCGATGATTCGTAATTATGCCGACGTAGCCATTTCGCGTTCAATCCCCTTACCAGATGGTATAATTTAGACTTTTTTTTTTTTTTATAAGCGTTTCACCCCGAGCAAGGCATGTCACTGCCACTACTTACCAGATGGTATAGTTTAGACTTAGTGGAAATAAGGTGAGTAGTAACTTAACAGTATTTAAATAAAAAAACAAGTCGAGACGACTGCAATTGTCATAACAACAAAAATAGGTACCTTCACTTTTCAGTATAAATTTTCGATACCTGATTTTAAAATGAAATTTTTAAAATAAATAAATTATATTTCACCTTTAAAATTAGCTTTAATTGAAAGTCAAGCGATTAAATTTAATAATTCCAGGAAACAAAATACACTGGCGTATGTTAAACCAAAATTATATTGATTGGAATCTAAAATTTTTCAGATTAAAAAAAGATTTAAACGTATCGCCATTTTTTGATTGATCGACACATTTACGTAAACAGTAGCTACATTTCTGTTTTAAAAATCTGGCAAAGATAGAAAATACGTCGCTGACACGTTATTGAAGTCAATTTTTTAAATTAAAACTTACCTTTGTCTGATTACAAATGTTGTACTTGCTTACTGTCTGAAATATTCAGTAAAAGCTTTTATCAGTTACGGTAGTCCGCGTATCAGTGTTTATCTCAAAAGATGACCGATTTATTGACAGCTGGAAGCTGTCAAGAAGGCTAAGTAGGGAGGCCAAATGCGACAAAGATATACGAATTGTATTTTTCATGTAAGGAAAGACAAAACTTGAATCACGTGACCTTTTAATGATAAATTTCACGTACGGCCACCCGTACAAATAAAGATACGGACAATCAAAATGCATACAACTAAAATGTTTTAATTATTTTAAAAATTGACGGGTACAATCATTTGTATTAAGCTTTTAAATTTCAGATTAGTAATTGTAGTCTTCATGCATTAATTACATATTCTAACCGACCCCATTGAGGAAGAAATTTAACAATAATTTTGAAACTTTTTATATCATTATAATAAAAAAATTAAAAAATTAAAATAATTCTTGTAAAAATTCATTATTTATTCTATTCTATGATATGCTTAATTTATATTGTTCATAAAAGCAATCAGAAGTTTATCCTAATAAAAATTGGTATAGTTATTGCATTTTTCGCAATTCGGACCTACTTTTTAGAAAGTCGGCGACTATTGGACAAAAAAAGACAGTTGATTAGCATTCCCCATGACTCCAGAATTTAATTATATTAGGCTTATTGCTGCCCGTTGCCGAATTTTTAAGCATTTCTGGACATTAATTGGTGGGGGATAACATATGTAAAAAAAAATATTTTACCAATATTTTATTCAAAATAATTATTTCAAAATTGATTTCAGTCAATTATGAATAAGTACTGAAATTCTCATCAAAATCCCACCATTATTTGATTTTTGCAAGAATTTCCAAATTAATGTGTCTTTCACGGTCAAAAAAGTGCATTGCGCAATATTACGTTTTTTTTTTTACTTAATAAACGTTGCGTCAGTTTAGGTCTCGCACTGATGTAAGAAAAAAGATTTTCTACAAAAATTTCGAACGTGTTAGAAATAATTAAAAAATTTAAAAAATAATTAAAAAATGCTTTGATCTATCATCTTAATGATAATATAAACATTTTGCCGATAAAACTGTTTTTATCTAGTTTGGAGCCTTTTCCCTTCATACTATGCTGTTTTTTCAGCGATTTTGTGGAGGTAAACTAAACCCATATAAGTTGGCGAAGAAGTTAAGTGCTATACTTAAAAAAAGGCACAGTAAAGTGAAGTGTTACGAGGAGAAAAAGGCACGGTAAAGTGAAGTGTTACGAGGAGAAAAAGGCACGGTAAAGTGAAGTGTTACGAGGAGAAAAAGGCACGGTAAAGTGAAGTGTTACGAGGAGAGGAGGGGGAAAAGTAAGGAATCAAGTATCTTAACCCATATAAAGTCGGTCACTATTGAAGCAAAAAAAGCACTGGGTTAGCATTTCCCAATAACTCCTGAATTTTATTATATTAGGTTTATTGTGGAACAAAGTCGAATTTTTACACATTTTTGAAAATTATTAGTTGGGGGGTATCATACTTAAAAAAAATATTTTTACCAATATTTTCTAAAAATAATACAACGAAATTGATGTCAGTCAATTATAAATACGTCCTGAAATTTTCATCAAAATTCGACCATTATTTGATTTTTGCAAGAATTTCAAAATGAATGTGTCTTTCACGGTCAAAAAAGTGCATTGTGCAATATTACGTTTTTTTTACTTAATATATATATATATATATATATATATATATATATATATATATATATATACACTACCTTCCATAATTATTAGGCCACTCCAGTCCTTTTAAAAGAAATGATGTATTTCATACTATTTTTAGTATTTATTGCCAAGTAGATAATTCTAAATATAAATAGAATGGTTCATTTGTTATTATTACTTTGCAAAATTTTACAATGCACAAAAGCGACAATTTACCCAACGCATCCTGTAGATTTGCGATATCTATATCTATATCTATATATATATATATATATGTACACTACCTTACATAATTATTAGGCCTCCCCAGTCCTTTTAAAAGAAATTTAAAAATAGTATTTCATACTATTTTTAAGGGGATAATTCTAAATTAAAATAGAATAGTTGTTTTGTTATTATTACTTTGCAAAATATTACAAGGCAAGGAAGCAAAGATGAACCCGTCCGAATCACCCTAAATTTTCTTCATTCTTTCATTTATGAAACTGCAATATGGGTAATTATTAAATATTTATAAATTCATTTGATGCACATGTTATTGTGCCGTATTAACAAAAGAACCATTCTATTTTCATTTAGAATTATTCACTTGGCAATAAATACTAAAAAATAGTATGAAATACATTTCTTTTCAAACACTGGGGTGCCTTATAATTATGACCGGTAGTGTATATCCCCTATCGACTATAGAGGATATATATTCCAAATTAAATTGAGGTTAATTTGTTTAAAAATGGCCTGTTGGAGTCATATCTTTAAACTGAAGTAGATAAGGAATGCTAGAGGTATTTGAATATTAATACACAAAGGAATCTACTAGTTTAAGCCTTACGGCCTATCACGTTGAATACACCGGTTCTCGCTCGATCCCCGAAGTTAAGTAACGTTGAGCCTGGTCAGTACTTAGATAGGTGACCGCTTGGGAATACCAGGTGCTGTAAGCGTTTAGTGACGGATGTGCGTTGTGGTGCAGTGGATATCGGCTCGGAAAGAGAAATCGTTGATCCGAGTTCGAATTCCAGTTCAATACCCTGCATTCACTTAAGCACTGGTACCCTTGGGAAAGGTATTAATCCGTCCCTTCCCTCCAGTTATGGGTTCAATAACAAGGGTAGGACTTGGGGATCCTGCCCTTAAAAACAAATCCCAGTGAATCTTGATATTTGAAAAAGTATTACTAGACACAAAACTTATATAAAAACAACAATAAATTCTTGAAAGAAAATGTATTACCTGCAATAAATAAATAAAGTTTAGTTGGCAATAAATGACCCACCGAGGTGTTGATTTGCCATAAAAATAAACCAAACAATTAAAATACAAGGATGTTGAAGTTAATTCTTTCGTCTTCCTTAAACGTGTTTTTTTATTTTAGTCTTCTTCACTAAGATTTCTCATTCAGTTACACTCCGTACATCCCTAAATATAGGAAAACCGTTCCAGAATAATAATTAAAATACACAGAGGTTCTTTGTATGACGATAAACTGCATCCGGCAGCAAGGGCTCTGATTGGGAGGTTGTGAGGGGCATGGAACCACCTCTTAATTGTTGTTGTTCCCAGGTTCACCCTGACCCAATGAATCTTGATTCTCGAAAAGAAAAAGTTTTACTAGACACAAAACTTATATAAAAAACAACAATAAATTGTTGAAAGAAAAAGTTATTACCAACAAATAAAATTTAGTTGGCAATAATTGACCCGCCGAAGTTTATATGCCATAAAAACAAAACAACCAGCCATCTACTAGATTAAAAGATAACCCTTCGCGTAAAATAAAAGGATTCAAAGCTAAAGAAACGGTACTACAAGAATTTTTCAGTGCATAAAGAATGAAGTTTAATGCAAACGTCACCGCGAAAATTTCACCTGCAGATCTTATGGCTGATAGTAAAATAGGATCCCGTTTTTTTTTTAATAATTTCACCGCCACTGGTGCGCAGGAGGTTACATATGAGGAAAGTGATGAGAAAGAGTGACAGGTTATAGGTGGTGTCAGGAAGTGGTTAAATGAAGAAAGACTGTGACCATAAAGTGGGGGATCAATTTATATACTGATTGTAATATAGAATTGATCCCCCACTTCAGGTTATAAGGGGTGCCAGGAAGTGGGTAAGAGAATCATGAGAATACTGATGTGTTGAGAGTGGATTGAACGGAGAAAATAGCATGAGAGAAAGGATGCGAGTCATTAGATGACTTAACAAATTATATCCTGGGAATAAAAAAAAAATCGAAAATTTAAATCTACCAGATCGGCGATAATGTTTTCTTTAAAATCTTTAATACCGCAAAGGAAAATTGGCGGGAAAAAATAGTCTTCAACGTCTCAGTAGAATTATGTACCTTGTCGAAGATATATAAACCAGTTAAAGTCTAGATATGCACAAAATAAGTAACTAGTACAATTCATCGATGGACATACTTTACGATATTTTTGAAGGCCCTATTCCTAAAATGAATATTCCACTACAACGACAGGGTAAGCAAAATCTTAATCAGCCGTAAACAAAAGAACGTGTATATCTAAAAAATGATGTTTGAGATAAACACTCCTCTCAAAAATATCACTTTCCAAATAGCATAAATATTGACGCTTAGACTCAGAGAAGGAAGTAGAAAGAGAGTTAGTAAACGCAGGCCAAACGCGTGCGTTATTGCCTGACTACAGAATTCAGCAATACTATGTCTGACGGAGCGGCATTATATTAGAGAACTGTTTCCTCTTTGTTCACTTCAACGAGAACATAACATTCACTTTATTAAGTGTTATGGAGTAGTTTTCGCACTGAAGGTAATAATCGTGCTATGTTGGTTGCTAATCGACTTAACACACCCAAAATATTAGGAAATTGGTAATCTTCCACTGTAAGCTAACTCCTTAGTATTCAGCAAACTGCCGACTAATATCAACTGCCTTAGTCCAACTATGTTCAAACTGGAACTAACTAATAGTTCTACTGAACTCCTATGGAACTTCAAAGAACTCTCTAGAACTTCTAAGAACTTCCCAAGAACTTCATTATTTATTGTACACAATGTACAAATGTGGCACATGGCCAAAAAACGGGGATGGGGAAGGCTGGTCTTCATCTGTCCTAATTTAACTTAGCTATTCACTTTCGTTGATCCTGACACACTTACAATAAACCTTACACCATAATACCACATTTTTACTTACCATTCTTACCACGTCCACCATAATACCTCAGATTCTCTATGTAGTCCTACTTAACTCCCATATGTACAATTTTCAGTGGAGGGCATGGGCAGAAAATAACAACATTTAAAATCCCCAATGATTTTATACAATGAATACAATATATACAGAAACTAAATAAAATCGTATTAGTAATAAAAGCCTCCCACTACTCTAATATTGTGACAGCAAAATCACTTCCCCGGACGAAATATAATGCGTGGCTTTAGAAATATAATAATACCATATATCCGATCAACAATCACTCACACAATCAGTCACACATTTAAACACCATAATAAAAACGAAAAGCACACTTGAAAAATAACGAAAGACGCCACGCATCCACCGAAGAACTAACATTTCTGAACACCTAAAGCGGGAAGGGGTGGCGTATTAAACTAAAAGAAAACTGAGGACAAAAGCAAAGGGGGCCAATGAGAAATCATAACCTAGCTAAGTTAACTTTAAAGCGAGAAACAGAAAATCAAAATTTACCTACTCTAACCTAACCGGGAAGGGGTGCACATGTTCTGGCCAGCACACCCAATATCCTGATGCCTAACCAGCATCAAACAACCACTCCAGGTCAGCAGCTTTCACTCGACAGAAACGCGCAAGACTCACCCACCTTTTGCCAAATTCAGATGGAGTGAGTCGTTTCCTTTCCGTCCTGATCTTGACTTTAAACTGATGCTTAAAGAACAAGATCAGTTGGGAAGAGGTAAACTTCTCATCCCCATAGAATTCCGTCTGTCGCGTCGTCCAAATCACGACTCGCATAACGCCTAGTAAGCAAAAGAGCACATAGTGCTCAGCCCTAGATAACGGAGGTACGACATTGCTACAAACAGAACTAGCCTCAAGGACAAAGAACTTTCCACGCAGCATACGAACCATGAGATCTTCAAGAAACTTACACAACGGAGTAACAACACTGCAGTGGAAGAAGGCATGATCGACGGTTTCCGCCGACAGCCCACAACGCACGCAGGTTGATTTCGGAGTTAGGCCCGCTGCATGAAGCTTCTTGCCAACCCAGAGGGCCTTTCGATTCATCAGCCAGGTGAGTGATGCGTCATCGTTAGTGAGACATTTCAACCCGGGCGCCCAAGGCCATATGGAGCGAGCCTCCTGCTTCGTAAGCCCGAGCTCGCCTATCAGTTCATCTTGAACGGACCCCCTAACTAATACCGGATATAATGCCCTAAGAGACAACGCTTGGGCGTTGGAGAGGCCATCCGTAGCCCGCAAGAGAAACTGGAGAGCCAAACGACATTTTTTATAGAAGGAGCACTCGCCACGAGGAGTACGACCGGCCTCCTTCTCCGACAAATGAACACTTCTCAAGGATGGAAAGTTTTTATGGACGCCCTCTTTAACGAGGGCGCCGTTCTCATCCGCCAGCATACACATTCGATCCAGGAATCTAATGCGAAGCGTGTGTTGACGAATCTCAACGCTAGGCATGCCCAGACCGCCCTCAGAAGGATGAAGGCAACAAATCTCGCGACGCACCTTGGAAGCCTTGCCGTCTCCCCAAAGGAAGGAGAACAAGAGCTGTATTAAACCCAAACGAATGGCGCAAGGGAGAGGAAGTACCGAAAGTCGGTAAAGGAGAATCGGGTAGATGTGCGAGGCACATAATTCCGCCCTCCCCTTTAAGGAGAGCTTCCGCGAAGGAACCGGATTCGCCTTTAACTTGCGAAGGAATGGCTCCAACGCAAGAACGTACAGCAAAGGCGAAAGTGGACAACCTTGACGAATGGAGCGAGATAAAGTGAAGGGCTTCGATCTTACCCCATTCACTTCCACCAGCGCACCGGGGGACTCATACAGCAGTCGGATCCAGGAGCGAAATTACGGCCCGAAACCGGCGGCGGAAAGGACAGACTCCAAGAAGCGATGGTCAACCCTATCGAATGCATTGGACTGATCCAAATTGATCAGCGCGGCTTCAGGTGTCGGTTTTCTCGATGATCAGGCGTACCAAATGAAGGTTGTCCTGAATAGTCCTGCCCTTCACAGCACAAGTCTGCTCGGGGCCAATCAGACTAGAGAGGACCGCCTGCAAACGGCTGGCCAAGACTTGGCAAAAATCTTTAAGTCAGTATTTAACATCGTTAAAGGCCGATAATTATCTATGCCACCCCCACCGCCCTTGCTCTTGCGAAGCAACTTGATTACACTCCTGGTGAAGCGTCGAGGTATAGACCCCTGCTTCATCCAGTTGTTATAAACGAGCGCCAGCAGAGGAACAACGGACGACTGCCTCAAGTACAGTTCGTAGGGAAGACCATCCAATCCTGGAGTTTTGTCCCGGCCAACCAATTTCAGCGCATCCCAGATTTCCGACTCTGTTATGGGCCCCTCGCACCTAGCCGCTTCAGCCGCCTCGAGGCGGGGAAAGTCAGCCAAATAGGTGTCGAACTGAGCAGAGCTCAGACCGGGAGCTCCCTGGTAAAAAGATCCTGGAAGTAATCCCGAAAAGCCCCACATATACCCACGTCTGTAGTCACGGTACGTCCATCCGGCAATGTGATGTCCTTGATATGCCGATTGACTGCTTGCCTAGCTTCCTCTGCACGCAATTCTGCGGCCATATTCGTTGCCTCAGAAGACATTCTTTTTAACCTAGCCCTAACTACCAGAGCTTGATCCTTCTTGATAGCCAAGGAGGCCAGCTCGGCCCTAGCTAAGGCTACGTCCCCACTATTACGGGATTTGACTGCCCGATCAACTTTTTCTCTATCGCCGTTTGCGCCGCTAAATTAGCTAAGTTGAGCCGACGGCTATAGTCGGCAGCAAACGACCTAATTTTGGATTTAAGAGAATCCCACCACTTATTCCCAACCACAGCCCCCGTCAGTTCCCGCTTTAGTGTTAGTAACAGCTGTTCCTGGAAATCTTGGCTATCAAATAATGACGCGTTCAATTTCCAGTATCCAGCCAACTTAACCTTAGGCTTATCTAAGTTTACACGAACCCGGACGAGCCTATGATCCGTGTAAACTATGGAATGGAAACTTGGACAACCTAAGAGCCCTACGTCGACTCTCCTAACTAGGACTCGGTCGAGGTAGCTTGCGCGTACCTTCGAATCCAAGCTTCCCCTATTACTCCAAGTCCACACTGCCTCCCGGGGGTGTTCATTTCGGTATTTATCGACAAGATCATTCCTATCGATAAATTCCCGAAATGGTTTCACATCTGGGTTGTTAGTACCCGATATTTCTCCTATACGATCCTTCTCAGGGTCAAGGACGGCATTCCAATCCCCTTCCCGAGAACTTCTCGAGTTAACTTCCTATTAACGCGTATTAATATAGGAGGGAGAGTCCATTATCTAAGGAATAGGTGCGTTTCACTATACATAAAGATGCCTCGAATGAGTGGACCGATGGACGTAATACAGACATTTTATACACTCACTCACACACACACACACACACACACACACATAAACACACACATAAACACACACACCCACACACACACACACACATATATATATATATATATATATATATATATATATATATACAAATGAATAAGGAACGAAGAAAATATTTATATTTATTGGCATCATTTAATAACTTAAACAAGGAGAGCGTCTAGAAGAGTTGCAAGGGATTCCGAATTCTTCTGGCGGTAGTGGTTAAAACCAATGAATTTATTGAATTAATTTACTGTTTAGTATTGCAGGATATTTTCTGTAATTTGGATAAATATATATGTTAAAAGAAGATGTCAGTGTTGTTTTAATTTTGTGCATTTTAGACGACCATTTGTCCATCGCACCCTGTATATCAACGTACCCGTGTAAATTGTTCTCCCTTCACTTGCGGATAGTTTTTGGCATGTGTTATGGGAAACGTGCCACCAAACTTTGACCCATTGTACCTACATAATTAGCATCGTATTTTTCTTTAACTTTCAGGACTTAGGCGATCATGGCTTTCCACGTCTCCCTGTCCGTGGTGACCCTTAGCACGCCTTCTCCTGTTACACCATGCAACCCTCGTCTTTTTCCCCAATATCTGACCTGTTAGTATCAGGTTCTCCAAGCCTTCCTTCCTCATTGCATGTCCCAGGAACTTCAGTTGTCTCTTCCTGATGATCAGTATTAATTTCCTTTTTGTTTCCATGATTTCCAAGATCTCATCATTGCTCACATGCTCGATCCATGATATTCGCAGCATCCTTCAGTAGAACCACATTTAAGCTGCTTCAAGTTTTTCCTTCATCTTTGATGATATTGTCCAGCATTCACTGCCATATTGAAGAACTGACATCACATAGCAATCCAGTACTCTCTTCTTTGTTTCTAGCGAAATTGTCCTGTTTCTTAATACTTTACTCAAATTCTGGAATACCTCCTTGTGCTTTTGGATCTCAGGAATATAAATGTATAGAAACTGATGTGACCACAAAGTGAGGGGTCAGTTTATATATTTATTGTAATATGGAATTGATCCCCCATTTTATATCCAGTATTCTTCTGTAGAACCACATTTCAGTTGCTTCAAGTCTTTCCTTCATCTTTGATGATATTGTCCAGCATTCACTGCCATATTGAAGAACTGACATCATATAGCAATCCAGTACTCTCTTCTTTGTTTCTAGCGAAATTGTCCTGTTTCTTAATACTTTACTCAACTTCTGGAATGCTTTTTCGCCATGCCAATTCGCCTTCGAATCTCTGTGTCGCACTTTTCGTTTTCTGTTAGAACACTTCCAAGGTGTTTAAATTTTTGTACCTGCTTGGTTCTAGTATCCCCGACCTGTATTTGACATATTGGGCTGCCCTTTTTGCTGATGACCATGCATTCGGTTTTCTTGCAGTTTATTTGTAGTTCTTTCTTGTCACTCTCTTCGGGAGGTTTTGTAGTTTTCTTTCCGTGTCTGCTATCAGCACTGTATCATCTGCGTACCTTATATTGTTTACATTACGGCTTCCGTTGTCGAATTCTGGCATAACTTTTAGGGTTCTCAGAATAGTCTCGCTGTATAACTTGAAGAGATCCGGTGAAAAGACGCATCCTTGTCTTACGCCCCTTTCAATCTTAGTATAATTGCTGAATTCGTCACCTGTCCGTATGCAGGCAGTTTGCTGCCAGTAGAAATTCTTGATTACTTTTAGGTCTTTCCCAAATATGTCGAGGCTGCCAAGCATCTCCATCAATTTTTTGTAGCGTATTTTGTCAAACGCCTTTGCATCATCAATAAAACATAGGTACAAGTCCTTCATTTGTATCGCCCTTTCAGAGAGCATCCTAAAATTTGTGAATTTCTGAAACCGTCTTTATGGTGTTGATAATATTTTCATTATATCCGTGGAATTCAACTTTAAAAAGGTCAGCTACACACGATAGCTATATTACTTCTATATGTGCATACAATGACTATTATGTTTGTTTTATGTGCGAGGGTTACTTGCTCGTGTTGAGAGGACAAAGAATTCTTTTAGACATATTTTGTGTGTTTGAAAAAAAAAATTCAGGTCGAGTTTTTCATCTAACATTGGATACATTCTGTTATTTTAGCTGAGAAGAGAATTAACAAAAGGAAAAGAGGGAGAGGAAAAAGAATTACTAATATCAATAGAAAGGAGAAAGTTGTCGATAGCAAAGTTCAGTCACATCTTAAAATGATACGATATGTGAAAGATGAAAAAGAATATGTAAAATAGGTAACAGGAAAAAAAAACTCGTTAGACAAATTGGGGAACCGAGTTCGAATTCCTGTTGAATTCCTTGCATTCACTTACGAACAAATACCCATGGAAAAGATATTATTCCGTCTCTTCCCTCAAATTATAGGTTAAATAATCGGACAGATTGGGTTCTATAGGCTTGGGTGGCAACCTTCTACCGCAGAAAGTAATGGCAACCTACTGCGAGATAATCTTTGGTCCAGTCAGTCATGTCCCTTTCGAGACATGATCACTCAAAGCGTGTATCAAGTATGACCTTTAACTGACTGATTAGAAACAAAGAAATGAGTTACGTAATATCACTCCTCCAATATTTCGGTGAATGCTAGACAATCTCCTCACAGATGAAAAGGAGACTTGAAGCAACAGAAATGTTGGTCTACAGGAGCATGCCAAAAATATCATGAACGAAGTTTTAGAGATGATGGAAGCAAAAAGAACATGGATGTGCGTTGTGGTGCAGAGCAAAAAATCATAATATAAATATTCACATGCTTAGGCTGGTACCCTTCCCAAAAAACCATTTATCGGCTATATTCTATTCACATTCAACACAGACCAATATACGCCTACCGCGGTAAATTAGAAACGGCACCTCAAGTTCACTGACTGGATGACATTGTTTTTGTTCACGAATTCCATTTAACTTACAAATCCATTTATCCCTCAGCTATGGATTAAATCTATCTCTTCTTTATACGTTACCAACTTGCTCCTGTCTCTTGACGCTCTTGATATTTTTCTTTTTGGTATCTCTCCCAAAACCCCGCTTCGTCGTCCATTTGCTCAAGACCATCAAATATGTCTCACACTGCTTTCCCCTGTCTCTAATCCCCTCTATCCATCCTGTTAGTATCAGATTCTCCAAACCCTCCTTCTCATTATGTGTCTCAGGAACCTTAGCTGACTCTTCTTGATGTATCCTTTTCATTTGCATCCTCTCCAAACCCTCATCATTGTCACATGTTCAGGCCATAGTGCTTTGTTTGGTAACGCGTTTAAGAGAAAGCGAAATCTCAATTTGGCATCGGGCTGATAATTCCAGATCAGAAAAATGCTTAATTTTTCCCAAAATCGTAATATGAATATTCGTATGCTTAGGCTGGTACCCTTCCCAACAATCCATGGAATTGGAATGACTCGTCTCTCGTCTCTCGTCTCTCGTCTCTAGGTACAACAATTGGTAACTTAAGACGTCTGGATAAACGCCTACTTTCTTCTTTTATTTACCGTCTTCGACCTAGGCTATCATGGCTCTAAACATCTTCCTGTTCCTTGTAGCTCTTTGTAAGTTTTCACATTTTGTGATTTCGCGGAACGACAAATTGGGGAACCGAGTTCGAATTCCAGTTAAATTCCTTGCATTCACTTACGAACAAATACCCCTGGAAAAGATATTAATCCGTCTCTTCTCTCAAGTTATAGGTTAAATAATCGGACAGATTGGGTTCTATACGCTTGGGTGGCAACCGTCTACCGCAGAAAGTAATGGCAACCTACTGCGAGATAATGTTTGGTCCAGTCAGTCATGTCCCTTTCGAGACATGATCACTCAAAGCGTGTATCAAGTATGGCCTTTAACTGTCTCATTCGTAACATAAGAAAAAAAAATTTCTAGGGCACATATTGATAGAAAAAAGGGCTTGGAAAATTTTATGCTCACAGGACAAATTCACGGCTATTCCTTGGTGTGACGATAAACTGCATCCGGTAGTGAGGTTTCTGTTGAGGGTGAGGGGTCAGGACGAGCGTGGAACCACATTTTAATTACTGCTGTTGCCTATAATTAGAAAAATTCCTGTATCTTACAGATATAACAATTCCTGTAGCCTACATATAGGGTAAGTTTTTTTACCTACAAATAGGGTAATTTATTTAATCTACAAATAGGTTAATTTCTGTAGCCTACGTATAGAGTAATTTATGTAGCCTACAGATAGAATAATTCTTGTTGTCTAGAGATATGGTAATTTATTTAACCTACAGATAGAACAATTTCTGTAGCCTAAAAAATGGGAAAAACCTGTTGCCTACAGATAGGGTATTTTAAGTAACCTGCAAATAGAGTCTAACGACATGGAAATTCCTGTAGCCTACCGAGAGTGCTATATTTACCATTAATTTCTGTCTTAATTTTTGTGATGAGGTGTTATCCTTATTTCCACGATATACATGTATCTTTTTTGTAATCTGAACTCATTGAGTGTTCATAACCGAAGTAAATGTTGATTTCATTAGAGATCAAGTGACATTAAGCCTCCTCAGTATTCCAACACTCTCTCAAGTATTCTTTATTGTGATTGAGACTTGCATTGTGGTGCAGAGGGTGGTAGCATCAGTTAGGGTCCTAGTTATAGGCAAATAGTGAACCCCTAAACTAAAACAAAATACTATGAAATTGTAAAAATACATTTTCATATAAAAATTTACCAACAACACCTATTTTTGGAAGTCTTCTTCTGTGGTTCCAATATTCAAGAACACTGGGGAACCATCGGATCCCGCAAATTACCATGCTTTCAGCCTTCTTCCGATCTTCGGCAAAGTGTTCGAAGCCATTATCAATGCCGAGGTCGTTCAGCATCTCACGTCCCACGGGTTCCTATCGGACAAACAGTATGGCTTCCGCTTCACCAGGTCTACTGCTGATATGCTAACAATCATCACCGAGTATATATACCAGGCTCTCGACAAGAATTGGTGAAGCCCGAACTGTCGCCCTGAATATCTCCAAAGCATTCGATAGAGTATGGCATGACGGCCTTCTACGGAAACTGCGAAGCTGCGGCATGACTGGACTTTTGTTGGATGTAATCCAGTCATTCCTCTCCAACCGCAAATTGAAGGTGGTTTTAAACGGACATGCCTCCCAAAACTACCCTACAAACGCGGGTGTCCCCCAAGGCTCTATCCTACTTCCTGCGCTCTTTCTAATCTACATCAATGATCTCCCCGATGCCATAAGATCACAAGTAGGCATGTACGCCGACGATACCACAGTATACGCTCGCCTCGATCAAAAATCTGATGTTGACGATAAGGAGAACCTCGAGGCTAAGCTTGAAAAGGACCTCCAATCCGTGGTGGATTGGGGTAGGAAATGGCTCATAAAATTCAATTCTTCCAAAACGAAGCTGCTGTCAATTAACCACCACAGACAACCGCACCTCCCTCCCATTAGCATGGAACAGGCATGCCTCCCAGAGCACTACGCCTGCTTGGCCTGACACTCTCAGCGGACCTCAAGTGGAATGACTACGTCGAATCCTAAATCCGCTGCCATGAAAGTTGGCTCTCTGTGCAGGGCCCGGAAATTCTTTCCGCCTGAAACTACCCTGCACTTATACAAATCTACTATCCGCCCGTGTTTTGAATACTGTTGCCACATCTGGTCGGGTGCCCCTGCTATTCTCCTCGGGCTTCTTGACAAAATACAGCGAAGAATCTGTAATGTGATTGATACCGACTTAGCTGACCGCCTGCAGTCACTGTCTCACCGGCGTGACGTGACTTCCCTGTGCCTCTTCTACAAAAACTTTCACGGCTTCTGCTCTGATGAACTTAAATCACTGGTGCCCCCTAGGTGTGAGTTCGCACGAGATACTAGATTGGTAACTAGGTCCCACCCGTTTACAGTGAAACCGATGAAATGTAACCGCAATTTCTACTCCAACAGCTTCTTTTCTCGCACTTCCCGCCTGTGGAATTCCCTCCCGCATGCTTGCTTCCCCGACGGCTATAACCTCCAGGAGTTTAAATGTAAGGTCAATAGACACCTCCTAACACACTAACCCTCCCATTCTCCCCAACTCTCCCCCTATGTACATCCTAATTCGTCTATCGCCCTGTGTAACCCCCTGCGCTATAGTGGTAGTGGAATGCCTTGCTTCGGGTGACATGATTAAAATAAAAATATTAGATTTAAGAGATAGTATTGTTCAAAATGTTTAACTTTTCAGATTAAAATAATCCTAAGCGGTTGATATGCCTCTAAACTCAAGCAACTAATGAATGAAAGTCAAGGACAGAGGAAAACAACACAGAACCTATATAAAGAGCTTGTGTAAAATGATGGCAGAATTGGGCTTAGGGAACCAAGGACAGGATATCATGGAGAGCCATGATCGCCAACATACAGAAGGGATACGGCTCACGAAAGAACTATTTCATCATAACCATAAATTTCAGAGACAAACGGAAAACTTGTATGTCGATTCTCACGTCGTCTGAAGATCCAAAAACGCCTCCAGGGAATATGAATTGGTGATGTGATAGAATTAGAATACAAATATGGCTCACGATTATTGATTACTAGCAGTATGGCCCGGCGTTGCTCGGGTGTAATGAAAGCATTAAAACTAATCCATGGTCCTGGAGCTCAGAATCAGACTAAAGAATATTTTAAATAATAAAATAATTGCGACAATTTACCAATCGCATCTAGTGTATATATATATATATATATATATATATATATATAGACTAGCAGTATACCCCGGCGTTGCTCGGGTGTAATGAAAGCATTAAACTAATCCATGGTCCTGAAGCTCAGACTCTTTGGACGTTGGCACGAAAGACTAAAAAGCAATAGTTGTTTCTAGTTAAAGCGAAACCGTAGACTGAAAGAAAAATGAATGGATGTAAGTCAAATTTTGATTTCCTGGTATCGATATCAAATAAGTTTTCTTCCTGAATAAGTCCTCTGAGTAAATGGTATCATGGCTGAGACTAAGAACTACAATTATACCTACTTAGAGCTAAACCCGAAGCAAAAACTAAAATAAAAAGGCTGAAAAAAATACAGACATACAGGCAAATAAACAGACACACACAGAAACATCATGCCTTTTATATATATATATATATATATATATATATTATCGATTTTCTGCACTATTGTAAGAACTGCAACCTTGAAACTTCTGAATATCGTTTCTTATGTCTGTGTGTATGAGTGTATCAAATTTGATTACAATCGGACCACTCCTTCTATAACCCGATTTTTGTCGATTATCGATTTTCTATATTTATCGGGAATACCTCGACACAAAACCTAGCTAAGAACACTCGCAGACGCTTATAGTATAACTGTGTTAATTTTCAAGAAAATCGGTTCAGCCGTTTCGGAGTCTATAGGTAACGGACACACACGCACACAGACACACACACACACACAGAGACAAATTTCTATTTATAAAGAAGTTTAGATGTGTGTCAGCTAAGTGCCATACGTGATACACGCTTTGGGCGATCATGTCCCTTTCGAGACATGATTGACTGGGCAGAAGATTTTCTCTGTCCTGCTATTTAAACCATAAATGAAGAGAGAAGAGACGGATTATATTAATAAATAGCAATTAGTAGGGGAACAGTTTATTACTTAATAACCATAGGAAACCGATCCCCCATTTTATGCCCAGTAGAAGCTTTACTTATGTTTCTAACTAATATATACAGTTAGTCAATTAAGTTCCATACGTGATACATGATTGGGCGATCATGTCTAGAAAGAGACATGCCTTACTGGGTAGAAGATTTTCCTGCAGTAGGTTGCTATACTTTCTCCAGTAGACTGGTTGCCAACAAAGGCTATAAAACCCAATGTTATGTTATTTAAGCCATAACGGGAGGGAGAAAATACGGAGTATATTTCTTTATTATAAGTAATACTTAGTAGGGGGATCAGTTTATTACTTCATAACAATAAAAACCGATCCCTCACTTTATGCCCACTAGAAACTTTACTTATGCTTTTAACTATTCAGTCAGTCAGTCAGTTAAGTGGCATACGTGACACACGCTTTGGACGATCATGTCTCGAAAGTCAGAAGATTTTCTATCCTGCTCTTTAAACTATAGCTGAACAGAGAAGCGACGGGTTGTATTAATAAGTAGTAATTAGTGGGGGATCAGTTTATTACTTAATAACAAGAGAAAACCGATCCCTCACTTTATGCCCACTAGAAACTTTACTTATGCTTTTAACTATTCAGTCAGTCAGTCAGTCAGTTAAGTGCCATACGTGATACACGCTTTGGACGATCATGTCTCGAAAGAGACATGACTGGCTGGGTAGAAGATTTTCTATCCTGCTCTTTAAACTATAGAGAGAAGCGACGGATTGTATTAATAAGTAGTAATTAGTGGGGGATCAGTTTATTACTTCATAACAATAAAATAAAAACGATCCCCCACTTTATGCCAAAAAAGAAGCTTTACTTATGTTTCCAAATATTATATTTAGTCAGCCAATTAAATGCCGTACGTGATACACTTTAGGGGGATCATGTCCCAAAAGAGTTATGACTGGCTGTAGACGAGTTGCCATCCAAGAGCTATGGAACTCAGTTTGTCGTGCCATTTTACTCATAGACTGACGGAGAAGAGCCGAATTCATAATTTTCCCAAGGATATTTACGCGTAAGTGAGAGCAACGAATTCAGCTTGAACTACAGAACCCAATCTGTCCTGCTGTTTAACCCATAACTGGAAGGAATAGCCGGATTAATACCTTTCCCAAGTGTATTTGCGCGTAAGTGAAGGCAATGAATTCAGCTGGAATTCGAACACGGTTCCCCGATTTCTCGTTCTGAGCCGATATCCACTGCACCATAACGCACATCTTTACATATATTTATGTAAATTAAATTATTTATTAGAAACTAATAAAAAATTCCTTTCCGTTTCGAAAGTTAGACGAAGAAATAAAAATTGGTTTTGAATCGTTTGTACGATTACATCGTTTAAGAATTCATAAAAATTAAATATTATTATAAAGTTTTAATAAGATTCCGTTTCTTCGAATTCAACACAAAACTTTCCGACATATTTTTGACAATTTTTATTCAAATAAAATTCAATCATCATTCAACAAAGAAAAGATTTGTCTATTCATCAGTATGTGTTTTAATGTAATCTTCCTTTCAAACATAAGCGATAACGACTCTTCCCAAATTCAGTATTTCGTTGTTATCTGAGAATTGCTATCTGTTCTTGGGAAAAATATTGGAAGGAATTCCAGTTCTCTTCTCCAATATTTTGGAATTTACCAAAATTCAATTATTTATTAGCATCTTCTAATGAAGACAAAGACCGAATATGTGAGCAGTGACGAAGTTTAAGAGAAAAAGAAAACTTATACTTTGCATTAGGAAAAATGATTCAACATCCGCAATTTCTATTTTAGTAGCTTCTTTTCTCGCACTTCCCGCCTGTCGAATTCCCTTCCATATACTTGCTTCCCCGACAGCTACAATCTCCAAGAATTTAAATGTTCAAGACATCTATCACACTAACTCGCACCCATTCTCTCAAACACTCTTCCCATCTACCCAACTCTCATCCTCGGTATCCTCATCCGCCTATCACCCTCCTTCCAACATTTCCTATAACTAACCACTCTTTCTCATCAGTTTCCCCTATGTAACCCCCTGCGCAATAGTGGCAGTGGAGTGCCTTGTTTGCTTGGGGTGAAATGATTAAAAAAAATATTTCTTAGGCACATAATGAGAAAAACGGGTTTGGAAAATTTGATACTTACATGACTGACTGAAGGCAAGAAGAAAAAAAGGCATAACCTAATTAGTGAGATTAAGAAAGTAGGGTGACGGAACAAGGTTTAAGAGATGCAACAAAAATACAAAATTTATTAAGATCTGCAAAGGACAGGAAGTTGTGGAGAGCCATGATCCTGAAGGAACAAGGCACATAGAAGAAGATGAGCTTGAATAAATGCATGACGGAACAGAGTTTAGGAAAAATAACAAAAATATAAAATTTATTAAAACCTAGAAAGAGTGGGATATTGTGGAGGGCCATGATCGCCAACGTCCTGTAGAGACAACACACATAGAAGAAGAAAAAGATGAAAGGGTCGATTGGAAATATTGGGACATATAATGAGGAACCAGGACTTGCATAGTTGAATTTTTAAATAATTTCACGCCAAAAGAAGGATTAAATGTCACTAAGACGCATTAGAAGTTTTATTTTTATAATCATATCGCCCCAGGCAAGGCATTTTACTGCCACTGTTTTGCAGGGGGTTACAAAGGAGGAAAGTTATGAGAAAGAGTGACAGGTTATAGGGGTTGTCAGGAAGTGGGTAAGAGAAGGATGAGAATACTGATGAGAGTGGAGTGGACAGAGAAAGGAGCATGAGAGAGAGAATGCAGGTTAGTGAGATAGATGACCCGAGCAAGGCATTTTACTGCCACTGTTTTGCAGAGGGTTACAAAGGAGGAAAGTTATGAGAAAGAGTGACAGGTTACAGGGGGTGTCAGGAAGTGGGTAAGAGAAGAATGAGAATACTGATGAAAGTGGAGTGGACTGAGAAAGGAGCATGAGAGAGAGAGAGAGAGAGAGAGAGTGCAGGTTAGTGAGATAGGAGATGGCAATTGACAATTGACTTTATATTTAAATTCATGGCGTTTGTAGCTGTCGGGAAAGGAAGTAAACTGAAGGGAATTCCACAGGCGCGAAGTGCGAGAAAAGAAGCTATTGGAGTAGAATTTGCGTTTACATTTTATTCGTTTCACAGTAAAAGGGTGGGACCTAATTGCTAATCTTGTCGCTGGGGAAGAAAAATAAATCTACTTTCGTAATCGTAACAAGAATTTGGTGGCTTTTTTTCCGGAAAGACTTCAAAACGTTTCTGCAAACAAGGGCAGTTTGAACAGAAGATCATCCTTTAAGTTTGTTGGAATTTCAAGAAGGGTGTTGCCTTTTCTGTTTGTCCCGGATGGTCATGCTTAGAACTCAGACATTTATACTCAACTAAGAAGCCAGAAGCAAACGAGTGCGAACTACACAAACCCATCAGTTTAATGAGTCATATAACAAAACTGATCGTCCGAATCCTGTTGAATAGAGCGAGAAGCAGAATCAGGCCAGACCAGAGATAGGACAAGAACCGTGCGGTTTCGTCAAAGACACTGGAACAAGAAATGCCATATTTATGATTAGGATGTTCTCTGAGTGGGTAATACAAACGAAGGACTGATATCTCTGCTTTATTGTTGGAATTTCAAGAAGGGTGTTGCCTTTTCTGTTTGTCCCGGATGGTCATGCTTAGAACTCAGACATTTATACTCAACTAAGAAGCCAGAAGCAAACGAGTGCGAACTACACAAACCCATCAGTTTAATGAGTCATATAACAAAACTGATCGTCCGAATCCTGTTGAATAGAGCGAGAAGCAGAATCAGGCCAGACCAGAGATAGGACAAGAACCGTGCGGTTTCGTCAAAGACACTGGAACAAGAAATGCCATATTTATGTTCTCTGAGTGGGTAATACAAACGAAGGACTGATATCTCTGCTTTATTGATTATGAGAAGGCGTTTGACAAAATACGCCACAAAGAATTGATAGAGATGTTTGGCCGCCTCGACATATTTGGGAAAAATTGAAAAGTAATCAATAATCTTTACTGGCAGCAAACCGCTTGCATACGGACGGGTAATGATTTCAGCAGATATACAAAGATAAAAAGGGGCGTAAGAAAAGGATGTGTCTTTTCACCGGATCTGTTCAAATTGCACAGCGAGAATATTTTGAGGACCCTGGAAGTTATGCCTGGATTTGTCATCGGAGGCCACAATTTGAACAACATAAGATACGCAGATGATACAGTGCTGATAGCAGACACAGAAAGAAAACTACAAAAACCTCCAACAGAAGGTAGCTGAAGAGAGTGACAAGAAAGGACTACAAATAGTTTATTTGTAGTCCTTTCTTGTCACTCTTTGAAAAAACACTTTTTAAAATATTTCTTTTGTTTCAAATTTACGGGGGAACATTTTCACATTTTTTGTTGACCAAATGAATTTTTAAAATGCCGGAATAAAAATTAAATATAAAGGCTCATTTTTTTAGTCGCGTTTGACACGTGTGATTTGATTCCTATGACCTAATCTAGCAACCATCTTAGATCTTAGATGTTTTACAGAGCAAATGTAAGCAATCGGCTCCATTGGACAAAAGTGCGAAAGGGAAAAAACCGAATGCATGGTCATCAGCAAAAAGGGCAGCCCAATATGCCAAATACAGGTCGGGGATACTAGAACCAAGCAGGTACAAAAATTTAAATACCTGGGAAGTGTTACAACAGAAGACGGAAAGTACAAAACAGAGATCCGAAGGCGAATTGGCATGGCGAAAGAAGCATTCCAGAAATTGAGTAAAGTATTAAGAAACAGGACAATTTCGCTAGAAACAAAGAAGTGAGTACTGGATTGCTATGTGGTGTCAGTTCTTCAATATGGCAGTGAATGTTGGACAATATCATCAAAGATGAAGGAAAAACTTGAAGCAGCTGAAATGTGGTTCTACAGAAGGATGCTACATATATCATGGATCGAGCATGTGAGCAATGATGAGGTCTTGGAAATGATGGAAACAAAAAGGAAATTAATACTGATCATCAGGAAGAGACAACTGAAGTTCCTGGGACATGCAATGGGGAAGGAGGTCTTGGAGAACCTGATACTAACAGGTCAGATAGAGGGGGAAAAGAGACCGGGGAAAGTAGCGGATAACATATTTGAAGGACCTAATCAGGTGGATGACGGGACCAGAGTTGCATGGTGTAACAGGAAAAGGCGTGCTCAGAGCCACCAGAGATAGGGAGACATGGAAAGCCATGATCGCCTACGTCCAGAAGGGACAGTGCACATAGAAAAAGAAGAAGCATCATAGCTCGGCGTTGCCCGTGCAACTCAGAACATTTTTTATTCGATGATTAATGCAGCGTGTTGCGATTTCTGAGCGATTGTAGTCGCCGCCTCACTTTAAAACTCAGCTATTTGAAAAAAATAATTACATAAAAAATTGTTGTTTAAAAAGTGTTTAAAAATTCCAGTAAAAAAATCTATTTTCTTTTGTTTTTGTAAACGTGAGTCGATGTTTTGTGTGACATTGTAAACAACATTGCGTTTGTTTTTGTTTCAAAATTACGGGAGAAAATGTTTCCATTTTTGTTGACTGAATGAATTTCAGAAATTTTCTAAGAATATTTTAAAGTGTAGACATTTAATTTTAGAGGAAAAAGTTACATTAATACCACACGAATAACAGACACTTGATTTCCTGTATTAAATATTTACCAAAAAAAAGCTTTTTTTTAATGTTATTTTCTGAAGTATGAAATATTAAATCTGAAAAAAAAAGACTTAAATAATTACATTAACCATTGGCACTTTTTTTTTTACATATTTTGTTTTTCTTTGAAAAAACAATTTTTAAAATATTTCTTTTGTTTCAAATTTACGGGGGAATATTTTCACATTTTTTGTTGACCAAATGAATTTTTAAAATGCCGGAATAAAAATTAAATATAAAGGCTCATTTTTTTAGTCGCGTTTGACATGTGTGATTTGATTCGTATGACCTAATCTAGCAACCATCTTAGATCTTAGATGTTTTACGGAGCAAATGTAAGCAATCGGCCCCATTAGACAAAAGTGCGAAAGAGAAAATTACTTAACTTAAACTCAAAAAGTATGTGTCGATCTGGCTTCCCTGTAGATATGTGTCCCTAGGAAGTTTGAATGGCGTAGCCTAAAAAATGTAGGCGTGCAATTTTACAGTCACACACAGACTCACAGGTTGCCTTTTATATCCAGCGATTATATAATAACTGGAAAGCCTGCTACCCAGCATTGGTCAATCGAAGACGCGCACTCTTATAGCATGGTAATACCCACTATGTACACTGCTAAATTGACCAAGTTCAAACTTTAAGAACTTCAGCTGGATGTGCTGTTTCAGTTAGCCTAAAGACCAGATCTTACAACACTAGATTACCGTGTGGCCCGAGCCATGAACTATTTCCTGTGCGGACGGTGGTTCAACAACGTGAATAAAGTTGAAAATGAGTTCAGCGATTTTATTTGACCCTAAACCAGCCAAATGGTAAAAGCGTAGAATTGAGTCTCTGACACAAGGATGTCAAAAGAAATAAAATATTATGGAATATTTTCTGATGAATAAATATTTTCCTATGTAATTTGTAATTTGTAATATGTAATATATAATTTGTTTAAATTATTAATTAAAATTTGAAATCCGAAAAAAAAGATTTGACACAATATTGTGATAATTGGTTTCATAGAAACTAATTTAAATATAAAAAACCATTTTTTCATTTTACATTTGTGATTCGACATTATAATGTATGGGAGGAAAATTAGATTTTAAATTTACCATGAATATTTTAGTCACATCAGCTGAACGCAAAATATCTTTAAAACTTCCGATTTTATTTAAAAATGGACAAAAAAATTAAAAAAAGAACCAAAAAAGCGACTAATAATTAATGTTTTTTTTTGTTTTGTTTTTGTATATTTCGTCTCTTTTCATTCAAACTAAATGATGGTTTCAGAGAATAGCTTAAGTAAAAGGAATCCTTCGTTGTTGATATCGACTCGGAACGAGAAATCGAGGAGCCGATTTCGAATCGCAGTTGAATTTCCGGCATTCACTTACGCGCAAATACTCTTGGGAAAGGTATTAATCCGTTTCTTCCCTCTAGTTAAGGGTTAAATAACAGGGACAGATTGGGTTCTATAGCCTGGCTGGCAAACTGTCTACTGCAAAAAGTAATGGCTATGTAGTGCGTAGTAATGTTTTGCCCATTCGGGTGTAATGAAAGCTTCAAAACTAATCCATGGTCCTGGAGCTCAGACTCTTTGGACGTTGGCACGAAAAACTAAAAAGCAATAGTTGTTTCCAGTTAAAGCGAAACCGTAGACTGAATGAAAAATGAATGGATGTAAGTCAAATTTTGATTTCCTGGTATCGATATCAAATAAGTTCTTTCGTCGTAAACTGAATTTTGAAGGCTAAATAAGTCCTCTGAGCAAATGGTATCATGGCTGAGACTAAGAACTACAATTATACCTACTCACAGCCAAACCCGAAGCAAAAACTAAATTAAAAGGGCTGAAAAAAAATACAGACATACAGGCAGATAAACAAACACACACACAAACATCTTGCCTTTTGTATATATATATATATATATATATATATATATATTATCGATTATCTGTTCTATTGTAAGAACTGCAACCTTGAAACTTCTGAATATTGTTTCGTATGTCTTTGTCTACGAGTGTATCAAATTTGATTAAAATTGGACCACTCCTTCTATAACCCGATTTTTTCCATTATCGATTTGCAATATTTATCGGGGGTACCTCAACACATAACCTAGCTAAGAACACTCGCAGACGCTTATAGTACAACTATGTAAATTTTCAAGAAAATCGGTTCAGCCGTTTCGGAGTCTATAGGTAACGGACACACACACACACACACAGACACACACAGACAAAATTCCATTTATAAATAAGTTTAGATATACAACAATAGTAAAAAAATGGTAGACATAGATATTACTTACACTGAGTTTGTGTTTGAGTTTTGTTTAACAACATATCAACCTCTGAGGATTTTTTAATGCCAAAAAGGTAGGGTTTTAAGGTATTTTTTAATGTTCGATTATAGTGAAAAGATTGATTTAGTCAGATTTTAACGAAATTTTTTTGTTTTTATTCTTTCTTATTTTAGAAAACTGAAAATGTCTTCTAGTATTGTATTCAAAAATGTTTTGCTGACAATAATTTTTTTCCTGTTATAGTAATAAATGTTTCTTCAAAAATGTATTGTTGGTAATATTTTTCCTTCAAAAATGTATATTTTTCTATAAAAGTCTATTTCTATGTACATTTTTTTTTAATCATATCACCCCGAGCAAGGCGGTAAAGCCACTGATGTGCCGGGGGCTACGGAAGAGTGTAAAGATTAGAGGAGAGAAAGCCGGAAACCACATCCTAAACAGGGAACAAGGGATGAGCCTCTACACCAGTTCAATAGATGTGGGTGGAGTGTGAACCGGGCGATAGTTTAGTCTATCTACTCCAATTGAAAAAAAAAAGAAAAGTGAATGATTGGAAAAGAGAAAGCCGGAAACCACATCCAAAACAGAGAACAAGGGATGAGCCTCTTCACCTGTTCAATAGACGTGGGTGGAGTATGAACCGGGCGATAGTTTAGACTATCTACTCCAATTGAAGAAGAAGAAATAAAAAATGGTAACGGTGGTGAGTTAACTAAGTTTTAACTTAGTTAAAGTCGGGTCAAAGAAATTTCTTTGAAAAAAGGTAAACACTCGTTCAAATAACCATGAAACTATTTTACAATTATATTTCTATAAAAGAGTATTTTTATACTTTCATAGTGTTTTGATCCGAGTTTGGGGGTTAACTATTTGTCCATAGCTGGGACCCTAAGTGATGCTATCGCCCTGGGTTAGGGTGGCCCTGAGAACAATAGCGATTAAGAGGTGGTGCTCTGCTCCTCACAACCTTCCAATCAGAGGCCTTGCTGCAGGATGCAGTTTATTGTCATGCCCAGGACCAATTACTTTTACTAGTGTTAAAAATTTAGTTATAAATCCAGTTAAACTAGAATATAAAAATAGGGAGTGATCCGGTTTGCGTGATATTCAAGAATGTAGATCAGGTTCACACAAGATTCAAAAGTTAGTCTGACTACAAAAACGATAAGTTATACAGTGTTTCGTTTTACACTATAATAAAAAAAAATGGAAGACATATGTCTAGTTTTTACTAGGGTCAAAAAGTTAAAGAGTGGTCCGGTTTATACGAGAATTCAAACGATAACCACAAGTTTAGTTACCCTAGAGTAAAAAAAAAATGTCATAGACATTTTCTTATTTGCTTCACTACAAACAAGGCAGTACTGCCACTGGTGTGCAAGGGGTTATACTAAAATGAGACTGAAAGGACAAAAGTGAAGAGGCTATCGAAAAGTGGATAATTCAAACGATAACCACAAGTTCAGTTACCCTAGAGTAAAAAAAAATGTCATAGACATTTTCTTATTTGCTTCACTACAAACAATGCAGTACTGCCACTGGTGTGCAAGGGGTTATACTAAAATGAGACTGGAAGGACAAAAGTGAAGAGGCTATCGAAAAGTGGATAATTCAAACGATAACCACAAGTTCAGTTACCCTAGAGTAAAAAAAAATGTCATAGACATTTTCTTATTTGCTTCACTACAAACAAGGCAGTACTGCCACTGGTGTGCAAGGGGTTATACTAAAATGAGACTGAAAGGACAAAAGTGAAGAGGCTATCGAAAAGTGGATAATTCAAACGATAACCACAAGTTCAGTTACCCTAGAGTAAAAAAAAATGTCATAGACATTTTCTTATTTGCTTCACTACAAACAAGGCAGTACTGCCACTGGTGTGCAAGGGGTTATACTAAAATGAGACTGAAAGGACAAAAGTGAAAAGGCTATCGAAAAGTGGATAATTCAAACGATAACCACAAGTTCAGTTACCCTAGAGTAAAAAAAAATGTCATAGACATTTTCTTATTTGCTTCACTACAAATAAGGCAGTACTGCCACTGGTGTGCAAGGGGTTATACTAAAATGAGACGGAAAGGACAAAAGTGAAGAGGCTATCGAAAAGTGGATAATTTAAACGATAACCACAAGTTCAGTTACACTAGAGTAAAAAAAAATGTCATAGACATTTTCTTATTTGCTTCACTACAAACAAGGCAGTACTGCCACTGGTGTGCAAGGGGTTATACTAAAATGAGACTGAAAGGACAAAAGTGAAGAGGCTATCGAAAAGTGGATAAGGGAAATTTGGGAGTCAGTATATAGAAAATGGCAATTGACGTTGCATTTAAACTTTTGAAGATTGTAGCTATAAGAGAAGTAAGTTGATGGAAGGCAGTTCCATGTAGTAGGGATGCGAGAAAATAAACAGAGTAGAAGTTGCGGTTACATTTGTCTATTTTGACGATCAATAAGTGGGACCTAGTTGCCAATCTAGTAGAAAGAGTCAATTTATGTGGAAGGGATACAAGGGAATGAAGTTCGTCAGAGCAGAAGCTTTAAAGATTTTATAGGAAAGAGAGAGGGAAGCCACATCTCGTCGGTGACTGAAGTCGAGTTACCAAATCGCGATTCTCACATTGCAGATACTTCTTTTGACTCTGCTGAGAACCTCGAGATGAATAGTATGAGCATCCGACCAGATATGACAACAGTATTCAATGCTCGGGCGAATGGTAGATTTATAAATGTGCAAGATGGATTCTGACGAGAACCTCGAGATGAATAGCAGGAGCACTCGACCAGATATGGCAACAGTATTCAATGTACGGACGAATGGTAGATTTATAAATGTGTAAGATGGATTCTGACGAGAACCTCGAGATGAATAGCAGGAGCACCCGACCAGATATGACAACATTATTCAATGCACGGACAAATGGTAGATTTATAAATGTAAATAATGTATTCTGACGAGAACCTCGAGATGAATAGCAGAAGCATCCGACCAGATATGGCAACAGTATTCAATGCACGGACGAATGGTAGATTTATAAATGCGCAAGATGGATTCTGACGAGAACCTCCAGATGTATATGACACTTAATGGACTGATCTCTTATCAGTTTTGAAAGGGAATGAAAATACGTCTGATTAGCTAGAGTTTTTTTTCTCTCCGCCTGCATATATAATCCTGTGATTGTCACTAACAAAACCGCATTTGGGCACCAAGTTTCACACTCTCCTAAAGTGTTTAAATTTAACCTACTCATCTCCTGTTTTACAGTTTACAAATAACCACAGTTGTTTAACTTTTGAACATTCCATATCCCGATAATTCTTTTTGTTTGATGCGAACAGTCGTTGGATGACGGTCAAATGCCCGCCTCACTGGTAAGCACTTAACATCAGAAAAAGGCATTTGAAATTTCCGGGAGATATAATAAGGAAACAGGGCTTAGAAAACTTGATACTCACAGGATTGATTGATGTGAAGAGGGACAGACCAAAACAGCGCGTAACGTACTTGATAAGCTTCATATGGTTGATAAATGAGGGTTTGGGAGAAATCAGTCAGTCAGTTAAGTGCCATTCGTGATACACGCTCTGGGCGATCATGTCTCGAAAGAGACCTAACTGACTGGGCAGTTGATTTTTTATCCTGCTCTTTAAACTATAGTTGAAGGAAGAAAAGACATTGTATTAATAAGTAGTCACTATTGGGGGATCAGTTTATTACTTAATAAGAATAGAAAAATGATTCCCCACTTTTTGCCCAGTAGAAGCTTTACTTATGTTTCCAGTCCGTTAAATACCATACGTGATACACGCTTAGGCAATCATGTCTTGAAAAAGACATGACTGACTGGGCAGAAGATTATCCCGCAGTAGGTTGCCATTGCTTTCTGCAGTAGTCTGTTTGCCAGCCAAGGCTATAGAACCCAATCTGTCCTATTATTTAACCCATAACTGGAGGGAAGAGACGGATTAATATCTTTCCCAAGGGTATTTGTGTGTATGTGAATGCAAGGAATTTAACTGGAATTCGAACTCGGTTCCCCGATTTGTCGTTCCGAGAAATCACAAAATGAGAAAACTCACAAAGAGCTACAAGGAACAGGAAGATGTTTAGAACCATGATAGCCTAGGTCGAAGACGGTAAATAAAAGAAGAAAGTAGGCGTTTATTCAGACGTCTTAAGTTACCAATTGTTGTACCTAGAGACGAGAGACGAGTCATTCCAGTTCCATGGATTGTTGGGAAGGGTACCAGCCTAAGCATACGAATATTTATATTACGATTTTGGGAAAAGTTAAGCTTTTTTCTGATCTGGAATTATCAGCCCGATGCCAAATTGAGATTTCGCTTTCTCTTAAACGCGTTACCAAACAAAGCACTATGGCCTGAACACGTGACAATGATGAGGGTTTGGAGAGGATGCAAATGAAAAGGATACATCAAGAAGAGTCAGCTAAGGTTCCTGAGACACATAATGAGAAGGAGGGTTTGGAGAATCTGATACTAACAGGATGGATAGAGGGGATTAGAGACAGGGGAAAGCAGTGTGAGACATATTTGATGGTCTTGAGCAAATGGACGACGAAGCGGGGTTTTGGGAGAGATACCAAAAAGAAAAATATCAAGAGCGACAAGAGACAGGAGCAAGTTGGTAACGTATAAAGAAGAGATAGATTTAACCCATAGCTGAGGGATAAATGGATTTGTAAGTTAAATGGAATTCGTGAACAAAAACAATGTCATCCAGTAAGTGAACTTGAGGTGCCGTTTCTAATTTACCGCGGTAGGAGTATATTGGTCTGTGTTGAATGTGAATAGCATATAGCCGATAAATGTCTGCTATTTTTAAGACACTTTGTAGATTATATTAATATCGCCGACCGTATTGCGGAATATTTATTCCCATAAATTTCTAGTATTTAATTAGTATCTGCTTTTAATTACCCAGCTGCCGTTATCTTTTATAACAAGACGATTAACATAACTTACGAGAATCTAATTGCAACTGTATTTACGCTTTTCTAACTAAAAGTACCAGTTATATCGACTGTATGGCGAAACTGTCGTGACGAACACAATAAACTGAAAAAGCAAGTGTCGACATATACGGATGTGCTTGTAAGTGTGAAGACCACGTAGCGTAGGCACATGAGGAAAATAAGATACGTCTGGATCAACAGAAAAATTGAATCAAAAAAACGAATCAATGATTCCATTTTAAAACGTTAAATAAATATCGCTTTATATAAGATTAGCTTAAGTTTTATCGTCTATCTAAATACTCAAAATCTGTCTGTCCGTCGGGGTGTCTGAAGGCCCTCTAATATGGGCCACAATTGCTCTGCATAGACATCTTATAGCTTTTTTGGAATCAAGATTATCCCAGGATTGACGATATATATATATATATATATATATATATATATATATATAGTGTACCAAGGCAGCAGATAATTTTATAAACATATACTGTTAAATATAAGCGACAATGAATGTCTATTATGTTTAATCATGAGCTGTTCTAAACATCGTATTTTGGCTTTAATTTCAGGTGAAAATAAAGACAAAAATTCTCCAACATTTAGATAATTTTTTATTAAGTTGGTTCTAAGCTTACGGCTCACATGAGCCATATTCAGAGAGGTTACAAGGACGTTAACATAAAAACATCCACCATCAGCGACGATTTTATCTTGTGTTGATATAAAATTTTGCTAGGTAATATCAGACAGATTTTAATCAACAATACAATAATCTTCACTCATACACACAGTAAAAAGAACCTTCAGATATTGGAGACCACCTACATTAAATCCAAACAACTCACACTTAATAAAATCACATTTAAATCTGGTCATAACACATTATATTGCATTTAAATATATGGTTCTGTTATCATTTTGAGCTCTAACACGGTGGGACTTCATAGAACCGCATTGCAAATTCACAAACTGCCTTTGCTATTTTTGTAAACTGTTATCGTTGCCTAGCAAAGTTTTATGTCAACACAAGATAAAATCGTCGCTGATGGTGGATGTTTTATGTTAACGTCCTTGTAACCTCCTGAATATGGGTCATGTGAGCCGAAAGCTTAGAACCAACTTAATAAAAATTAATCCAAATGTTGGAGAATTTTTGTCTTTATTTTTACCTGAAATTAAAGCCAAAATACGATGATTAGGACGGCTCATGATTAAACATAATAAAAGTTCATTGTCTGTTATATTTCTGTTATATTTCTTAAATTTTCTCTTTTAAGGGAGCGACCATTATTTTTATTCGTTTTCTTTTTTTTTTTTTTTTGAGGTCTTTGTGAATCTCATCCGTGTAAAATCCTTTGTATAATAAAGACGGAAGCTGATGATAGTTCGCCTGAAATAGGCCTAAACTTCCGATTTACCATGAAATAACGTGTCTACCTTATTTTCCTTTTATATACATATATATATATATATATATATATATATATATATATATATAAGCACAAAGAGTCTATCAAATTATCTGAGCGGTTCTATGCCGGCTTCAAAGTTTGGTGAGGATATTGTTATAATGTTCTCGCACGTTTTAGCTGGTTTGTAATATATATATATATATATATATATATATATATATATATATATATATATATATATATTATGAATTATGTTTTAGAACATGTACATAATTTCTTCTATATATGTCCTCTTCTCTACAATCATATGGCTGTTTCAGTGTTTAGAACCCAAACACATCATCGGGAGAAAAATAAATATTCACAGCTCTATACATCATATATCGAGCACTGTTTTAAATTAATGTTTTGGACGGAAAAATTTGTTTTCTTTTTTCTCTCCTCATTCTATACTCACTCGGATATATATATATATATATATATATATATATATATATATATAGTATTCTTTATAAATTGTAGTTTAGATCATGTACAAATTACAATCTACTCCAAAGTGTACATTTTGTTTCGACATTGAAAAGACAATGTCTCGTCAGCTATTTTTTGAAGGGAAATTGAAAATTCGTTTTCTTATATTGGTAAATTTTGTGTGAGATTCTAATTTGTACATGTTCTAAACTACAATTTATAATAAATACTCATAGCTCTATTTCTGTTTTGAGCACTGTTTTAAATTATTCTTTTGATTGTTGTAATTATTTTCTTTCTTATTCATTTGTGGATATATATATATATATATATATATATATATATATATATATATATATATATTAATTATAAATTATGTTTTAGAACATGTACATATTTTTTTATAAATATCCGTTATAAAGGTACATTTGTTTCGACATTGAAAGTTGAATGTCTCTTCCGTCTGAAGATACACATACACACACACACAAACAAAGAACCATTTATAAATAAGTTTATATATATATATATATATATATATATATATATATATATATATATATATATATATATAATAAGGTTAAGAGAACCAACAGATCTAGAATTCCGAGTTCTCCGGCATTTACTTTTTTTAAAAGAAGTTCTCAATAAAACAAATATTGTAGAACATAATATAATTGAATTTGCTTTTTTTTTTTAATTTAAAATTAACATAGTTTACATTGCAACAGCGAATTTTCTATGTTTCGATATTTTTACCTCGTCATCCGGCAATGTTATCTCATTGTTGTGATAATAATTTTCATTTGAATATAAGAATCAATACGTTTTTTATTTACACATACGTGGAGACAGAAAAAAATCCGAGTGCGTTCAATTTAGCCAATAAGTATAGAAATCCACTTTAAATTTAAAAAAAAAATTATATATATATATAATATCACTATATATATATATATATATATATATATATATGTATATATATATATATATATATAGTTATATTTTTGGGGAATACATGATTTCTTAATGACAAAAGTTTCAATCCCGGTCTATCTTCTCCCGATCCATTCTCTGCAGGTACAACCATCCCTGATCAATCATTTGATATTCGTTAATTTTACAATTATTTTAAGCAGATAAAACATTTATATAGAAACTAGCAGTATAGCCCGGCGTTGCTCGGGTGTAATGAAAGCTTTAAAACTAATCCATGGTCCTGAAGCTCAGCCTAAACTGTGAAGTTTGGTGAAAATGGCATAAAGATTGTGGATTTGTATAAAGGACATACAGACAGATAAACAGACACACACACAAACATCTTGCCTTTTACATATATATATATATATATATATATATATATATTATATATATTATCGATTTTCTGCACTATTGTAAGAACTGCAACCTTGAAACTTCTGAATATCGTTTCTTATGTCTTTGTCTATGAGTGTATCAAATTCGATTAAAATTCGGACAACTTCTATAACCCGATTATTTCGATTACCTCGACGCAAAACCTAGCTAAGAAAACTTGCAGACGCTTATCGTACAACTGTGTAAATTTTCAAAACAATTGGTTCAGCCGTTTCGGAGTCTATAGGAAAAGGACACACACACATGCACACACAGTTCCATTTATAAATAAGTTTAGATGTATATGTATGTTCCATTCGCTATCTATAGTTATATTCATGTCGACTTCTATCTATCTATCTATCTATCTATCTATCTATCTATCTATCTATCTATCTCAGTCTGTTGATTATCTATCTATCTATCTATCTATCTATCTCAGTCTGTTGATTATCTATCTATCTATCTATCTATCTATCTCAGTCTGTTGATTATCTATCTATCTATCTATCTCAGTCTGTTGATTATCTATCTATCTATCTATCTATCTCAGTCTGTTGATTATCTATCTATCTATCTATCTATCTATCTCAGTCTGTTGATTATCTATCTATCTATCTATCTCAGTCTGTTGATTATCTATCTATCTATCTATCTATCTCAGTCTGTTGATTATCTATCTATCTATCTATCTCAGTCTGTTGATTATCTATCTATCTATCTCAGTCTGTTGATTATCTATCTATCTATCTATCTATCTCAGTCTGTTGATTATCTATCTATCTATCTATCTCAATCTGTTGATTATCTATCTATCTATCTATCTATCTATCTCAGTCTGTTAGTTATCTACTATCTATCTATCTATCTATCTATCTCAGTCTGTTGATTATCTATCTATCTATCTATCTATCTATCTCAGTCTGTTGATTATCTATCTATCTATCTATCTATCTCAGTCTGTTGATTATCTATCTATCTATCTATCTATCTCAGTCTGTTGATTATCTATCCTATCTATCTATCTATCTCAGTCTGTTGATTATCTATCTATCTATCTATCTCAGTCTGTTGATTATCTATCTATCTATCTATCTCAGTCTGTTGATTATCTATCTATCTATCTATCTATCTATCTATCTATCTATCTATCTATCTATCTATCTCAGTCTGTTTGATTATCTATCTATCTATCTATCTATCTATCTATCTATCTATCTATCTATCTATCTCCGTCTGTTGATTATCTATCTATCTATCTATCTATCTATCTATCTATCTATCTATCTATCTATCTATCTCAGTCTGTTGATTATCTATCTATCTATCTATCTATCTATCTATCTATCTATCTATCTATCTCAGTCTGTTGATTATCTATCTATCTATCTATCTATCTATCTATCTATCTATCTATCTCAGTCTGTTGATTATCTATCTATCTATCTATCTATCTATCTATCTATCTGTCACAGCCTGTTCATATCTATCTATCTATCTATCTATCTATCTATCTATCTATCTATCTGTCTGTTCATATCTATCTATCTATCTATCTATCTATCTATCTATCTATCACAGCCTGTTCATCTATCTATCTATCTATCCTTCTATTTCTGTCTATCTATCTATCTATCCCCAGCCTGTTCATATCTATCTATCTATCTATCTATCTATCTATCTATCTATCTATCTATCTATCTATCTATCTATCTGTCTGTTCATATCTATCTATCTATCTATCTATCTATCTATCTATCTATCTATCTATCCCGGTTTCTTCATATGTATCTATCTCAATCTGCAATCTGCATATATATATATATATATATATATATATATATATATATATATATATATATATATATATGGGGTGAGGTATGTTATTCTGTTCATATCTATTAAAGCAATCACCATTTGAGTACATTAAAAAAATTAAGATAGTGTGCGTCGGGGGGGTGCGTAATTGTGAACCAATTAAGCTATATTTTCTTGGCAATCTTCTATCGCAATTTTGCTTAATTTAAGCTTTTGTAATAAGCGAATGACGTAAATATAATATAATTTGACTTAATCAGCACAAATGTGAAGCAATAATACACATGGCTGCCCAAATTTTCTGTTTTTGTTTAATTTGAATTAATTTTTCAGCTTTATTTAGAATATTCAAAGTTTGATTAACCTTCCTTATTAATTTAGGTTCACCGGGGCCTTGGATTCGCAGGATAAGAAACTAGTAACAATTCATCATCGTCGATCAGAACCAGAACTATCACCAATCGCGAGAAACGATTGGTTTGTCAGGGTGATCCCATGGCTTGACCTCCTAATGGGAAACCAAAGTCAATCTTGACCTGGAACTCGAACATACAATCTATAGCTAGGGATGTTAAAAATTATTAGTTCTCTGTACCGCTCTACTAAATACCTAATTCAGCTTCCTTCCAAAATGTTGTATTACTTGCACAGTCTCCACAGCTTCCAAAAACGTTTTCGCGTCCTTGTGGTTGTTTAAGTGTTTTCCACTCTACAACACAGGCGAAAAGTCGCAATACTCTTTTTTTTTTCTTCATCGTTTCACCTCAAGCAAGGCAGTAACGCCACTGATGCGCAGGAGACAACATGAGATTAAAAGATTTTTTTTTTTAATCATTTCACCCCGAGCAAGGCGGAAACGCCACTGATGTGCAGAGGGTTACATAAATGTAAAAATATTAATTAGAAAAGAGTGAGGAGTACAAACTAGTTAGAAAGGAACAATAGAAAGCTGAGAAAGCAGGTGCGATGACAGATACATAGGTGGAGTGAAAGGGAAGGTTATACAGGGGAGGGGAGAGAGCTAGAGGCCAGTGGTTAGTAGATGAGTATTAACATTGCATTTAAATTTCTGGAGGTTGTAGCCGTCAGGAAAGCAAGAATACGGGAGCGAGTTCCACAGGCGGGAAATGCGAAGATTAGATAGGAGGAGAGTAAAGAGAAAGACGAACCAGTTACAGGGGGTGTCAGAGAAAGGAGCAAGAGAAGGATGGGAATACAGGTGTGATGACAGTTGCAAAGGTAGAGAGAAAGGAAAGGATATACAGGGTGATGTAGAAAGAACTAGAGTCAAGTGGTTAAGAGACGGGAATTGACATTGCATTTCTTGCTGTTTTATCACAATTTCCTTGGAAATTGTTCAGATGCACTATATTCATTAGTTTCCCTTGTTCTAATCTTTAGGGCTAGCATCTGTCATGTCACGAATATTGCAACGAACCACACTCCCTCTCTTCGTAACCTATCGGTAAGATACAATACTGTGCAAAAGTATTAGATCAAGAACTATTTCATCTTTTATGAGGCATCAAAATAAAGTTTAAAATCACCCCTGTCTTAACACTTTTGCACACTACCGATAGTGTGCAAAAGTATTAGGACAGAGGGGATTTTCCTAAAAACCTCACTGAAAGTCAGATACAGGGTGAAAAGCCAAGTAAATTGCTAATAAATATTGGTTATTTAAGACTAGGTTTAAAAGAAATGTATTAAAAAGAAGTTATATTTATTTTTTCCAATTTTCTATTAAACAAGTTATTTTGAAACTACTCATTATTCTATTAGCCTTGGATATGACGGACTTTTTTTATTCCCTCGTCTCGAATTGATAAATCTAATGTTACTTCGCAAGACACACTTTGAGAAAAAAATATAAGCTACTTGGCAGGATGATAGGTGCTCTCTCACTTTCCTCTTCCAGTGCACTGTGCGTTACTTTTATGTTAAAAGATTTTCATCGGGGTGTCACAAAGGAGGTGGTCGATACCACAAAATCGGTAACAAACTAGCTGAAAAAGCGAAGGATACCTGAAGCAAATCAGTCCTTTTGTTGATCAGTATGAGGTCCAGAGTGGATTGAGTTAGCGCTAGAATGAACGAATAAATAAATGAAAAAAAGAAAAAGAAAGAATAAAAGAACAAAAGAGAACGATAAGAAAAGAGTTAATGTCTAACTGTGAAGGTGGGCTATCGTCGTTGCAAAAGATGCTATTAGTCAGTTTTGGATATTATTATATGTGCAGAAAGTTTTGGAAGTTGACAAAGTCGCAGTTCGCAATAGTGTAGAATAGACAACATATAACACAAAGACGACTCTGTCTGCGCACGACTCAGTCTGCCTACGACTCAGTTTGTGCATGACTCAGTCTGCGTGCGACTCAGCCATAGGCCAACACTTACAGGACAAGTTGAACTGCGCTTAGGAATATCTAGATATTTTTTTCACAGACCCCGGCTCGCGCACCATTTACGTGTACACAAAGCGGTTTACGTTAACTTATACCAAGCGGGGGTGTGCAAGCAAAAGAGCTCTTGATTTATTCCCTTTGTCTGGAAGGTTGTTAGTCATTTTCTTTTTATTGTTTTACTTTATTCGTATATTTATTGTTCTTTTGCTTGTAAATTATTTTACTATTAAATTCTTTTAATCGTGTTCCGGCATTCCTTCTCCTCATTTACTAATTTTCAGTGAAATGATGTATTCTTTTGTAATCTAATTTTGACAACGGTTTCCTTCTGATGAAGTGTTGGTACAAAAGGATGAATGAAAAGAAAAACAAATAGAAAATGTGTTAGTGCTTTTTTAAATAAATATTTATGCAATCCTTGTTTACATATATATATATATATATATATATATATATATATATATATATATATATAAACTGGGTCTAGAGATTATATGAAAAAGAGTTATTGTCAAATATTTTATGTAAAATTCATAGATATGTGTTAACCAATGAAATAATTTGTATTATTATGCATAGCGAGTAAGCATCAAAGCAATTAAGTTCCAATTTTCAATTTCAGATTAATATTTAGTATTTTTTCAGTAATTATAGCAATTTGCAGTGTCAAGAGATTATTTGCAAGAACTAGAATTTAGTATTATGGCTCGTAAAAAAGAGCTACCAATGAATGAAAAGAACTATATAATCAAAGAAATTAGCAAAGGAAAGTCTTCGCTTCAAATTTCTAAGGATTTGAAAACGGATCATCGAATAATCAAGAAAATATGTCAAATGGGAATTCAACCAAGGAAAAAGTCTCAGGCTGAATTCAGGAATTTAACAAAGCGAGATCTATCATATCCGAAGAGAATTAATAAGAAACCCAAATGCGTCAAGTGCGTTCATATTTGAGGCCGCTGGAGCTCTTATGGTGTCAAGGGGAACAAGGTGTAAAGCATTAAGGAAGTTTGCTGATGTAAAAAATCAAATAAAGAAACCCATTTTAGAAAAGAAACATAAAGGAAGAAGATTGCAGTAGGCAAAAAATGCATAAAAACCGATTTCAGTAAAGTGCTTTTTACAGACGAATCAAGGATCACTCTCGATGGGCTCGAGGATGAATTTGCAAGCAACATGGCTCAAGAAAATTTTGTAAACGCCAACAAGGCGGCGGTGGGATCATGATATGGGCTGGGATTATTGGTAATGAGCTTGTGGGTTGATTTAAATTGAAAGACGGTGTTAAAATGAATTCCAAAAGTTACTGAGATTTTCTAGAGCAATATTTCTTTGAATGGCTTGATAACCAAGCGTAGATCTATGATCTTTATGCAAGTCAATGACCAAGTCATGCATCAAAGTTTATTAAATCCTGGTTGAAAGAAAAGGGATTTATTGAAGATTCTCTTATGGACTGGCCTTCAAGTAGCTGTGACTGGAATCTCATTGGGAACATGTAGAGCATCCTCAAGAGCAAGTGTGACCTCTGGGAGGCAGTTAAAGTTGCTCCAAATAACTTGCCAGGAGTTAAAATTGCAAATCTAACATCAGATAGGCTGCTAAGAGTTATTGAAAAGAAAGGAGCATTTGTGCAATAAATTTTAGAAGGTTTTTATTATTTTTTGTTATTATTTCTTTTATTTTTAAAATGAAATGGTTTTGTTATGTTTTTCTTTTAAGAAATTGACGAATTTGTTCTAAAATCTTTTCACATTATTTTTTACATTAGTTTTACAAGGTATAATAATATAAAAGTATCAAAATAAATAGTTGCAAATAAACTACTGACAGTCAAATTAGTCTGTTTTGTTAACTTAGTAAAATTTATTTCGAACCAAAAACAATAGTTTTCTTTATCACTATATATCTATGTTAATAATATTGAGTAGAATCTAAACAACATCATAATAGGACTTTTAACATTAAAGACGCAACATTTTATACCAATTCATAACTTGCATATAATCTCTAGACGCACTTTATATATATATATATATATATATATATATATATATATATATATATATATATAAGATTTTTGCACATTGAATGCTGGTGTTAATAAAATAACGATCGATGTAATACAACATATCTATTAAATGTATGTCAGGAAATATTTTTTCCTCGCCAGTAACACGACTCGGACTTTCACGCACAATATTTAGGCTTTACTAGTGACTAGCCGTTACACAATTTAATTCTATATATATATATATATATATATATATATATATATATATATATATATACTGTAATATATATTGCTTTCAGGGAATATTGTTATTAAAAATTAAATTGTGTAACGTCTAGTCACTAGTAAAGCCTAAATATTGTGCGCGAAAGTTAAAAGTCCTATTATGATGTTTATATATATATATAATATTCGATCTTCGATCTCAGCCAGAGGCAAGTGGATGTGTCTAGTTACATTGATGAGCTGTGATACAGAGAAAAAGGCTTGTATGTGGATGACCAACATATTATGCTCTCATTACGATCGGACTCACTAGAGAAGACAATTTTAAAAAGCGCTTGCTCTTCTGCGATATATGCATTCCTCTACAGGAATAAATTGAGTTCTATCCGTGACTGGCGTGTGTATACACTGCTTATATACAACACGTTAAAATTTCCTTTCTCTGATTCCCTGCGCCTATGGTTAGGTAGTAGCCACTCCGACTGACACTTTCGATCCCGGCCAAAAGCAAGTGGATGTGTCTAGCCGCACTGATGAGCTGTGATACAGTGAAACAGGCTTGTATGTGGATGACTAATATATATATATATATATATATATATATATATATATATGCATTTCTTTCACTTTGTAAATTTGGGTAACAAACTTTTTTTTTAAATCTTTCATTTCGGCCACTAAAGAAGATTTAATTCATTTTTTATTATTTTATTCCAGGTTCTTAACATTCTTCAGTTTACTTTGAGTTAAGGAATATGTGCGTTGTGGTACAGTGGATATCGGCTCGGAACGAGAAACCGGGGAGCCGAGTTCGAATTCCAGCTGAATCCATTGCATTCACTTACGCGCAAATACCCTTGGGAAAGATATTAATCCGTCTCTTCCCTCCAATTATGGGTTAAATAGCAGGACAGATTGGGTTCTATAGCCTTGGTCGGCAACCAGTCTACCGCAGAAAGCAATGGCAACCTACAGCGGGATAATCTTCTGTCCAGTCAGTCATGTCTCTTTCGGGACATGATCGCCCAAGCGTGTTTCACGTATGGCACTTAACTCACTGACTGAATATAGTAGTTGGAATAATGATTAAGGCTTCTACTGGTCATAATTGGGGGATCAGTTTATTACTTCATAACAATAGGAAACCGATCCCCCACTAATTACTACATAATAATATAATACATTTCTTTCCCCTCTAGCTATGAGTCAAATAACAGGACAGATTGGGTTCTATAGCCTTGGTCGGCAACCAGTCTACCGCAGAAAGCAATGGCAACCTACTGCGGGATAATCTTCTGCCCAGTCAGTCATGTCTCGAAAAAGACATGATCGCCCAAACGTGTTTCACGTATGGCATTTAACTAACTGACTGACTATAATTTTTATCGTCCCAAGCGCTTTCGGCAACTGCTATAATCATTTTCAAGTGTGTTTCTGCCTCTATTGCTGCTAGTTTTCCTCGTTTTTTGACTATTACGTTTTTTTCTTTTTTGTGTGTGTTGTTAGAGTGAGAGGGTGGAAATGTAGACCTAAAGTTAAAGAAGTGAATGAAGAAGATAAAAAAGGAAGAAAGAATTGAAATCATAGCGTTACAGGATGAAAGAGAAGAGGGACAATAGGACGATAACTACAGTTTTTCTTCTTCTTCTATGTGCCCTGTCCCTTCAGGACGTAGGCGATCATGGATCTCCACGTCTCCCTATCCCTTGTGGCTCTTAGTATGTTTGCTCCTGTTGCTCCTGGCAACCCCCGTTCCGTCATCCACCTGATCAGACCCTGCAAATATGTTATCCGCTGCCTTCCTCTGTCTCTCCTTCCTTCTATCTGTCCAGTCAGTATCAGGTTCTCCAGGATCTCTTTTCTCATTGCATGTCCCAGGAACTTCAGTTGTCTCTTCCTGATGCTCAGCATCAATTTCCTTTTTGTTGCCATTCTTTCTAACACCTCGTCGTTGCTTGTATGCTCAGTCCACGATATCCGTAGCATCCTTCTGTAGAACCACATTTCGGCCGCCTCCAGTTTTGTCCTCATTTTCGATGATATTGTCCAGCATTCACTGCCGTATTGAAGAACTGACATCACGTAGCAATCTAGCACTCTTTTCTTCGTTTCTATTGAGATTTTCCTGTGTGTTAGTATTTTGCTCATCTTCTGGAACGCGTCCTTTGCCATGCCAATTCGCCTTCGGATCTCCGTGTCGCACTTTCCATCTTCTGTTAGAACACTTCCTAGGTACTTAAATTCTTGTACTTGTTTGATTCTGTTATCCCCCACCTGTATTTGGCATTTTGGGTTGTATCTTTTGCTGACGATCATACACTCAGTTTTCTTAAAGTTTATTCGTAGTCTCTTGTACCCGCATCTATAACGACGCTCTTGTACATAAGTACCGTATCAATTATGCTTATTATCAAAGGTTCGTTTGGCAATTCCTTAATATCTATTAACAAATTCCTTTGGCGCCGGAACTAATAAAGTCTCTAAGCCAACTACACTTTATACATAATTAGCGCGAATGCGATTCTCGAATGTTTTCAATGTCAATGAAGCAGATGAAAAAAATCGATAAAATAAGATTTGTATATTGCGAATTAGTTGCAGTAAATTAACGAACGAAAGTAATTACCTTTATAAGTAATACGTTTTCAGAGGAAAAAAGTTTGGCCAATAAATTAAGTCGAACAGTTTAAAAAGGATGGATCTGTTTAACACAAATATTTGAGACTCCGTCGTTTTTATCATGTTAGGAATATCTTTGAATTGCCTTTATATCAACTCTTTATTGCATTCGGTTGGTCACTCCTTAAGACGAAAATCTGTAACCGCGAAAATGGCGATAGGAAGTTAGCGAACAGAGACTTTCTTTAAAGCTAAGCAACGTATTAAAAAAAGAAAAATATCACGTTGAATACACCGGTTCTCGCTCGATTCACCGAAGTTAAGCAACGTTGAGCCTGGCCAGTAGTTAGATGGGTGACCGCTTGGAAAAACCAGGTGCTGTAAGCGTATAGTGACGAATGCGCGTGCTTACGGCCATATCACGTTGAATACACCGGTTCGCGCTCGATTCACCGAAGTTAAGCAACGTTGAGCCTAGTCAGTAGTTAGATGGGTGACCGCTTGGAAAAACCAGGTACTGTAAGCGTTTAGTGACGGATGCGCGTGCTAAGAGCCATATCATGTTGAATACACCGGTTCTCGCTCGATCACCGAAGTTAAGCAACGTTGAGTCTGGTCAGTACGTACATGGGCGATCCCTTGGAAATATCAGCTGTTGTAAGCGTTTAGTGACGGATGTGCGTTGTGGTGCAGTGGATATCGGCTCGGAAAGAGAAATCGGTGAACCGAGTTCGAATTACAGTTAAATAACCTGCATTCACTTAAGCACTGGTACATTTGGGAAAAGTATTAATCCGTCCCTTCCCTCAAGTTATGGGTTAAATAACGGGGTACCTATCCTTAAAAACAAATCCCAATGAATCTTGGTACTCGAAAAGAAAAATGTATTACTAGACACAAAGCTTATATAAAAACAACAATAAATTGTTGAAAGAAAAAGGTATTACCAGCAATAAATGAATAAAATTTAGTTGGAAATAAATGACCCGCCGAGATTGATATACCACAAAACAAAAACAACCAACCAACTTTATTAATTTTAAAATTTTCCTGATCAGAAACTTGAATCCCATTCATCTTTTATCTTTTCAAGACCCACTTTACGCAGTATTTTCTCTCAATGTAACACCCTGCACACTAGTGGATGGTCCCATTTTGTTTGAGGCGAAATAATGAAAAGAAAAAGGTTATTTAAAGGAGAACATTTTTAAATTGAAATGTATTTTTAAGATGAAAATAATGGTTTTAGTGATACAGACAGTTAAGTACCATACGTGATACACGCTTGGGCGATCATGTCTCGAAAGAGACATGACTGACTGGGTAGAAGATTATCACGCAGTAGGTTGCCATTGCTTTCTGCGGTAGACTGGTTGCCAGCCAAGGCTATAGAACCCAATCTGTCCTGTTATTTAACCCATAACTGGATTAATACCTTTCCCAGTTTTATTTGCGTGTAAGTGAATGAAAGGAATTCAACTGGAATTCGAACTCGGCACCCCGATTTGTCGTTCTTAGTCAATATCCTCTGCACCATAGCGCACATCCTTAGTGACACATCCTTAGTGATACAAGTCTTACTAATTAGTCCATATCTGCGGGGAAGAAATATGGATTAATTTCTAATCATAATTTGATAAGCAAATAATAAATTATAAATTGGACATAATGTGGGGGGTCAAATTTATGTGACAATTAATACATATACTGATCTCTCATTTTGTGGCAAAAGTAATTTCAATACATTTATACAACAGAGAATGTAAACATATCTAAAAGACATACCCGTGTAGCTAAGAATTATTTGACTGATTTTTCTACAGCTTATCCATCCTTTGTGGCCAAAATTCTTGCTGTCAACTATGACTACCTTTGTCGCCGCTTCTCTTTCTTTCTAAGACTGCTGCCGAATCCTTGCTATCAACGTCGACAAAGGTAGCCAACCTTTGTCGACGTTTCTTTTTCTTTCTATACTAGCAGTATAATCAGTCGTGGCTCGGGTCTAATGAAAGCTTTAAAACTAATCCATGGTCTTGGAGCTCAGACTCTGTAGACGTTGGCACGGAAAGACTAAAAAGCAATAGATGTTTCCAGTTAAAGCGAAACCGTAGACTAAAAGAAAAATGAATGGATGTAAGTCAAATTTTCATTTCCTGGTATCGATATCAAATAAGTTTTTTTCGTCATAAACTGAATTTTTAAGGCTAAATAAGTCCTCTGAGTAAATGGTATCATGGCTGAGACTAAGAACTACAATTATATCTACTTAGAGCCAAACCCAAAGCAAAAAATAAAATAAAAGGGCTGAAAAAAATACAGACATACAGGCAGATAAACAGACACACACACAAACATCTTGCCTTTATATATATATATATATATATATATATATGTATTATCGATTTTCTGCACTATTGTAAGAACTGCAACCTTGAAACTTCTGAATATCGTTTCTTATGTCTTTGTCTATGAGTGTATGAAATTTGATTAAAATCGGACCAATATAACCCTATTCTATAACCCAATTCTATAACCCAATTTTTTTCAATTATCGATTTTCGATATTTATCGGGGGTACCTCGACACAAAACCTAGCTAAGAATACTCGCAGACGCTTATAATACAACTGTGTAAATTTTCAAGAAAATCGGTTCAGCCGTTTCGGAGTCTATATGTAACGGACACACACACACACACAGACACACACACACACACACACAGACAAAATTCCATTTATTATATAAGTTTCGATCAATGCCACAATACGAACCTTTAATGATATATGATTGCGCAAAGCCATATTGCGCAACTGATTCGTGTTAAGGGGTCGAGATTGCCGGTCCTTTGTTAATCTGTGGGACAGGTTAAAATGCGAGCTTTTTTTGTATGTTATGCATTAGCTTAATCTGAAATTTTCCGATTTATGGTTTCATTCCATGACTGAACCAGAGGCATAGAAAAAACACGTTAGATGCTTCATCAAAACAAATATCAGAATCGTCGCTGGATGAGGGAATATATGATTTCGATAAATGGGTCGAGAAAAATGAAGGAAGAATGCATGTAATACTGAATAGTGATTCTACGAATGTCAGTCAGTCAGTTAAGTGCCACACGTGATACACGCTTTGGGCGATCATGTCTCGAAAGAAACATGACAGACTGGGCAGAAGATTTTCTATTCTGCTCTTTAAACTATAGCTGAAGGAAGAAGAGACGGTAGTAATTAGTGGGGGATCGGTTTATTACTTAATAACAATAGAAAACTGATACCCCACTTTATACCCAGTAAATGCTTTACTTTATTTAGTCAGTTAAGTGCCATACGTGATACACGCTTCGGGCGATCATGTCTCTTCCGAGACATGACTGACTGGGCAGAAGATTTTCTATTCTGCTCTTTAAACTATAGCTGAAAAGAGAAGAGACGGATTGTATTAGTAAGTATTAATTAGTGGGGGATCATTTTATTGCTTAACAACAATAGAAAACTGAACCACCTCTTTCTACCCATTAGAAGCTTTAATTATATTTCCAACTATTATCTTCATTCAGTCATTTAAGTGCCAGACGTGATACAAGCTTGGGCGATCATGTCTCGAAATAGACATGACTGACTGGGCAGAATTTTATCCCGCAGTAGGTTGCCATTACATTCTGTAGTAGACTGGTTGCCAGCCAAGGCTATAGAACCCAATCTGTCCTGTTATTTAACCCATAACTGGAAGGAATAGACGGATTAATACCTTTCCCAAGGGTATTTGCGCGTAAGTGACTGCAAGGAATTCAACTAGAATTCGAACTCGGCTTGTTCCGAGCCGATATCCAGTACATCGCAACGCACATCCATCTAAGGATACTATATATATATATATATATATATATAGTCATTCGCAGACAGATCTGTTTCGTTGTATCGCAGCTCATCAGTACGGTTAGACTCCGATAGCTTTTAACCCAGGATCGAAACCCGACCGCATTGGCGTCAGTTGGCAATTCTACCGCTGAGCTATGGGCGCTCGGCTTATTCATCTACGAATGTAGATGAATAAAATGCTTTCAAATTTGGTCCCTGGTCCTGCAAGGCCTCTGATCGGGAGGTTGTGAAGAGCATGGAACCACCTCTTAATTGCTGTTGTTCTCAGGTCCACCCTGACCCGCAGTGGAAGCACCTGTTAGGGTCCCAGCTATGGGCAAATAGTTAACCCCCAAACTGGGGTCAAAACACTACGAAATTATAAATTTACACTTTTATAGAAATATATACGTAGAAATAGACTTTTAAAGTAAAATATACATTTTTGAATAAAAATAATTCCAACAATAAATTTTTGAAGAAAAAATTATTACCTGCAAAACATTTTTGAATACAAAACTAGAAGCCATTTTTAGTTTTCTAAAATAAAAAACAATAAAAAAAAATGTTTTCAGTAAAATCTGACTAAATCAAATTTCTCACTAAAACCGATCGTTTAAAAAATCCCTTAAAACCCCGCCTTTATGGAATTAAATAATCCTGAGAGGTTTTGATATGCCGTTAAACAAAACAATTCAAATATGGTTCCAATCAAGGACGACAGTGTGGTGGTGTTAGGGAAAGTTAAAACAAGCATGTCAGTGAGGGAATATTGATTTCACGAAAAGACAAGAATATAAAGTTTCGCCCAAAATATGAGGGAAACATTTTGATCAACAAACACATCTGAGATCATCTGGTTAAACGATTGGCAAAAAACAGACTGATATATAAGTTTTTCATCCACATACAAGCCTGATTTGAGGTATCACAGCTCATCAGTGTGGCTAAATATCCACTTGCTTCTCAACCGGGACCGAAACTCGACCGACTTTGTGTCAGTCGGAGTCTCTACTACCCAAGGCATAGGCGCATGGAACGAGATAGGGGAAATGTGAGCGGTGTATACACACGCCAGTGACGGGGAGAACTTAATTCATTGCTATAGAATAACGCGTAAATCGCAGAAGTGGTAACTGTTTTAAAAGTTTCATGTCTAGAAAGATCAATCGTAATGAGAGCATAATATATCTGTCATCCACCTAAAAGCCTGTTTCGCTCCATCATATATATATATATATATATATATAGATAGATAGATAGATAGATAGATAGATAGATAGATATGTACGCACTGAGATAGATAGATAGATAGATAGATAGATAGATAGATAGATAGATTTACACAGGCGAATAGATAGATAGATAGATAGATAGATAGATAGATAGATAGATAGATAGATAACGCTTATTGGATATACCGGAAAGTATGCATTTCACATTCGTTTAAAGACTTGTTGTCAGAAATACGGTAACTTGTCTCTAGAAACACGAGGACATTTTTACGATTGCTTCAAAGAATCATATTCTGACATGTATAGCATCATTTTTCAAATTCATTTTCCTAATGTATCATGCTTCAGTCCGAGGCTAATGCCGTGATCCGGGATCACCACTGTCACATCAGCCCGCTGCTATTGATCCACTCTCCTGAACATATCGCTAGGGTTCATATTTACGTAAATCTTTGATTTGACATTTTCATGTTTCCCCCAAGTCTTCCACGAGGGCTTCAAGGGAGTGAGAGAAAACAAATCAAATCAATCATCCTTGATTAATGTGCGGTAAATTATGAATCCATATACAAGTAAAAGTTATAGATTAAATAGTAAGACCTAATTCTGAAAAATATCATTGTTACACTAAAAAAAAAAAAAAAGATATTCAATCGCAAAAAATATCAAGTCTCTTTACAATCCAAATTCTTTCCGCTTCTAAAAAACCCTAAATAAAGTCAACAATCTCCGAATAACTGTTCTGTTATTTACACCATTTACATTATTCAGGCTGTCATCCTCATTTTTTATTAAATCATAAAACGGCGCCCGCTAAATCACTTTAACAAAGATGCGAAAAAGCCAAATCCTACTATCTCACACACTTATATAAACCATAAGCACGCACACATACATGCACTAACACAGCTACGCACACACACATACTCACTACAATTAACGACAGCAGTAGCATCGAAAGAGGACCATTCGTTTAAAGGCACGGTCCACCAGCGGACGGACGTGAAATCAAGCTCTCCTATCATTCTGAAGATGAGGTTCTGATCTCAAAATATTAATGAATAATAAATAGGTAATTCCCAACACCTTATATCAGTCAGTTAAGTGCCATGCGCAATACACGCTTTGGGCGATCATGTCTCGAAAGAGACATGACTGACTGGGCAGAAGATTATCCCGCAGTAGGTTGCCATTGCTTTCTGCGGTAGACTGGTTGCCGACCAAGGCTATAGAACCCAATCTGTCCTATTATTTAACCCATAACTGGAGGGAATAGACGGATTAATACCTTTCCCAAGGATATTTGCGCGTAAGTGAATGCAAGGAATTCAACTGGAATTCGAACTCGGTTCCTCCGATTTCTTATTCCTCCGATTTCTTATATACCTTCCTTTATTAAACTAAACGCATTGTGATAGCCTTCAAATACCTACCTATACACATTGAATATAGATCTGTATTTGAAATACTTTACTTGCAGGCACTTCAAGCTTCGTACTTCAAGTCAAAATTAATAGCAAATTTAGGTAAGAAAATCAGCTACTGAAAATGGTAATTCAAAATATGAAAATTTGCGCTGGATACTATATACGCATGGCTAGGATTCTAGGTTTAATGAAGTCTCTGTTAAAACTGGACAGACAAAGAGGAACACGTATATATAGAAATATAATGTTAAATTTTAATTCTTCGTCGGTGATGCTTGTGTGGAATATGGGGGTCACCCGGAGAGAGATCACGTACTTGAAGAGGTCGTTGGGAGCCCGAAGCCAACGGGGTCTCTGTCTCTTCAGCAAAAATTCAAGACTTGATATAATCTTAAAACTCTTAAGCATTAATAATTTTCAGGTTTTCGCTTTGTTGGCTTTATCTACGCCTGGATGTATATGTCAATCACCTCTGACGGTCCATTGCTTTTCAAGCCGGTTGTCACTTTTTTTATAATCATATCGCCCCAAGCAAGGCATTTTACTGTCACTGTTGTGCAGGGTTTTACATAGGAGAAAAGTGATAAGAAAGCGTAACAGGTTATAGGAGGTGTCAGGAGTTGGGTAAGAGAAGGATGAAAATACTATCTATCTATCTATCTATCTATCTATCTATCTATCTATCTATCTATCTAGGATTTTTCATATCTATCTTTTTTTATAATCATATCGCCCCAAGCAAGGCATTTTACTGTTACTGTTGTGCAGGGGGGTTACATAGGAGAAAAGTGATAAGAAAGCGTAACAGGTTATAGGAGGTGTCAGGAGTTGGGTAAGAGAAGGATGAAAATACTATCTATCTATCTATCTATCTATCTATCTCGGATTTTTCATATCTATCTTTTTTTATAATCATATCGCCCCAAGCAAGGCATTTTACTGTTACTGTTGTGCAGGGGGGTTACATAGGAGAAAAGTGATAAGAAAGAGTAACAGGTTATAGGAGGTGTCAGGAGTTGGGTAAGAGAAGGATGAAAATACTATCTATCTATCTATCTATCTATCTATCTATCTATCTATCTCGGATTTTTCATATCTTTCTTTTTTTATAATCATATCACCCCAAGCAAGGTATTTTACTGCCACTGTTGTGCTGGGGGTGACATAGGATAAAAGTGATAAGAAAAAGAGACAGGTTATAGGGTGTGTCAGGAAGTGGGCAAGAGAAGGATGAGAATACTGATGAGAGTGGTGTTGATGGAGAAAGCAGTATGAGAGAGAGAGAGAGAGAGAGAGAGAGGAAGCAAGTTAGTGAGATAGGAGATGACTATTGACTTTACATTTGAATTCTTGGAGATTGTAGCTGCCCGGGAAGCAAGTAAACGGAAGAGAATTCCACAGGCGGAGCGTGCGAGAAAAGAAGCTGTTAGAGTAGAATTTGCGTTTACATTTTATTGTTGTCAAGGGTGGGACCTAATTGGTTGTGGCTCGAGTAAATTCATATATAGGGGGCACCAGTGAACTAAGTTCATCGGAGCAGAAACCGTAAAAGCATTTGTAGAAGACTTGTGTTTTGTTTTGTTGTTGCCCTCTGTTGACATCATCTACGGCCGGATATATATGTCAGATACTCATGTCAATTATTGACTTTATCTATGGTCGGATGTACGAGTCAGTTATCGCTATCTTTCGGCTGCTGTATGCTCAAGATTTCAAAAGCTGATATACGTATCATTTTTAAAATCTAACCATTGACCTAGTCTACTGGTTCATGCCTTTTGTAATATATCAGTTAATTCCCTTCAGTAATTTTCTGTTCCCTCTGCTGTGCCCAGGGTTTGAACCCTCAACTCTTTGGGTAAAAATCACTTTTGGATTGATTCAACAAAAGCTTTTGAGTGATTTTTTTGGACTTATAAATCCATTAAGTCAGTAAACAATTTTTTACCAGAGTCCAAATTCCAACGTATATTACTTGACGAAGACCAGAGCTTGTATCAGCCGAAACCTCGTGAAAAGGTCATTAAACATATGGACAATAGTCCAAAGAATGTAAATAGTGCCATAATTAAAATACCTCATCTCAGAAATACAGACAGATATTGAATGTGAATATGGTATGGCAACAAAGATGAAGACAAGAGACAGAACAATGTAAATAATGTAAATCATTACAATATCTCATTTCAGAAATATAGATAGATGTTGCAGGGGAATATGGAAACAAATATGAGGACAACAGTTCTTGAATGGTGACACCACCATGGACAAAATATTTGTAGGCCAAAAATGCGGACGATTAATTGAAGACGTTAAAATCACAGTGGAGCAATATAGAATTTTGTTTAGCGATATATCAACAAGGATATGGGTAATTTAATGCCAAAATATAAATCTTTTGAACGTAATTTCCCGACGTCAATTAAATATATTTGGAACGGAATTCTATACTTTATATATATATATATATATATATATATATATATATATATATATTGTTTGTCATTTTGCATGAATGTGTTTTCAGTTTTATTTTAAATAGATATTATTGGCATAAGAATTGTATTGCTGGTATTTTACAATAGAAACATGTTTTTATACTTACACTAGCAGTATAGCCCGGCGTTGCTAGGGTGTAATGAAAGCTTTAACACTAATCCATGGTCCTGGAGCTCAGATTCTTTGGACGTTGGCACGGAAAGACTAAAAAGCAATAGTTGTTTCCAGTTAAAGCGAAACCGTAGACTAAAAGAAAAATGAATGGATGTAAGTCAAATTTTGATTTCCTGGTATCGATATCAAATAAGTTTTTTTCGTCATAAACTGAATTTTTAAGGCTAAATAAGTCCTCTGAGTAAATGGTATCACGACTGAGACTAAGAACTACAATTATACCTACTTATAGCCAAACCCGAAGCAAAAACTAAAATAAAAGCCTGAATAAATACAGACATACAGGCAGATAAACAGACACACACACAGACATCTTGCCTTTATATATATATATATATATATGTATTATTGATTTTCTGCACTATTGTAAGAACTGCAATCTTGCAACTTCTGAATATCGTTTCTTATGTCTTTGTCTATGAGTGTATCAAATTTGATTAAAATCGGACCAATCCTTCTATAACCCGATTTTTTCGATTATAGATTTTCGATATTTATCGACACAAAACCTAGCTAAGAACACTCGCAGACGGTTATTGTACAATTGTGTAAATTGTCAAAAAAATCGGTTCAGCCTTTTCAGAGTCTATAGGTAACAGGCAGTCACACACAGACACACACTCACAAAGATAAAGTTCGATTTATGAATAAGTTTAGATAGTGTTTTATTTAGGAGTTCTCTGTTTGCCCATATTTTGGTCGCTAACAAGTGCTCCTACGCCGGATTGGTGTTAACATGAGAACAACAGTAATTAAGAGATCGTTCCACGCTCCACAAAACCTCCAATCTCCCGATCCGAGGCCTTTCTTCCGGATGTAGTTTATCGTCACACCGAAAACTACAAAACATTAAAGGAAAGTGTTTTAAAGCTCACAAAAAGTAAATGCTAAAGCTCACAAGAAAAATAATTTTTTGCATTGAATTATCTATACGGATTTGATGTGCCACAGAACAAACCAAACAAAACTAAAAGAAGCTAAAGGCATAACTGGATATCAGAAGCTGACTTCCTAAAGCTAAGTAAAGTATGAAACAGTTGAAAATATTCGTTTGAAACAAAGAAAAATAGCTGGACTGCTATCTAATATTAAGCCTCCGACATGAATATTGGATAGTTTCCAGACAGACGAAGAAAGGTCTTGTGACATATGGTTGTAGCCATATTAATTCCCAGGGGATATCTTGTGAGAATAGACATATGATTGTAGCAATATCGATTGTCAGGAGATATCTTCTTGAAACGATTTCTCGTTTCAAGCCGATATCCACTGCACCACAACACAGCTGAGTAGAGCGGACTTCCCATGTTCTAGGTCAGCCGACCCTGACAAAAAGGTCAACAAAGTAGAGCGGACTAAAAACCAAGTCAAAAAAGTTCTTGATTTATTTTTTTTTATAAGGAAGCTGACAGGACAAAGAGTCCAGTTTTCTAACCGAGTGATAACCTCGTTCACCACGCGAAAGGAAAGCACAAACCTATCAGACCGGTTACAGCGTTGTAACTCGGCTCCCCGATTTCTCGTTTCAAGCCGATATCCACTGCACCACAACACAGCTGAGTAGAGCGGACTTCCCATGTTCTAGGTCAGCCGACCCTGACAAAAAGGTCAACAAAGTAGAGCGGACTAAAAACCAAGTCAAAAAAGTTCTTGATTTATTTTTTTTTATAAGGAAGCTGACAGGACAAAGAGTCCAGTTTTCTAACCGAGTGATAACCTCGTTCACCACGCGAAAGGAAAGCACAAACCTATCAGACCGGTTACAGCGTTGTAACTCGGCTCCCCGATTTCTCGTTTCAAGCCGATATCCACTGCACCACAACACAGCTGAGTAGAGCGGACTTCCCATGTTCTAGGTCAGCCGACCCTGACAAAAAGGTCAACAAAGTAGAGCGGACTAAAAACCAAGTCAAAAAAGTTCTTGATTTATTTTTTTTTATAAGGAAGCTGACAGGACAAAGAGTCCAGTTTTCTAACCGAGTGATAACCTCGTTCACCACGCGAAAGGAAAGCACAAACCTATCAGACCGGTTACAGCGTTGTGGTGCATTGGATATCGACTCGGAACGAGAAATCGGGAAGCCGAGTTCGAATTCCAGCTGATTTCATTGCTTTCACTTACGCACAAATACCCTTGGGAAAGGTATTAATCCGTCTATTCCTTCCAATTATGGGTTAAATAACTGGAGAGATTGGGTTCTATAGCCTTGGTCGGCAACCAGTCTACCGCAGAAAGCAATGGCAACCTACTGCGGGATAATCTTCTGCCCACTCAGTCATGTCTCTTTCGAGACATGATCTCCCAATCGTGTATCACGTATGGCACATAACTGTCTGACTGACTGATTCACTTCGTCTCACTCTGCCTGACTTGTCTACAACCGGTTTTGACGAGAAGATGGCAACTGAAGAAAACTGGCCGACTGCTACAATTTCCTCTCATGGTCTTTGGTAACTATTCGGCCGAAGAATTATTTTTCTTGTATTAAGCCATAAGAGTTCGACTAAAAGAAGCTACACATTGTAGAACATGGTGACTGATCTGAGCTGCAAGGATTCCTTGTTATACAGAAAGATGATAAGAATTCCATGGGCAGCATATGCGAGAAACAAAGCGGCTTTAAGGAAAGTGGGATTGAAAATATTTGTTGTTAGAATCAGCAAATGAAATTTAAGATTTTGGTGACAAATTGTGACTAAAAATGGCTTGGATAATTTGACACCCATTTGTCGTACTGAAAGCAAAAAGGGGAATAGTAGTTGACCAACCTAACGAGCTTGTGTAAATGAATGAGGAAACATGGAGTGTTGCTGAAGTAAAGAGACAGACAATGCTTACTTAGTGTTATAACGGGTAGGAAGTTGGTTGGTTGGTTGGTTGGTTGGTTGGTTGGTTGGTTGGTTGGTTGGTTCATTTAACCAGCATATCAAGCTTCATTGGGTCATTTAATGCTGAAAATCGTTTTGATTTGTTTTATTTAATTTATTTGTTTTATTGTCTTTGTTTGCAAGATTGGGATTTGTTTTTAAGAGCAAGGTCCCTAAATCGTACCCTTGTTATTTAACCCATAACTGGAGGGAAGGAACGGATTAATACCTTTCCCAAGGGTGCCAGTGCTTAAGTGAATGCAGGGTGTTCAACTGGAATTCGAACTCGGCTCACCGATTTCTCTTTCCGAGTCGATATCCACCACACCACAACGCACATCCGTCCATAAACGCTTACAGCACCTGGACTTCCTCAAGCGGTCACCTATCTAAGTACTGACCAGGCTCAACGTTGCTTAACGTCGGTGATCGTGCGAGAACCGGTGTATTCAACGTGATAGGCCGTAAGCCATTAGGAATTTGGGAAAATCCGTGATCACGAACGTCCTCTATGGCCACGTCACATAGATGACCTACAAATTTATGAATTCTTGGTTAATGGAGGTAGAAAATGGTTGTATCTGTTTTTTATAATCATATCGCCCCAAGCAAGGCAGTTTACTGCCACTGTTTTACAGGGGGTTACATAGGAGGAAAGTTATGAGAAAAAGTGACAGGTTATAGGGGTTGTTAGGAAGTGGGTAAGAGAAGGATGAGAATACTGATGAGAGTGGAGTGGATGGAGAAAGAAACATGAGAGAGAGGGGATGAAAGTTAGTGAGATAGAAGATGACTTTACAATTAAATTCTTGGAGACTGTAGCTGCCGGAGAAGGAAGTAAACGGAAGGGAATTCCAAATGCGGAAAGTGCGAGAAAAGAAGCTGATGGAGTAGAATTCGCGTTTACATTTTATTGGCTTCTCAGTAAAAGGGTGAGACCTAGTTGCTAATTTTGTGGCTCAAATAAATTCATATATAGGAGGCAACAGTAGGCTAAGTTCATCGGAGCAGAAGCTGTGAAAATATTTGTAGAAAAGATACATGAAAGTCACATTGAACCGGTGAGAAAGTGACTGTATCTGAGCTGCCAAGTCGGGATCGATCAAATTACAGATTCTCCGTTGGATTTTGTCCAGGACCCCTAGATGGATAGCAGGGTCACTCGATCAGATTGCTCTTTAATATTTTTTTTTACGGCTTATCAACCTTGTCTCTGTTGCAGTATACACAGTTGCGTGTTTACATATTGTACTATCTTATACAAATTTATATACAAGTATAAATAGCGACTGTAGTTGCTGCATCCCCTGCTGGAGTTTACTCGAGCTACTAGACTAGCAACAAGTTTTCACCTTTTTACTGTGAAGACTCTGTAGAGCCAGGAAATTTTTTCCGTGTCAATCCATCCTGCACAAATATAAATCTACCATCCGCTTGTGTATTGAATATTGCTGCCACATCTGGTCGGGTGACCCTGTTATTCACCTCGGGGTTCTTGACAAAATCAAACGGAGAATCTGTAATGTGATCAATCCCGACTTGGAAGCTCAGATACAATCACTTACCGGCGTGACGTGGCTTCCCTGTGACTCTCCTACAAATACTTTCACGGCTTCTGCTCCGATGAACTTAGCTCACCGGTGCCCCTACATATGAATTTACTCAAGCCACAAGATCAACAACTAGGTTCCATCTTTTATTGTGAAACGAATAAAATGTAAACGCAAATTCTACTCCATCAGCTTCTTTTCTCGCACTTCCCGCCTGTAGAAATTCCTTTCTGTATATGTTGGGAGCACACCTTTTTCCACATAAGAATGGACTCGCCGGATGTGTACGTATAATCCTGCCTATACAGAGAACGGCAGTCGTTGTAAAAGAGAGTTGTGCAGTTGTAGAGTCGCTTATTTGGTCAGTAAGTTGGTGCATATTATTTTGGAGTTGTTCTGGATATACTATTTCACTGCAAGACTATATATATTGATTTTTACTAATAGCATTCCTAGTATTCCTGAATTGACTAACCCGTGTTCCAGTTTGTATATTTTTGTTCAATATAACTTAGATGTTCTATCTCCAAATCTGCTTTTGATATTTATTATTTTGTGTGGTTTCTCAACCAAAATCCACAATAGTATACTTGCTTCCCCGACAGCTACAATCTCCATGAATTTAAATGTAAGGCCAACAGTCATCTCCTATCTCACTAAACTTCATCCTCTCTCTCATGCTCCTTTTTCCGTTCACGCCACTCTCATCAGTATTCTCATCCTTCTCTTACCCACTTCCTGACACCCCTATAACCTGTCCCTCTTTCTCCTCACTTTCCTCCTATGTAACCCCCTGCACACCAGTTGCAGTAATTTTGCTTGGGATGAAATGATTAAAAAAGACAATCATGTGTAACCACAACTTCTACCCTATCAACTTTTTTCTCGCACTTTCCGCCTGTGGAACTCCCTTCCGTATTCTTGCCTTCCTGATAGAGTCTCCAAAAGTTTAAATACAGCGTCAACTGTCATCTCTTATCTCCTTGACGCCCATCCATCTTCTAACTTTACACTTTCCTCTCACGCAGCTCACTTCACACCAATGTACTTGTCCTTCTTTTACCCATTCTCCGACACCTACTTACTCACCTATTATGTAACTCCCAGTGCACCAGTGCCAGTACTGCCTTGCTTGGGGGGAGACGATTATAAAATAAACATTTTATGAGAAAGAAAAAACCCTGTTGTCACAAAGAACACGGTGAGCTGTGCTAAGACTACTACTACGCACAAAGAAATGCAAAACATTGCACATATAAAAGAAGATATTTCATTTAAACGTTAGAATCTCCAACGTGGAAACAAACACAATATTTGCTTATTAAACGGGTAAATTTTCCTTTTAGTTCCCGAAGGCTTTTCCCCCTTCAAATTTATCCAAAATAGCATTATTTCTGTGCAAATGTATATGCTGAACTCAAATCAACAATTAGTTATTGAAGAAACCTACCTTTACTGACTTTAACGACCAGAAAAAAAATCGAATTTCATCTCTCACTTTTTGTCTGCCTTAACTCTCACGAAGTCATGGAATTAACTGTAGAATGACTTTCTACGTAGGCAACACATTTCGGTCTGTTTACTTCCTTTACTGAAATTTCCGCCAATTTACTTCCTGTAATGAAAGTAATACGCGTACAAAAAAATCGCGTATTACTTTCATTACAGGAAGTAAATAGGCGGAAATTTCAGTAAAGGAAGTAAATAGGCCGAAAATAAACCGAAATTTGTTGCCTACGCCGAAAGTCATTCTGCAGTTAATTACATGACTTCGTGAGAGTTACGGGAAACAGAAAATGCAAGATGTAGTTCGATTTTTTTCTGGTCGTTAAAGTCAATAAAGGAAGGTTTCTTCAAAAACTAATTGTTGATTTGAGTTCAGCATATACATTTGAACAGAGATAATGCTATTTTGGATAAATTTGGAGGGGGAAAAGTCTTCGGGACCTAAAACGAAAATTTACCCGTTTAATAAGCAAATATTGTGTTTGTTTCCGCGTTGGAGATCCTAACGTTTAAATGAAATATCTTCTTTTATATGTGCAATGTTTTGCATTTCTTTGTGCGTAGTAGTAGTCTTAGCACAGCTCACCGTGTTCTTTGTGACAACAGGGTTTTTTTCTTTCTCATAAAATGTTTATTTTATAATCGTCTCCCCACCCCAAGCAAGGCAGTACTGGCACTGGTGCACTGGGGGTTAAACGTCGTCAATAAAATATCGTGGAAGTGATGTCCGATCGCCAAACACTAGTGTTGTCAAACGCATAAGGCCTATTTAGTTTTGTTGGAAATCTCACCAAACTAACTATACAAATAATCATAGGAACAACTACACCGACAGCGTGATCTATTGATTTCTGAATCAAATTTAACGCATTGAATTAAATAATATTCGAAAAAAAGAAGACTGAAATATACTTTGTTGATTGCATATTATCGCGGATATTACAAACTAGTTTAAAATCAGCCCTCCGTGTGGACTTTTAAGTAAACTTCTGCGGGGGGCTAATTAATACCCCGGCTCAAAACGATAGTGACGTCTGGTTCAGCTTAGGAAACAGCAATGATAATTTTAAAAAAAAATAATTCCTCAATTCACTCCATGAAACTTCAAAAACCTTGCTTTAACTCTGGTTCAGCTTATAGTGGGTATCTTATATATTCTTTTTCAGGTTGCAGCAGGATTCCGTTCTAGTGAAGGGTAATTGTATACCGTTGCAGGTTAACGGAATTTGGCCTTGTGGTAGATAGCCCATTATAAGTCATAAAATGATTATAAAATCAAGAAAAGCAAACTGAGTTGAAAATAACATTTATATATATATACATATCAATTAATGTTTTACAATTAAAGCAATACTTGAAATAAAGGTCCAACGGAGGATAGAATGTTCATGACAAATAATGAGCTGAAATAGATAAAAGTCTTAGGAATGTGGGGAGCGGAGATATGTGAGGAATGTCTTTGAAGTCGTCGCTCCTTAGGTCAGTAAGTACTTTTGAGACAGAGGAGAAAGAAAGAGGCAAGCATAGTAGTCGCTCGACTTAGGTCAAGGGGATTGGTTACACTCTTCTCCTCTGGTCTGTATGAGTCTGTCTGTTGGGGTCTTGTCTCGGCTTTTTATATCTGCTTTTTGGATCAAAAGCAGCTCGTTTAGAATTTCACACTTGTATTTGATTCTGGGCTTCCGATTGGCTGGTAAATAAAATTCGCGTAGGCTCGCGAAATGGAAGTTTGATATTTGATTAATTTTTGTTTTTCAACCGGAACATCTGCGCGAATTCGGATGCGCAACGACGAGTTTTGTTCATTTACTTTCTGGTCGTTATAGAGCAAACATCCGGTCCCTCGCTTTTGTTTGGTAGGTATCACCACAAGCTATAAGTTCAATTCCGTCCAAAAGACTGAAGTTCGATTTGGGTTGAAATTAGATTTCAGACCGAAAGCTAAGTTCTTTAAAACACAAACTCTACAAAAATTCAAAACTACACGTTAAGAAACTTCTCACTTTAACTCTGATTCCTTGACATTTTGAAGAAATGAAATTGATTTCCTTAATTCACAATGTTTTGAAGATATTTTAAACTGAATGTAAAACATATTTTAAAATTAAAAACATTGTCTTACTTTAATTTCAATATAAATTAAACGCTTTTAAAATTAGTATTTTTTTCAGTTTTTTAAAACGTTGAATATTGACTGTTCCCTCCTCATCTGGACACAAATCAAAATGCAGGATATTAAAGTCTCTTTTGAAAGGCAGATTTTCAAAAGGATACTGCGAATATCATGGATCGAGCATGTGAGCAATGATGAGGTCTTGGAAATGATGGAAACAAAAAGGAAATTAATACTGAGCATCAGGAAGAGACGGCTGAAGTTCCTGGGACGCGCAATGAGAAAGGGGGACTTGGAGAATCTGATACTAACAGGTCAGATAGAGGGGAAAAGAGACAGGAGAAAGCAACGGATAACATATTTGAAGGATCTAATCAGGTGGATGATGGAACGAGGATTGCATGGCGTAAAAGGCGTGCTCAGAGCCACCAGAGATAGGGAAACGTGGAAGGCGATGATCGCCTACATCCTGAAGGGACAGGGCACATATAAGAAGAATATATATGCCAACTGTTCATAAGAAATTATTGTGTGGATATAAAATGGGGGATCAATTCTATATTATAATTCCGGTACACCTTCAGTTTTATTTAGTTTGGTTTGACTTGTTTAACGGCATATCAAATCCTTATGGACCATTTAATATAGAAATTAATTTTATTTTTTATACTTTCATAATGGATCAAACCTTGTTTTGGGGTCATTTTTGCCTCAAAGCTGGGATCCTAACTGTGTTGTATAATGCCTCGGTCGGTGTGGAATAATGCTAGGAGTCATTCGTGATTGCCAGTGAAAATGATAGAATTTTGCAAAGAATGTTGCACTAGGCGACATAGATGTCGAGCTGGAAATTTGTTTTGAGTAGCGGGACCAAAGAAGGTCAGCGTCCGATGTAAAATGCATTGAAAGTCACAGGTGTCAATGGGGACAACATTATAAGTGACGTCAGTTGTCACAGAGAATCAGTTTTAGTTTTACAATTGGAAAGCTGAGTTGAGTTGCAGACAGTAGCTTTTTTTTTGGCTGGTTGGCTGGCTGGCCGGCTGGCAAGCAGCTTTGATGGGTAATTACGTAAGATCCGACCTGATCAAATCTCTCACTTCATGCCCAATTCGCCGCCTTGTTGAAAATATCATAAAAAAGAGCGAATAAAATATAATGGTATATTTTATACTGAAGTGTTGCAGTCCGTCATTTTGACTCACCTCAGTGCCTAGTATATTTCGTCATTCATCAGTGAAGAAGACAACATACAGTTCGAGCCGATTCTCACCAAATTGCTACGATCTTATGAGCCGTCATTAACTAAAAGAAAAACAACGACAATTTGGTCGTAGCATTGTTTTCGAAAAGAAGAATAAGAAGCGGTTTGTATTCTCGACATTTTGAAGAGAAGATCGTTAAAATTGAGTTGTGAAGGTTAATCTTTCTCGTCACCCTAGTGGTATACAACGACTGGCGCTACAACCCCAATAAGTATGGATCTTGGAACAACAGCAATAAAGCTGTGTATCAATGTTTCTCGTTGTCCGTTCGGATTTATGTGCTATCTCATTCATAGTATGTTATAATACTTCCCTTTCAATTTCTAGAGTTCAGGGTGTGATGTTAAACTACATCCGGCAGCAAGGCCTCTGATCAGGAGACTGGAGATTTTGTGGAGCGTGGAACTAACTCTTAATTGTTGTTGTTCCAAGGCCCACATAGACCCATCGTGGTAGCACCTGTTAGAGTCCCAACTATGGGCAAATAGTTAACCCCAAAACAAAACAAAAAACAACACAAAAATACTATGAAAGTTTGAGTTAGAGTTTAAGTTTTTGTTTAATGGAATATCAACGTCTGTGTGTTATTTAACGCCAAAAAGAGTTTTAAGATATTTTTTCTAATATTCGGTTATAGTGAGAAAGTTGATTTAGTCAGATTTTGAAAAAAAAAATTATTATTATTATTATTTTAGAAAACTGAAGACGTCTTCTAGTTTTGTATTCAAAAATATATTATGGTAATAATATTTTTCTTCAAAAATGTGTTAAGGTAATAAATTTTTCCTTCAAAAATGTTTGTTGGTAATATTTTTCATTCAAAAATGTATATTTTTGTATAAAAGTACATTTTTATATTTTCATAGTGTTTTGACCCCAGTTTGAGAGTTAACTATTTGCCCATAGCTGGGACCTTAACAGGTGCTATCATTCTAGGTTAGTGTGGACCTGGTAACAACAGTAATTAAGACGTGGTTTCATGCTCCTCCCAATCTCCTAATCAGACGCCTTGCTGCCGGTTGCAGTTTATTGTCAAACCCAGGACCGCACTAATTTAATTGTAGAAATGCCAGGAATACATTTTTTTTAATTAAAATAATTGCTAACAATAGTTATTTACAGTAAAATGACCATCAGTATATTTTATCTGTAGTTGATGGCATACAATTGTGTTCTAAGTATATTTGTTTAAAAAGACCTCCAATCAGTGATTGACTGGTGAAGGAAATGGCTCGTAAATTTTAATCCCTCTAAAATGAAACTACTCTCTGTTAACCAATTGAGGAACGTTCAGAGTAGATGGCTCTCACCTCTTGGAGAGAGATACACTGCACCGCCTTGGCCTCTCTTTTTCAACTGACCTCAAGTGGACGGACGACATCGAATCTACAGATACTGATACAGCTAAGAAGGTTCGATCTCTGTATCGGGCGAGAATTTTCTCATCGTCAGAATCTATCTTGCACTCGTATAAATCTACCATTCGTCTGTGAAATTGAATACTATTGCCATATCCGGTCGGGTGCTCCTGCTATTCATCTTGAGATTCTTGACAAAATCCTTATGCAATATAATCAATCTTGACCTGACATCTTGACTTCAGCCAACATCTCACTGACGTGATGTCACTTGCCTCTGTCTTTTCCACAGATATTTTCATGGCAACTGCTCTGACGGCCTTTTTTACCTTGATTCCCGGACCGCATAAATTGAAGTTAGTAACTAGATTGGCATTTACGTCCCACAATTTTACCGTTGAAATAGGTAAATTTAACTTCCTTTTACTTCAACAGTTTCTTTTCTCGTACTTTTTGCCTGTGGAACTCACTTATGTTTAATTGCTTCCCTCATAGCTACAATCTCAAAAAATTTAAAAGCAATATCCATCTCCATCAAATCTTTTCTTCGACATCATTTGTACGTTGTTTTTCACTCACTGTCAAAGAGCAGCCCAAAATGTCAAATACAGGTGAGGGATCCTAAAATCAAGCAGGTCAGTCAGTTAAGTGCCATACGTGATACACGCTTGGGCGATCATGTCCCGAAAGAAACATGACTGACTGGGCAGAAGATTATCCCGCAGTAGGTTGCCATTGCTTTCTGCGGTAGACTGGTTGCCGACCAAGGCTATAGAACCCAATCTGTCCTGTTATTTAACCCATAACTGGAAGGAAGAGACGGATTAATACCTTTCCCAAGGGTATTTGCGCGTAAGTGAATACAATGGATTCAACATCAATACATAAACGGACACCTCACTTTGTGGTCACAGCAGTTTCTATACATTTATATTCCTGAGATCGAAAAGCACAAGGACGCGTTCCAGAAGCTGAGTAAAATATTAAGAGACAGGAAACTTACACTAGAAACAAAGAAGAGGGTACTAGATTGCTATTCTTCAATATGGCAGTGAATGCTGGACAATATCATCAAACATGAAGGAAACACTTGAAGCAACCAAAATGTTGTTCTACAGAAGCATACTGGGTATAAAGTGGGGGATCAATTCCGTATTACAATCAATATATAAACTGACCCCTCACTTTGTGGTCAAAGCAGTTTTTATACATTTATATTCCTGAGATCCAAAAGCACAAAGACGCATTCCAGAAGCTGAGTAAAGTATTAAGAGACAGGAAACTTTCACTAGACACAAACAAGAGAATACTGGATTGCTATGTGATGTCAGTTTTTTAATAAGACAGTGAATGGTGGACAATATCATCAAAGATGAAGGAAAAACTTGAAGCAGCTGAAACGTAGTTCTACAGAAGGATGCTGCGGATATCGTGGACCAAGCATATGAGCAATGACGAGATTTTGGAAAGGAAGAAAACGAAAAAGAAATTAATACTAAGCATCAGGAAGCAACAACTGAAATTCCTGAGACATGCAATGAGGAAGGAGGGCTAGGAGAACCTGATACTAACAGGCCACATAGAGGGGAAAGAAGACAGGGGAAAGCAGCGGGTAATATATTTGAAGGGCCTGAAGAGGTGAATGACAGAAAGTCGGTTGCGTTGCGTTACAGGAGAAAGCGTACTAAGAGCCACCAGTGATAGAGAGACGTGGATATCCATGATTGCCTACGTCCTAACAGGACAAGGCAGATAGTAGAAGAAGAAGAACGCTTTGTGCACCAGTGGTGCTCCTGCACTGCCTGGGATGAAACGAATATAAAAAAAACAAATTACTTTTCAATAATTTTCACTGTCGCAGCAAATTTACCAATTCCAAAAAAGCCTTTCTTTTTTCTGTTTAGCACCAAAAAAGTCTGAAAATTGTTTTATCCTTTCACCCCAAGAAAGACAGGAATGTCTCTAGGTCAGAGGGAGAGACAGACAATTAAAGTGACATAAGGTATAGAGAAAAAGATGAAATATAAACAGGAGTAATATATATATATACAGTAGCAGTATAGCCCGGCATTGCTCGGGTGTAATGAAAGCTTTAAAACTAATCCATAGTCCTGGAGATGCGACTCAGCCTAAAGAATATTTGAAATAATAAAATAATTGCGATAATTTACCAATCGCACCTTTTATATATATATATATATATATATACTAGCAGTATAGCCCGGCGTTGCTCGGGTGTAATGAAAGCTTTAAAACTAATCCATGGTCCTGGAGCTCAGATTCTTTGGACATTAGCACAAAAGACTAAAAAGCAATAGTCGTTTCCAGTTAAAACAAAACCGTAGACTGAAAGAAAAATGAATGGATGTAGGTCAAATTTTGATTTCCTGGTATCGATATCAAATTTTCTGCACTATTGCAAGAACTGCAAGCTTGAAACTTCTGAATATCTTACGTCTGTCTATGAGTGTGTCAAATTTGATTAAAATCGGACCACTCCTTCTATAACCCAATTTTTTCGATTATCGATTTTCGATATTTATCGCGGGTACCTCGACACAAAATCTAACTAAGAACATTCGCAAAAGCTTATAGTACAACTGTGTAAATTTTCAAGAAAATCGGTTCAGCTGTTTCGGAGTCTGTCTGTAGGTAACGGATACATACACAGACAAAGTTCCATTTATGAATAAGTTTATATATATATATATATATATATATATATATATATATATATATATATAGCGTGTATAATGATAATATACACGCTAAAAAGTCTGCCTCCTTCTACCAAGCACCCATAGCTCAGAGGTAAAATCGCCGACTGACGCCAATTCGGTCGAGTTTCAATCCTGGGTTAAAAGCAATCGGAGTCTAACCGTACTGATGAGCAGTGATACAGCGAAACAAATCTGTCTGTGGATGACTATATATATTCTTCATTTGTAAACGAGTTATTACGCGACCTCGGTTTCTACCATGTGGTGTCTTCAGGTGATTCGCAATAACTAATTTTACCTTTTTTTTTTTACCTATTTCTTTAAGAAAACTTACGTAACGGTGATTTTTTTTTTTTTGAACGATCATGAAACGAAAAATTTTTAAACGCGCAATTTTTAGAATTACAAGAAATTATGATGTTTTCATCTATGGTTGTATGACATGCCATAAAATACCTATTAGGGTCATACAACCATGGATGACAACAGAATTTCTTGTAATTTTAAAAATTGCGCGTTCAAGAATTCCCCGTTACTTGAGCGTTAAAAAAAAATCACTCTTACGTGAGTGTTCTTCCAAGAAAAAAACCCAGTAAAATCAGTTATTGCAAATCGCCTTAAGACACCACAGGGTAGAAACCAAGGTCGCGTAATAACTCACTTACAGATGAAGAATATTCAAAAGCTCTGCAATATAATTCTATTTTTTATACAACTGTGTACTGATCTAATTTTATTATGACCAAAAACTAAGTAATTAAACAATTATATATATATATATATATATATATATATATATATATATATATATATATATATGTTTGTTGACATTACGATACATTTCAGAGGAGATATGGATATTGAGATAGATCGAAAACTGTGTTATATAGGCTTGATTAGACTAATGGTCATTTAGACTAACGGTCATTCGTGGTCGAGAGGTCTAAAACGTGCCAGATCACATGATAGCTTCACCTATGTGGAGAAGAGTCGCAGGTTCGAATCCTGCCAAATGACACACCTTTTCGTAATAAAAATTTATCGTAAATAATCAGGCCAGTGAATATAAATATATAATACTGTTTAATTAAAAAAAAAGAGTATCTACTTAAATATGAGTATCGATAAAAAATAATGTTCAAACAAATTTATATATATATATATATATATATATATATATATATATATATATACCCCAATAATGGCTGCCTGTTTAATTTTTTATTGTAGTTTTCAAAATCCGAATATTCGATACACACTGTCGGTAAACGATCGAAAATGATTGAAAAAGTATTTGGAAAATTATACAGATCAATATTTTAGGCGGAAAATCTCTTCAAAAATGGATGAATTCGTGATGAATTTGTATATTCAAGTTTGTGATTATTTTTGCATGTTTTCACGAATTTAATTATTTTAAATGTAAAACCTATTTAATCACATCCCTTTATATATATACATACATATATATATATAATCTTTCAGAATAACTTGCAGGTAAAAATTTCCATAGTTTAGGTCTGTCATTGTGCTTTCCTTGTTAAAAATATGCGTATAAAATAGAACACAGAACCCATATATATATACTAGCATTATTGCCCGGCATTGCTCGGGTGTAATGAAAGCTTTAAAACTAATTCATGGTTCTGAAGCTCAGACTCTTTGGACGTTGGCACGAAAGACTAAAAAGCAATAGTTGTTTCCTGTTAAAGCGAAACCGTAGACTGAAAGAAAAATGAATGGTTATAAGTCAAATTTTGATTTCCTGGTATCGATATCAAATAAGTTTTTTTCGTCGTAAACTGAAGTTTGAAGGCTAAATAAGTCCTCTGAGTAAATGGTATCATTGGCTGAGACTAAGAACTACAATTATACCTACTTAGAGCCAAACCAGGATCAAAAACTAAAATAAAGGGGCTGAAAAAAATACAGACATACAGGCAGATAAACAGACACACACACAAACATCTTGCCTTTAAAATATATATATACTATCGATTTTCTGCACTATTGTAAGAACTGCAACCTTGAAAGTTCTGAATATCGTTTCTTATGTCTTTGTCTATGAGTGTATCAAATTTTATTAAAATTGGACCACTCCTTCTGTAACCCGATTTTTTCGATTTTCGATATTTATCGGGGGTTCCTCGACACAAAACCTAGCTAAGAACACTCGCAGACGCTTATAGTACAACTGTCTGAATTTTCAAGAAAATCGGTTAAGCTGTTTCGGTGTCTATAGGTAACGGACACACACACACAGGCAAAGTTCCATTTATAAATAAGTTTAGATATAACGGTATAATGGTTCCTACTCGATCAGTCAGTCAGTCAGTTAATTGCCATACGTGATACACGCTTGGGCGATCATGTCTCTTATTTAGTTAAGAAAATCAGGTACTTAAAATGTTAATTAAAAATAGAAAAATTGCGCTGGATAGTATATAGTTATGGTTAGTTTTCTAGGGTTAAGATTTGCCACTGACGTGGTTTTGGTTGCACGCTTTCAAAGTTTTCGGTTAAGGTGCTCCCAGATGTGCTCTATTGGATTTAAGTCAGGATTTTGTGCTCCCCATATCAGTGACTTGATTCATTCCAAGCGTTTTTCTACTTTGCTCTGATGACATGGCGCTTCATCTTCTTTAAAAAGGTAGATATTTTTGTCCAAACTCTACCAATGAATAAAACTGGCAGAAAACATACCTTTAGAATCTCTTCTAAATAAAAAAAAACATGAAACGGAAGAAAACATTCTCACATACGTCTCCACACACAACAAAAGCAACCCAGAATTATTTACATAAAAAGGCACATAGAATTACTCAACGAAAATGATAAAATTATATCTTAAAGACAACTAAAATAATTAAAAGCAAACGCCAATGCCAACATTTAAAAAACATACTAACCTCATCAAAGTTCGAGCTACGCACAACACAGAGGTTCACAAAAACTAAAAAAAAAAAAAGATGTGGAATATGCATCATATTAATAGAAAGAAACCACTTCAAGTTCGAAAACACAGCTACATTCCAAATAAAAATAGACCTGAGTTGCAATTCTAATTTATGCTCTAAAATGCGATCAATGCGCAAAAATATACGTAAGGGCGACAGTCAGTCAGTTAAGTGCCATATGTGATACACGCTTGGGCGATCATGTCTCGAAGACATGACTGACTGGGCAGAAGATTATCCCGCAGTAGGTTGCCATTGCTTTCTGCGGTAAACTGGTTGCCGTCCAAGGCTATAGAACCCAATCTGTCCTGTTATTTGACTCATAGCTAGAGGGGAAAGAAATGTATTATATTATTATGTCGTAATTAGTGGGGGGTCGGTTTCCTATTGTTATGAAGTAATAAACTGATCCCCCACTTTATGACCAGTAGAAGCCTTAATCATGCTTCCAACTATTATATTCAGTCAGTCAGTTAAGTGCCATACGTGATACACGCTTGGGCGATCATGTCTCGAAAGAGACATGACTGACTGGGCAGAAGATTATCCCGCAGTAGGTTGCCATTGCTTTCTCCGGTCGACTGGTTGCCAACCAAGGCTATAGAACCCAATCTGTCACGTTATTTAACCCATAACTGGAAGGAAGAGACCGATTAATACCTTTCCCAAGGGTATTTGCGCGTATATGATTGCAACGAATTCAACTGGAATTCGAACTCCGGTCTCCGATTTCTCGTTCCGAGTCGATATCCACTGGACCACAACGCACATATAGATTTAAAACAATTTGCACACGCAGAAGCATATATATTTTTGTGTTCTCCAGTTTTCTTTCTGTCATGTTTAATTGTGAAAAATAATGAATAAATAAACAGAGTCACTGCAGTGTCTTGTTCTTCGCTAGTAAATTTTCAAATTTCAGCCAATCAGCAGTTTGTTATTTTCAAATTTCAACCAATCAGCAGTTTGTTATTAAGAATACACCTTCAAGTGCTGAATCTAGGTGTGTCGTCAGTGTTGTTGCACCTATGTCACTAGAAGTTTCGGGTCTAAATAAACAACAGGCGTCTTCGATAGGTGACCCGACTGAATATGATCCGTATTCGGCCCGCACCCAGTCTAAAAGTTTGCTACTAGCTTTAGGACCTGCATGATATAAGTTCCCCCAGAAAACGGCAATCAATCAAGACTTCACTTGGTCTATTCGATGTTATAGATCGGGTATGCTCGGTTGTACTGAACTTCCTACATACGGTTAAGACAGAGTATTTTTAGAGGAAGAGAAGAAGACAAACCAATACACACACACACACACACACACACACACACACACACACACACACACACATCTATATATATATTAATAAAACGTATTATCAATATATATATATCATGGCAACCTACTGCAAGAAACTCTTCTGCCTAGTTAGTCGTGTCTCTTTTTGAGATATGATCTACCGAGCATTGAACTGACTTACTTAATATAATAGTTGGAAATATTTAAGTTTCTACCGGGCATAAAGTGGGGGATCGATTTTCTATTGTTATGAAGTAGTGATCCCCCACTAATTACTACTTATTAATATAACTTGTCTCTTCTCCCTCTAGCTATGAGTTAAACAGGCGGACAGATTGTGTTCTATAGCCATGGTTGGCAACCAGTCGACAGCAGAAAATCATGGCAAACTACTGCAAGAAAATCTTCTGCCTAGTCAGTAATGTCTCTTTTGAGACACGATCTACCAAGCGTGTATCACGTATGGCACTTAACTGACTCAATACAATAGTGGCAAATACTTAAGTTTCTGTCGGGCATAACGTGGGGGACAGGTTTTCTATTGTTATGAAGTAATAAACTGATTGCCCACCAATTACTACTTATTGATATAGTATAATCTGTCTCTTCTCCTTCCAGCTATGGGTTAAATAGTAGGACAGATTGGGTTATATGATTTGGTTCTATTGTAAAAAGTAATGACATACTACTGTGGAAAAATCTTCTGCCCAGTCAGTGATGTCTTTTTCGAGACATGATCGCCCAAGCGTCTATAACGTATGGCACTTAACTGACTGAATGAAGATAATATTTGTAAACATAAGTAAAGCTTCTACTGGGCAAAAAGTGGGGGACACATTTTCTATTGTTATTAAGTAATAAACTGATCCCCCACTAATTACTACTTATTAATACAATCCGTTTCTTCTCCCTTCAGCTATAGTTTAAAGAGCAGGATAGAAAATCTTCTGCCCAGTCAGTCATGTATCTTTCGAGACATGATCGCCTAAGCGCGTATCACGTATGGCACTTAACTGACTGAATCAAGATAATAGTTGGAAACATAAGTAAAGCTTCTACGGGACAAAAAGTGGGGGATCAGTTTTTTATTGTTATTAAGTAATAAACTGATCCCCCACTAATTACTACTTTTTAATACAATCTGTCTCTTCTCCCTTCAGTTATAGTTTAAAGAGCAGGATAGAAAATCTTCTACCCACTCAGTCATGTATCTTTCGAGACATGATCACCCATAGCTTGTATCACGTATGGTACTTGACTAACTGAACTGAGTATAAGTCGACCCTCAATTATGAAGGGTGATTTTGGGGGATTTTCAGATCGTCTTATATGCGGGCATATAAAGTATTTATAAGTACGTACGCAAATACAGTAAAGTGGATGATTTTAAGCTTAAAATTTATTTCCAAAACTAGAGGTCGACTTATATGGCAGGTATAAAATACAAACCTTTACTACAAGTAGAAAAACACTCCTATTATTTACTTTCTAGACATGATCGCCTTAACATGTAACACATATGGCACTTGACTGACTCAGTTGTTTCCAGTTAAAGGGAAACCGTAGACTGAATGAAAAATGAATGCATGTAAGTCAAATTTTCATTTCCTGTTATCGATATCAAATAAGTTTTTTTCGTCGTAAACTGAATTTTGAAGGCTAAATAAGTCCTCTGAGTAAATGGTATCATTGGCTGAGACTAAGAAGTACAATTATACCTACTTAGAGCCAAACCCGAAGCAAAAACTAAAATAAAAGTGCTGAAAAAATACAGATATACAGGCAGATATATAGACACACGCACAAACATCTTGCCTTATATATATATATTGTCGATTTTCTGCACTATTGTAAGAACTGCAACCTTGAAACTTCTGAATATCGATTCTTATGTCTTTGTCTATGGGTGTATCAAATTTGTTTAAAATCGGACCACTCCTTCTATAACCCGATTTTTTCGATTATCGATTTTTTATATTTATCGGGGGTATCTTGACACAAAATCTAGCTAAGAAAACTTGCAGACGCTTATTGTAAAACTGTGTAAATTTTCAAGAAAATCGGTTGAGCCGTTTCGGAGTTTATAGGTAACGGACACACACACACACACACACACACACACACACACACACACAAACTTCCATTTCTTATATAAGTTTAGATAATATATTGCTCACCAAAACTTCTAATCGCCTAAGATTTTCTATTCAGTTTCTCATCACCTGACCAATAGTAGAAACCGACCACTGGTGGGCGATATCGACCAGGTTTGGAAGCAGTGTGTTATGTGGTACAATTCATTTTTTGTGATTCTTTAGTCCTAGACACCAAAGTTCGAAGTCGGATTGGGTAAGACCCACAGGCATTTCTAGATAACTAGTAAACATGCAAAAATACATTGAAAATATTTTCAGTTTTGGTTTTGTGGACTTTAAAACAAGTAATTCCACTGCCTTTTCTTCAGTCCTTAGAAATGGAACTAAATGGCATTGATAATCGCTTATCGAAAATTAACATAAGCCATAAATCGCATCGTTTGCCGATATTCTAAAACGAAAAATATCAATCTAAAATATTGAATGATTCTTTAGACTGTTTGCACCTTGTCAACACCGTTCTTAAGATCTCCTTTATTTGTTGATTTTCCACTCGTTTTCGGAAAAGCTGAATATTTTTTCTCGTGGTAATCTCAGTGACGCACGTGACTTGCATAAGAATTGATTAATTGAGTAGAAAAAGAACCAAAGCTTGTTTGATATGAATTTTACTTGATAGCAAAAAAACACAAAAAATATATCAAATGCTTAACTGATTCATGGTTTCTTTATGTGCCGTAAACGATCATGGCTCTCCACATTTTTCTGCTCTTTGTAGATGTTATCATTGTTTATTGTTTTATTTTTTTTTTAATGGAGTTACTTTTTAACAAAGCATTAAAGCTACATAGACAAAAATGGTTACTGTGTTTAGAAGAATTAACAGACAGAAAATTAGCCAAAGAGCGAAAAAAAAAAAAAAAAAAAGGAGAGTAATCAGGAGGAGAGTAGATCATGAGTGGCACTGCATTTAAATTTTTGCTTATTAAAGTTTACTGGAAAGCAAGGAGCGGCTAATCAAAATTGTATTTTCTTTTTCATCGGTTTCACCCTATGCAAGACAGTAAAGCCACTAAGACACAAAGGGTAACAGGTCGTGAAAGAATTAGAAACAGAAACATTAATATTTAACATGAAGAAGAAAAAATAACCAGGAGGTGAGTAGATTGACACTGTATTTAAATTTTTGCATATTAAAGTTGGTTGGAAAGCACTGAGCTGGAAGAGAGTTCCACAAGCGAGAAGAGAAGTTTGAGTCTGAGTTTTGTTTAATGACATATCAATCTCTGTGGGTTATTTAATGCCAAAAAGATGGGGTCTTAAGGCATTTATTTTTAATGTTTGGTTATAGTGAGAAAGTTGATTTGGTCAGATTTTAATGAATTTTTTTTGTTTTTCTTTTTTTATTTTGGAAAACTGAAAATGTCTTTTAGGTTTTATTCAAAAATGTTTTGCTGAGAATTTTTTTCCTTCAAAAATGTCTTTATGGTAATAATATTTTTTTCAAAAATATATTGTTTTCTTCAAAAATTTATATTTTTTTAATAAAAGTCTATTTTTATGTATATATTTCTATAAAACTGTATTTTTATAATTTCATACTGTTTTAACCCCATTTTGGAGGTTAGCCATTTGCCCATAGCTGGGACCGTAATAGGTGCTTCCACTCCGGGTTAGGGTGGACCTGAGAACAACAGCAATTAAGAAGTGGTTCCATGCTCCTCTCAATCTCCCAATCAGAGGCCTTGATGCCGGATGCAGTTTACCGTCATACCCAGGAACGAGAACGCCAGAAAAGACATTGTTAGGGTAGAAATTAAGATTGCATCTAGCCAACTCAACTGTGAACCAATGAGATCTTGACCTGTGTTTAGTACTGCATTTAAAGTTTTTATAGAAAAGACACAGAAATCTACCCATACGACAGAGAGAAACTGAATGAAGCCGAGGTCAGATCAGGCCCACTAATATTGATGATTTTTCTTTGGGTTTTATCAAGGAGTACTAGATATATGATAAGTCCCGGAAAGGGATATGTACATATCATTTGAGATAGTTAAGTGGTTAAGGCAAATGTAACCGGGTAGGACAATCTAGTCAGTTAAATGCCATACATGATACACGCTTGGGTGATCATGTCTCGAAAAAGACATAACTGACGAGGCAGAAGATTATCCCGCAGTAGGTTGCCATTGCTTTCTGCGGTAGATTGGTTGTCTGCCAAGGCTATAGAACCCAATCTGTCCTGTTATTTGACTCATAGCTAAAGGGGGAAAAAATCTATTATATTATTATGTAGTAATTAGTGGGGGATCAGTTTCCTATTGTTATGAAGTAATAAACTGATCCCCCACTTTATAACCAGTAGAAGCCTTAATCATTATTCCAACTATTAAATACAGTCAGTCAGTTAAGTGCCATACGTGATACAAGCTTGGGCGATGATGTCTCGAAAGAGACATGACTGACTGAGCAGAAGATTATCCCGCAATAGGTTGCCATTGTTTTCTGCTGTAGACTGTTTTCCAGCCAAGGCTAAAGAACCCAATTTATTTCATTATTTAACCCATAACTGGAGGGAAGAGCCGGATTAATACCTTTCCCAAGGGTATTTGTGCGTAAGTGAATTCAACTGGAATTCGAAACCGGTACCCCGATTTGTCGTTCTGAGTCTACAACGCACATCCAGGACAATCTAGTACATAGACGTAATAGACAGTACTAGTCATATGCTGGATCCTGAGACGTAGGCTTAGTCAATAGACATAGACCAGTAGACCTCTAGTCGAAGATCTCTAGTAGTTGATCTTTAGTTGAAGATCTCTAGAGGAAGACTAATAAGACCTCTAGTGGTAGATCTCTGGACGTCCTCGCCTTAGTCTATATTTATGGTTGCCACCAGCAAATCACATTCCAGTGAGGGGGAACCAAAGTGTGTACATATTCATTACATCATTATAGAACAGGAGCAATATTCCAAGTATGGACAAATAGTAGATTTATAGATATGTTGGTTGGTTGATTTGTTGTATGGCATATCAACACCTCGGCGGGTCATTTATTGCCAACTAAATTTTATTTACTTTATTTCTAGTAATACATTTTTCTTTCAACAATTTATTGCTATTTTTATATACGTTTTGTGTCTAGTAATATTTTTCTTTTCGAGTACCAAGATTCATTGGGATTTGTGTTTAAGGACAGGGTGTCCTACTCCTACCCTGTTATTTAGCCCATAACTGGGGGGAAGGGACGGATTAATACCTTTCCCAAGGGTACCAGTGCTTAAGTGAATGCAGGGTATTCAACTGGAATTCGAACTCAGCTCACCGATTTCTCTTTCCGAGCCGATATCCACTGCACCACAACGCACATCCGTTACTAGACAATTACAGCACCTGGTATTCCCAAGCCGTCACCCATCTAAGTACTGACCAGACTCAACGTTGCTTAACTTCGGTGATCGAGCGAGAACCGGTGTATTCAACGTAATATGACCGTAAGCACGCGCATCCGTCACTAAACGCTTACAGCACCTGGTATTCCCAAGCGGTCACCCATCTAAGTACTGACCAGACTCAACGTTGCTTAACTTCAGTGATCGAGCGAGAACCGGTGTATTCAACGTAATGTGGCCGTAAGCTATAGATATGTAAGAGAGATTCTGGAGAGAAATTTGTCTAGCACGACACAGTGAAAAAAACTTTCTTAGCAGCTGACCTCATAATGGATTCAATATAGTCTTTTAACATCATGTCAGCAGAGAACGTTAACCTGAGAATGCGCCAGGATCTCTCTCTTGGAGGTTAGCATCAGCCATACTTTTGGATAGCCGAAAGGTGTATCTCAGATATTTTATAGAGAGCGGTTTAGTTTTGAAGGCGTTAAATATAACAAGTCATATTTTGCCCCAGTTAACAACAGAGTGAAGGCCGTTCTTGACATCAGCCATCAAATTGACTTTATCGAACTGAACATACGTACGAACGAAACCAGGAGTTTTTTTCTGACTGAATCCATCTTGCATATATACAAATCAACCGTCCGTCTGTGCATAGAATACTGCTGTCATAAATGTCAGGCGCCACTGCTGTTCATCTCAGTGTCCTCGACAGGCTCCAAAGGAGAATCTGTAATGTGATGGGTCCTGACCTGGCAGCTCGACTCCAGCCACTTTTTTTCAGCTTCCCTCTGTCTATTCTATAAATATATTTATGGCTTCTGCTCCGACGAACTTAAGTCACTGTTACCCCCGCCACTAGAATTTACACGTGCAACCAGACTGGCAACAAGGCCCCACCCATTTACAGTTAGATCAACCAAATGCAGCCGACTATTCTACTCAATTAGCTTCTTTTCTCACACTTCCTGCCTGTGGAAATCCCTTCCATTTACTTGCTTTCCTGACGGCAATAACCTAGGAATTTAAATGCAATGTCAGTTCCCATCTCTTATCCACTTGACACCAATTCTTTCTACATCAACCTGTATATCTTGTTCTTTTCTTTTCAAACTACTTTCATAATTGTCTTCACACCTGTGTTGCCATCGTTCTCTTGCCCTTTCTCTGACACCCCCTGTAACTGGTTCGTCTTTCTCTAAACTCTCCTCCTATCTAAACGTTTACTCTTATGTAGCCCTCTGCACATCAGTGGCGGTACCGCCTTGCTTGGGGTGAAACGATTAAAATAAATAGTTGTGTCATCACCATCGATACAATGTTGAGAACTGATACCATCAGGACGGTCGTTAATGAAAATGAAAAACAAAGTCGGACCAAGGATAACGTATTTACGGACACCTGCATTAGTAAGTAATGATCTAGAAACGTGGCCGTTCAAGATAACGTTCAATTCACGATTTAATCAAAAGAGAATGAATTAGTTCAGAAATTTTTCCGGCGGTGCCGTAACATTTAAATTTGGGAAGAATAACTGTAAGCTAAACTTTGACGAAACCTTCTTAACTTGAACGACTTCCTGCAATTAACCCTGAAACTTGAGTTGCTCTTGAGCCCTATACTTAGTGCATTTTAATATTAACAACTAGCAATATAGCCCGGCGTTGCTCGGGTGTAATGAAAGCTTTAAAACTAATCCATGGTCCTGGAGCTCAGACTCAGCCTAAAGAATATTTGTCATAATAAAATAATTGCGACAATTTACCAATCGCACCTAGTATATATATATATATATATATATATATATATATATATATATATATATATACTAGCAGTATAGCCCGGCGTTGCTCGGGTGTAATGAAAGCTTTAAGACTAATTCATGGTTCTGGAGCTCAGACTCTTGGAGGTTGGCAGGAAAGACTAAAAAGCAATAGTCGTTTTCAGTTAAAGCGAAACCGTAGACTGAAAGAAAAATGAATGGATGTAAGTCAAATTTTGATTTCCTAGTATCGATATCAAATAAGTTTTTTCGTCGTAAACTGAATTTTGAAGGCTAAATAAGTCCACTGAGTAAATGGTATCATGGCTGAGACTAAGAACTACAATTATACCTACTTAGAGCCAAACCCGAAGCAAAAGTTAAAATAAAAGGGCTGAAAAAATACAGACATAAAGGCAGATAAACAGACACATACACAAGCACCTTGCCTTTAATATATATATATATATATATATATATATATTATATCGATTTTCTGCATTATTGTAAGAACTGCAACCTTGAAACTTCTGAATATCGTTTCTTATGTCTTTGTCTATGAGTGTATGAAATTTGTTTAAAATCGGACCACTCCTTCTATAACCCGATTTTTTCGACTATCGATTTTCGATATTTATCGGGGGTACCTCGACACAAAACCTAGCTAAGCACACTCGCAGACGCTTATGGTACAAAAAATCGGCTCAGCCGTTTCGGAGTCTATAGGTAATGGACACGCACAGACACACACAAACACATACATACAGACGAGGTTCCCTTTATAAATAAGTTTAGATTTAGATAGATTAGATTAGATTAGATTAGATTAGATTAGATATAACTTTGGAATGCTAACTTGGATAATTTCTCTCTGGAAATTGGCAACTCCGTTATTCTTGTTGGCTGTAGATTTGAAGAAGAAATTATTACCATAACACATTTTTGAAGAAAAACATTATTCTTGGCAAAACATTTTTGAATACAAAACTAGAAGACATTTGTAGTTTTCTAAAATAAAAAAGAATAAAAATTAAGAAAAAATCATTTCTCACTATTTTCCTTTTGTCACTAAAATCGAAAATTAAAGAAAAATACCTTAAAACCCCGCCTGAATGAAAATCCTCTTCTGCTCTAACAGTCTCTTTTCTCGCACTTCCTGTTTGTGGAACTCACTTCCATTTGCCTGCTTCCCTGATAGTTACAATCTCCAAACATTTAAATGCAAGGTCAATTGCCATCTTTTATCTACCTGATTCCAATCCATCTTTTATCTTGTCTTTGACATCCCTGATAGCTACAATCTCCAAAAGTTTAAATGCAACGTCAATTGCCATCTTTTATCTACCTGATTCCCAACCATCTTTTGTCTTTTCTTGTACCTTTTTTTATTCTCTCATTGTAACTACCTGCGTACCATTGGCATTTCTGTCTTGACTTGGGGTGAAATGGTTATAAAAAGATCTGGATCATTTTTCGTTTTAAATGGCCATTCAAAAATGAAGGAAATACCAAATTGAGGAAAAGTAGTTTTTTAGGAGCCTTTTCAAGTTAGGTTACCATTTCTAAGCCACTGTGAAAGATGTTCCAAAATGGCAAATCTACAGTTACATAACTAATTACGACGCCAAGTCTAATGTACTCAAACGTATCTTGTTATTTTAAAATTGCGTTACGGCCTGCATGTCTTGACAAAAACACCTGTTAAGTAATGATAACCTTTGAATTTCTGGGTTACGATTTCACAGCAGATTTCGTAAATGATGGTAGGGTTTTCATCCCTGGTGTGAAGATCATACTGCTTATCTAACCATGTTGCAACTGCTAAATTATTACCCATTGAATTGAATATGTCCGTTGGAATCCTTGTTATTGTTCGAACAGTCATTGGTAATGAAGAACATGGCGGCTTCTCGTAAGGAATCACGTGTGGTGCCCGAGATCAAAGCAGTATGTTTCTGTCGCTACTAAGGTGTTCCTGAGAGGAGTGAATAGGTAATTATACGAATGAAGTTATGCGCCATCTCAAGAAGAATTAAATCAGTAAAATTCGTGGCTAATTAAGCAAAAATACAAGAATAAGGATGTGCGTTGTGGTACAGTGGATATCGGCTCGGAACTAGGAACCGGGGAGCCGAGTTCGAATTCCAGTTGAACTCATTGTATTCACTTACGCGCAAATACCCTTGGGAAAGGTATTAATCCGTCTCTTCCTTCCAGTTATGGGTTAAATAGCAGGACAGACTGGGTTCTATAGCCTTGGCTTGCAACCAGTCTAACGCAGAAAGCGATAGCAACCTACTGCGGGATAATCTTCTGTCCAGTCAGTCATTTCTCTTTCGAGACATGATCGCCCAAGCGTGTATCACGTATGGCACTTAACTGACTGACTGAATATAATAGTTGGAATAATCATTAAGGCTTCTACTGGTCATAAAGTGGGGGATCAGTTTATTACTTCATAACAATAGGAAACCGATCCCTCACTAATTACTACATAATAATATAATACATTTCTTTCCCCTTTAGCTATGAGTCAAATAACAGGACAGATTGGGTTCTATAGCCTTGGTCGGCAACAAGTCTACCGCAGAAAGCAATGGCAACCTACTGCGGGATAATCTTCTGTCCAGTCAGTCATGTCTCTTTCGAGACATGATCGCCCAAAGCGTGTATCACGTATGGCACTTAACTGACTGACAAGAATAAAGGAAGTATTTCCTTAAGCAGCCTTAAAAATATATTACCTTTCTGCGTAAATCTCTTTTTCATTCGCCTCCCTGATGTTATTGGGCGAATAAAAAAAACTGTGGTCAGCGTAATATAACAGTTATTATTACATAATAAGGTTATATATATATATATGATAGGCACCTCCACTTTTGCACGGAAAAACAGCAATAGCGTAATGCAAAACGCCACAAACTTCACTAAAATAAAGTCTTATCGTCAAAATGTTTAAATTATTATTAAGAAGAAAGATCAAAGTAGTTTTTAATTATTTTTAAAAATTTTTTAATCCTTTCTAACATTTTCGAAATATTGTCAAAGTTTTCTTTCGATTGACTTTCGGCTAAGAAACGTTTACTACTGTTTTACAATTGACGCCAACTTTTTGCATTTGCCACTTTTTTAGGTTGAAAACACATTAATTTGGAAATTCTCTCAAAAATCAAATAATTGTCGGATTTTAATGAAACTTTCAGTATTCATTCACAAATGCATGAAATTACTTCTGAAATCATTATTTTTTAAAAATCTTGGTAAAAATATATTTTTTTACCTCTGTTAACCCCCCTTCACGTAAATCCCTGACTGTTAAAAAATTTTAAATAGTGGCAAACTTTTGTTTAATTACTTCAACGCAGGACTCATTGGGAAATATAAATCACCCATTTCTTTTATCTTAAGTTTGAAATCACGACCGAAAACCTTCTCCGAAGAGTAAAATAAAAAATGCAATAAAACTCCGACATAATAAATTTTGATAATCTTTTTAATTACTGGAATAAGTCACAACTACTGAGGACATTACAATCTGAAGAAGAACATTTTTTTCGATTAATATTAAAATTTTAAAATAATAGTTTTTTTGGTTTTTTTTTACATTAAAATAATTTAATAATTTAAAAGCTTTTAAAAATGTTTTAAATCTCCAAAGACTTGATTGCGAGTTTTCTTTATAGTTAATAGCTGAGTATCATATTGCCTATCTAAAATTGAAAAGTATAATAAACATCGTTAAGCCTTATTTTTTAAATTAATTCTTAAAAAATAATTTTCTGTGTAAATATGTTCATTTACGTTCCCCTTTTTGAGTAAGTACGGTGTTCCATAAGAGTCATAAGATGTTTACATAATTCTAACATCTGCAGTAATTCAGAAAGCATATTCAAATGTCTGGCTATAAATGTAAACTAAAATTCTATTAAATATTATAAAATTGCTGAAATTATTATTTTAAATTTTACTATTTAGTTAAAAACCAAAAAAAGGAAATTAAAATTTTGTGTTTTTTTGGCGCGTATGGTCGCAATACTTTCCGTCTGACAACTTCCGGAGGTCGTAAATCTTTTAACACCCTGCCATTGCGTCATCGAGGTGATGACAGGTAGGGCTACCGCAGTTAAAAAGTTGTTGTTTTTTCTAAATTTCTGGCAGTAAGGAATTATTACTTGATTGAAATCAGATAAAGGTAAGTTTCAACTTTAAAAATTGACTTAAATGACGTGTCAGCAAGGTATATTTTACTTTTGCAAGATTTTTAAAACAGAAATTGGGCTACTGTTGACAGTGTTGACAGAATGTGTCAATAAATCAAAAATGGTGGGAAATTTTAACTTAATTTTTTTTGATTTAAAAAAAAATTAGATTAAAATCAGTATAATTTCGGGTTAAATAATACCAGCGTATTTTTCTTTCGGGAATTAAAATTTAATCTTATGGCTTTCAACTAAAGCTAATTTTAAAGTTGAAGATTACTTATTTATTTTTAAAATTTCAATTTAAATATCGAAAAATCAGTGGAGGTACCTAAATGAACATTATTTTTTATCGATACTCGTATTTAAGTAGATATTCTGTTTTTAATGAAACAGTATTATATATTTATTTCTAGCGGACTGATTATTTACGATAAATTTTTATCACGGAAATGTGTGCCATTCGGCAGATATTCGAACCTGCGACCCCTATCTATATAGGGGAAGCTGCCATTTGATTTGGTAACGTTTTAGACCTCTCGACCACGAATATCCTCCAATCTAAACGAGGTTTTTATCAAGCCTATATGTCGGTTGCTTATAACCAAGTTTCGTTAAAATTTCAGTTATATATATATATATATATATATATATATATATATATATATATATATATATATATATATATATATATATATATATATATATATATATATATATATGAAATGAATTATTTGAACATTGTTTCAAACTGTCGGTTGTTTATAACCAAGTTTCGTTAAAATTTGTTAATTTCCGTAATATATATATATATATATATTCTAAACATATACTGTTAAATGTAAGAGACAATGAATGTCTATTATGTTTAATCATGCAACCGTTCTAAACATCGTATTTTGGTTTTAATTTCAGGTGAAAATAAAGACAAAAATTCTCCAATATTTGGATAATTTTTTCTTAAGATGGATCTAAGCTTTCGGCTCACATGATGTTTTTATGTTAACATCTTTTAAACCTCTTTGAAGATGGCTCATATGAGCCGAAAGCTTAGAACTAACTTAATAAAAAAATTATCCAAATGTTGGAGAATTTTTTCTTTATTTTCACTTAAAGCCAAAATACGTTATTTAGAACGGCTCATGATTAAACATAATAGACATTCATTGTCTCTTATATTTAACAGTATATGTTTAGAATATATATATATATATATATATATATATATATATATATATATATATATATATATATATATACAAAAATAAATGTCCACTTCGCGGATTTTGCAACACAAAAGAAGTCATTTACAAGGCAAAGGTACATGACTTAAATGGCCAAAGTAAAATATATTTGTATCAACCAAAGACACATTTAAGACCAGGTGGTTCAATCACAAGTCTACATTCAAAATAGAAAATTTAAAAAACTGTACAAAATTGGCAGGTGTGGAAATTAAAATCAAAATATGGAAAAGACCCAGACATAACGTGGAGTATAGTGAAAACAGCCAAGCCTTACAACGGTAGCAAAATATGTAGACTGTGCCAGGAAGAAAAGTTAGCGATTATGCAATTCCCAAATAAAAACGAACTATTGAATGAAAGAACGGAAATTATCCCTAAGTGTAACCATATTAAAAAATACCCTATTAGGTTCATACAACCATGTATGAAAACGTTATAATTTCTTGTAATTTTAAAAGTGCGCGTTCAAAAATTCTCTGCCACGTGAACGTTAGAAAAAATAAAAACACCGTTATGCGTGCGTTCTTAAAAAAAAAAGAAGGTAAACGGTAAAATTAGTTATTGAAAATCGTCTGAAGACACCACCCATGGTAGAAACCAAGGTCGCGTGATAACGTTTTACAAATGGTATATATATATATATATATATATATATATATATATATATATATATATATATATATTACAGATAGAAAATTAAAAACTCCCGAGATCGTATAGAGATTTTAATGAGTAATAGAAAACCCATAACGTCATTATTAATTGCATTGAGCCCTCTGACTGGATGAGTTTTAAAAATTAATATTAATAGGATCTTCTTTCGGATTTTACCATCAATCCGCTTCCTTCAGGATTTATATATATATATATATAGAGAGAGAGAGAGAGGGGGGAGAGAGAGAAAGAGAAAGAAAGAGGGAGAGAGAGAGAGAAAGAAAAAATAGACAGATAGTGGTGATTTTCTTTTCTTTTCACAAGGCTGAAAGTATGGAGAACCCAGTGAGAATCAGACTCACAGCCTAACTGTAATGATTTTAGTGAGACAAACTTGCTAACCATTACATCATATCGAGATGTCTAAAATAGATAGATAGATAGATAGATAGATAGATAGATAGATTGATTGATGGGAACATATTCAGATAGATAGATAGATAGATAGATAGATAGATAGATAGATAGATAGATAGATGGGAACATATTCAAGTAGATAGATAGATAGATAGATAGATAGGTGAATTATCTAAACTTATTCATAAATGGAACGTTGTAAATGAAAATAGAATGGTTCTTTTGTTAATACTGCACAATAACATGTGCATCAAATGAATTTATAAATATTTAATAATTACCTATATTGCATTTTTGTCAATGATAGAATGAAGAAAATCTATGATGATTCGGACGAGTTCATCTTTGCTTCTCTGCCTTGTAAAATTTAATAATAACAAAAGAACCATTCTATTTTCATTTGGCAATTTATACTAGAAATAGTATGAAATAAATCATTTCTTTTAAAAAACTGGAGTGGCCTAATAATTATGGTCGGCAATATATATATATATATATATATATATTTATGAATTGTGTGCGTGTTAGGCTGATGCAAAAATTTGCATAATATACCGCGATACAGAATAAAGTGCATGATATTAATAAAAGAGTAGGGGATAGGAAGCAGCGATTCGGAGTATAAGGAGGATATATAACGGTTGACTCTTCCTTTGAAATGGTTATGATTGTAGCATTAAGGAAAGCAACCAATACCATCCGGTTGTTGAACAATCACAAATGTCTCTAAGCAGGCGTCTGCTACAAGGATTGACTAGATCCCCACGTAGACAAACAAACATTGATGCAATTATATATATATATATATATATATATATATATATATATATATTACGGAAATTAACGAAGATTACCGAAACTGTTTATATTATTAATCCCGATAAGTACAATTTGCTTTATTGTTTCACCTTCCTTTTAACTTTCTCGCTGGCTATAAAAAAGGACAGGAACACAGACTTTACTAGTAACTTTTAATCTTTCTTCATACACACATTCTGCTACTATCAACTATAAACTCTTCATTAATTTAACTCCTTACTACTGTTTCTCTGAATCATTTAACTGCGTACATTTTCTCTTACAAATTGGACTCTTACAAATTAATTAACTACGTACATTTTCTATTCGAACGTGTTTACTTCTTACAAATTTTTTATTCAGTTCAGTAAGTACAAAAATTTAAGTACCTAGGAAGTGTTCTAACAGAAGATGGAAAGTGCGACACGGAGATCCGAAGGCGAATTGGCTTGGCAAAGGACGCGTTCCAGAAGATGAGCCAAATAGAAACGAAGAAAAGAGTACTAGACTGCTACGTGATGTCAGTTCTTCAATACGGCAGTGAATGCTGGACAATATCATCGAAAATGAGGACAAAACTGGAGGCGGCCGAAATGTGGTTCTACAGAAGGATGCTACGGATATCGTGGACTGAGCATGCAAGCAACGAGGAGGTGTTGGAAAGAATGGCAACAAAAAGGATATTGATGCTGAGCATCAGGAAGAGACAACCGAAGTTTCTGGGGCATGCAATGAGGAGAGAGAGCATGAAGAACCTGATACTGACTGGTCAGATAGAAGGAAGGAGAGACAGAGAAAGGCAGCGGATAACATATTTGCAGGGTGTGATCAGGTGGATGACGAAACGGGGGTTGCCAGGAGCAACAGGCTCAAACATACTAAGAGCCACAAGGGATAGGGAGACGTGGAGAACCATGATCACCTACGTCCTGAAGGGACATGGCACATAGAAGAAGAAGAAGAAGAAGAAGAAGAAATAAAATTTTACTTCAACATACAAAACACTTTTATTCTTCCAACTTCAATCAACCTTTTGATATTTTAAATTGTGTGAAATTCGGTTGTGTTTGGCACAAGGCCAACTTGATAAACATCTTCGAGGCTCCTACAAGTATTCAGAGACAGGAAAATTTCGTTTGAAACAAAGAAAAGAGTCCTGAACTGTTTGTGTTATCTATCCTGTTCGGCAGCGAATGCAAGACAATCAATCTCCTCAAAGACGAAAAAGAGACTCGAAGCAACAAAAATGGGGTTCTACAGAAGGATGCTGAGGATATCATAGACCGAACATGTGACTGACGATAATGATTTGAAAAGCTTGGAAATAAAAAGAAAAGGACGGTCCGAAAGCGGTCGGAAGCATTCCATACTTTTTTGTGGCGTTCTTTAACACAAAACTTTATTGCGTATCGTTCTTCCAAAATGTCCTATCGCCCGGTCGGCATTTTCAAAACCGTCAGCTAAGACGACCAGGGTTTAGTAGGGTGTGTTCCAAGTCCTGTTCCAGCTGTCCCTTTCAACCTGAAATGATGAAAATGGGTCTGTCATCTCATCAGATCTATAATAATAACCTAATACAATTTCAAGAGCCTAAAATAATTTTAAATGCCTCTACAAAAAAAAGTCCGGAAACTTACTGAAGTCACTGCATATATATATTTTTTAACTAGAAACTTTCGTTTTATCCATATGGTAGCTGAAAAGGTATTAACGAAAGAAAGATTTTCTCATAATGGATTCCTATACAAAACAAGCAAAGCTGACAGCAGGTTGAAATATTGGTATTGTGAGCCAGAAAATCAGTGCAAAGCTCGGCTCCAGGATAACATCGTTACTGTACTCATCAGATCCATCAACTCGATCATCTATTACGTAAGTTGCTCGGATTTAATGAAAGCTTTAAAACTAATCCATGGTCCTGGAGCTCAGACTCAGCCTAAAGAATATTTGACATAATAAAATAATTGCGACAATTTACCAATCGCACCTAGTATATATATATATATATATATATATATATATATATATATATACTAGCAGTATAGCCCGGCGTTGCTCGGGTGTAATGAAAGCTTTAAAACTAATTCATGGTTCTGGAGCTCAGACTCTTGGAGGTTGGCAGGAAAGACTAAAAAGCAATAGTCGTTTTCAGTTAAAGCGAAACCGTAGACTGAAAGAAAAATGAATGGATGTAATCAAAGTTTCATTTCCTGGTATGGATATCAAATAAGTTTTTTTCGTCGTAAACTGAATTTTGAAGGCTAAATAAGTCCTCTGAGTAAATGGTATCATGGCTGAGACTAAGAACTACAATTATACCTACTTAGAGCCAAACCCGAAGCAAAAACTAAAATAAAAGGTCTGAAAAAAATACAGACATACAGGCAGATAAACAGGCACACACACAAACATCTTACATTTTATATATATATATATATTACCGATTTTCTGCACTATTATAAGAACTGCAACCTTGAAACGTCTGAATATCGTTTCTTATGTCTTTGTCTATGAGTGTATCAAATTTGATTAAAATCGGACCACTCCTTCTATAACCCGATTTTTTCGGTTATCGATATTTATCGGGGGTATCTTGACACAAAATCTAGCTAAGAACACTCGCAGGCGCTTATAGTACAACTGTGTAAATGTTCAAGAAAATCGTTTCAGCCGTTTCGGAGTCTCTAGGTAACGGACAGATACACACACGCAGACAAAGTTCCATTTATAAATAAGTTTAGATTAGATAATATTGCTTGTGCTAGTAAATCCGAATTTATTGAATGTTTTTGAATTTATAAACAAACTTTTCTTAATGTTAAAACGCCCGACTAGCGCAAAATCAGATAACGCCCTAATTGCCGGGCCCAACTGTCAACCGGCGCCCAAACGGACAGTCCCAAACGGCCAGGCCCAAACGATGGCGCCCAAACGGCCAGGCCCAAACGACGGAGCCCAATATTCCCATTCCGTGGCAGGAATTTAGACGTACTGTTCTAGATTGGCCACTAGGTTCTACCGTTTTACTGTTGAACTAATTAGATGTAATCGTAATTTCTATTCTAATGTAGCAGCGAATGCTGGAAGATCGCTTCAGGAATGAAGAAGAGGTTCAGAGCAACAGAAACGGGTTCTACAGAAGGATGCTGAGGATATCATGGACCGAATATGTGAGTAAAAACGAGGTTTTGGAGAGAATACAAAGGAAAAGAAAACTTATACTTGGCATAAGGAAGAGACAGCTGAAGCTTTTGAGACAAGCAATGAGAAAGTATGTACGTTGTGGTGCAGTGGATGTGGACTCGGAACGACAAATCGGGGATCCGAGTTCGAATTCCAGTTGAATTCCTTGCATTCATTTACGCACAAATACTTTTGGGAAAGGTATTAATCCGCCTCTTTCCTCCAGTTATGGGTTAAATAATAAAACAGATTGGGTTCTATAGCTTTGGCTGGCAACCAGTCAAGCAATGGCAACCTACTGCAGGATAATCTTCTGCCCATTCAGGCATAATCAAAATATAATAGCCCATAGCGTTTATCACTTATGACCCTGAACTGACTGACTGAATGAGAAAGGGGGTTTGGAGAATCTAATACTCAGAAGAGGGATAGAAGTAAAGCGAGACAGGGGAAAGCAGCGCAATACATACTTGATGTGCTTGAGCAACTGTTACAAAGATACACGAAAGGAGAAGAGACGGATTGTATTAATAAGTAGTAATTAGTGAGGGGGGTCAGTTTTCTATTGTTATTAAGTAATAAACTGATCCCCCACTAATCAGTGGCGATCAGTTTATTACTTAATGACAATAGAAAACTGATCCTCCGATTTCTGCCCAGTAAAAGCTTTACTTATGTTTCCAACTATTATCTTCAGTCAGTCAGTTGAGTGCCATACGTGATACACGCTTGGGCGGTCATGTGTCAAAAGAGACATGACTGACTGGGCAGAAGATTTTCTATCCTGCTCTTTAAACTATAGCTGAAGGGAGAAAAGACGAATTGTATTAATAAGTAGTAATGAGTGGGGTCATCAGTTTATTACTTAATAACAATAAAAAAAATTGATCCCCTACTTTTTGCCCAATAGAAACTTATGTTTCCAACTATTATTTTCATTCAGTCAGTTAAGTGCCATACGTAATACACATTTTGGGCGATCATGTCTTGAATGAGACAGGAATGACTGGGCAGAAGATTTTCTATCCTGCTCTTGAAACTATAACTGAAGGGAGAAGAGATGAATTGTATTAATAAGTAGTAAGCGGGTTTGGGAAAGATTGCAAGAAAAAAAATATTAAGAGTGACAAGGGACAGAAGCAAGTGAAAACTCATGATCACCCACCTCCTGAAAGGACCCGGCACATGAAAAAGAAGAATAAGTTCTTTTCTCGAGCTTTCTACCTGTGGGTCTCTAGTCCGATTTCTTGCTTCCCAGACAAAAACGATTTCTAAATATTTAAATCCAAATTCTGTTTTACTGAGAACTTTTCATTTTCATTCTCCTCCCTCATGTCTTCTCATTTTCTTACGCTTTCAGTAAAAACTATCGTCTTAGTGATGTTATCATCTTTCTTTGGGTGCAATGATTAGAAAAAAAAAACTCTTTTTCGTGTTCAATAGAGGAAAAATCAGATTTATGAAAATATTTCCATAAATAACAAATTAGGAGCATTAATTAATGACGAATTCATGTTAGACATGAACTGTCCGCCATTTATTATTCTTCTTTTTCCGTGGGGAAGGCTCGACGTAAACAAACTAATTCTCTGCCAAAAACGATATCAATAAATAAAAGATGCAGTCATTGCCTTGAAAAAAGAAAGACAGATCCGTTATAGCGTTGTTTTCATCATCAGTGAGCATGCGCAGACTTTGTCGTTGTAAGATGTCGGAACTAGAGCTTTCTTCTTTTTGGTCAGTAGACCAGAGGCTGATTACAAAACCGCTAAGCAAATATAATTCGATGAACAAAAGGAATAGAGTCGGAATGTCGAGCAATAATAACGAAGATTGCTTGCTAAGTATTGTTCCATTAAACCAAGAAATTTACTTGTCTGATGATAAGAGCAAATAAATGGGAAGAAGTGTGAAATTGTGTAAATACATGTACGATGCCTGTTCATGTCAGTTTCTGTCTGTATGTAAGTGAGCATGTTTGTATGAGTGTGCTTGCGCGCATATGAGCGTTTGTGCCCGTACAAGACTGCATCTTCATTTGTAGGTTTACGTTTATGCGAACGATACAGAGATTTTTTTTTCGGACTGCTTAAATCTTTTAACGTGTGTTTCGAAATATATGTAGTAAAAAGTAAATTCCATACATATATATATATATATTTTCGGACTGCTTAAATCTTTTAACGTGTCTTTCGAAATATATGCAGTAAAAAGTAAATTCATATATATATATATATATATATATATATATATATATATATATATATATTTTCGGACTGCTTAAATCTTTTAACGTGTCTTTCGAAATATATGCAGTAAAAAGTAAATTCAATACATATATATATATATATATATATATATATATATATATATATATATATATATTCGGACTGCTTAAATCTTTTAACGTGTCTTTCGAAATATATGCAGTAAAAAGTCAATTCAATATATATATATATATATATATATATATATATATATATATATATTTATTTACTTATATATATATATATATATATATATATATAAGTAAATTAAAATAAATTTTCAAAATTCAAAAATGTTGAATGAACATTTCAACATGAAATCCCTATGAGAGATTTCACCCCTCCTCAGCAGCAGTCAGTCTATATTCAAAATGAGAATAAAAATATGATTAAAAAGAGAAATAAAAAAATAAAAAAAAGATAAAGAAATAAAAAAATAAAAAATAAATAACGGTTAAGATTCGAGAAATATACGTCACAAAAAGTTTTGTTTGAAAAATCAGTCTATTTTTGGTTTTTACTTTTAGATAGAGTTGTAAGTGAAGAGATGGAAAATTTGGCATGTCTCGCTTTACAAAGGAAAAGGGTTAAGGAATGGGAGTTCATTAAATTGAGAATTTGGTTAAACAAAACAGAACAGAAAGGGAAGGAGCGGGATATAAAAATGTATAGAGAAAAAATTCGTGTAAAATCATTTGTAAAATAAAGACGGAAGCTGACGATGGTTCTCCTGAAATAGGCCTACACTTCACCATGAAATAACGTCTTAATTTTTCTTTCATATATATATATATATATATATATATAATAAAAATGATCATTTTTGTTTTTCCAAGCGTTTAAATATATTGCTATACTTTGTATTGAGCACTTTAAGAAGTGAACACTACAAACTGTTTTTTTTACTCTATTTGTTCTTACTTTTAATCAGAAAAAAAGAAATTTATATATATATATATATATATATATATATATATATATATATGTGTGTGTGTGTGTGTGTGTGTGTAATGGTAATGATGTTAAAGTTTAAAGAAGTACTTCTAACACGTGGAAGATAGAATCCAACAACCAAATGTGTTCTTTAAACAACAGTAAATAAAAGTACTGCTTTATCCATACCTTATTGGAAATAAGGAAATCAACAGTAAGGACACAATTATTACCTGAAATATCGTAGCTAAATCCAAACATTACAATGGAAAATAAGACAAATGTAATCTATGCCTTGTAGAAAACCTTGTCATCTTAAACCATATCAAGAATCTAAATTTGCATAATGAAAGAAGTAATTTAATGACCACACGCTGTCATAGAAAGAAATACTTAAATTCTTAGACCCTGGTTGATTGATTGATTGATTGATTGATTGATTTCTTTCTTTCTTTCTTTCTTTCTGTCTTTCTTTCTTTCCCCCGAATCATTACTTTTAACAATTATCAATTAAACCATTTTAATTTTTGTCCTTTACATTGTTTATTTTTTAGATCTTTTTCTAAATTTAGCTTCTTAATTTTTTTTTTTTTTCATTTTTCTTTTTCTTTTTTTCTATCTTATTTTCTTTTATCTTAATTTTCCTTACATTTTATAATGTAATATTTGAATATTTAAATTTTTAAGACTCGTGATTTACGCCCCTTGGATTTCTTCTCCCTGCATTTTATTATTTTTGTTTTTTATTTTAATTTTAAATTTAAATTTTAAATTTTTATCCACATGTAATATTTTAATTTTTAATCTTGTTATTTAAAACGCAGTAACTTAACTTTATAAGATTTAGTTCCAATGGACATAGTCAGTCAGTCAGTTAAGTGCTATACGTGAAACACGCTTGGGCGATCATGTTTCGAAAGAGACATGACTAACTGGGCAGAAGATTATCTCGCACTAGGTTACCATTGCTTGCTGCGGTAGACTGCTTGCCAGCCAAGGCTATAGAACCCAATCTGTCCTGTTATTTAACCCATAACTGGAAGGAAGAGACAGATTAATACCTTTCCCAAGAGTATTTGTGCGTAAGTGAATGCAATGAATTCAACTGGAATTCGAACTCGGCTCCCCGATTTCTTGTTCCGGGTCTATATCCACTGCACGACAATGCACATGAACATAGAGCAAACTTAAATTCAAATCTATTAAACAGTGAGTTTGAAATTTGCACCTGATGATTGCATAACGCATGAAACAAAGAGTCGTGCCAAAGAGATAAGATAATATATATAAAAAATATATAGTCATCCGCAGACAGATCTATTTCGCTATATCACAACTCACGAGTACGGTTAGGCATCCGATTGCTTCTAGGAGTCGTTTGAAAACCGACCGAATTGACATCAGTCAGCGATTCTACCTCAGAGCTATGGGCACTCGGTAGAGGAAGACGGACTTTAGCGTGTTATGTAGAATGTAACATATATATATATATATATATATATATGTATATATATATATATATATATATATATACATAAAGAATCACAAGATAGCCAAAACCTACCGCGGTTTCACACAACGGCTCGTCAGGGCAAAGGCAAACCAAACATTATCCAAATAAATAGACACCACCAAGACTAACGAACCAGACCACTAACCGAGGGGGGGTAAAGGAAAAAAAAAAAAAAAGAAAAAAAAAGGAAAACCTACGCTAACACACTAAGCAAGAAATTTAATTTTATGGAATTTACATCTGTTCAGTATTTCTGTTTTGACATTAATTAGGTTATGGGCAGGTTCGAACCTAGCTATCGCTAATTTCTCCTCACCACATAAATTACAGAATTTACTGCCCTTATTGTAATCGGGACATTTTTTTATTATTTCCCATTTCAATATGGGGTCTCTTTTAGTTTTAGTTTTTATGTCCCATACGTAATTAGATAAGGTCGTACTGTGTTTATACTTCTCATTTTTAAAAGTCGTACTGTGTTTATACTTCTATTTTTAAGGTCGTACTGTGTTTATACTTCTCGTTTTTCTTAAAGTTTACCTTTGTAGAATTTTAGGATTTAGATACTTACAGAGTCAGTTTAGGTATTATTTTGAATATATATATATATATATATATATATATATATATATATATATATATATATAAGAGAGTGGTAAGAACGTTCGCTTTCTGAGCATTAAGTCCGGGTTCGAATCTCACCGTAGTCGATTTCTCAGGAAGGGGAGTTCTTCATGTTCTCGGTCTGAAGAAGAGAATCCCAGTGTGGCACTTTTGGAAGTTCCCTGAATAACATACCAAAGCCTTGTGAGTGAAATTGGGTAGACAGCTCTGAGGAGTCATCCATGGTTGGGCTTGCTCGCAGTCACAAGTCTTCGTGACCGAGGGTTTGAGCGTCCTGGCTTTGTTCAAACTGTTGTTTATGCTAGACAAGCATCATAGCCCGGCGTTGCTCGTGCAACTCATATTTACTTCTTTTTTTTTTTTCGTCATATCACCCCAAGCAAGGCGGTAACAAAACTGATGCGCAGGGGGCTACTTAAGAGTAAATGGATTGGAAAAGAGAAAGCCGGAAACCACATACTAAACAGGGAACAAGGGATGAGCCTCTTCACCTGTTCTATAGACGTGGGTGGAGTGTGAACCGGGCGATTGTATAGTCTATCTACTCCAATTGAAAAAGAAAAAAAAAAGAGTAAAAAGATTGGAAAAAAAGAAAGCCGGAAACCACATCCTAACCAGGGAACAAGGGATGAGCCTCTTCACCTGTTCAATAGACGTGGGTGGAGTGTGTACCGGGTGATAGTTTAGTCTATCTACTCCAATTGAAAAAAAAAAGAAAAGAGTAAAAAGACTGGAAAAGAGAAAGCCGGAAACCACATCCTAAACAGGGAACAAAGAATGAGCCTAGTTGTAGGACACGCTTATATATATAAAAAAAAAAATTATAAAAATTTGTTGCCTCAAAATTGTTAAAAAATTTCATTAAAAAAATCTATTTTCTTTTGTTTTGCGTAAACGTGATTTGATGTTTTGTGTGACATTGTATACAACATTTTGTTTCAAAATTACGGAGGAAAATGTTTACATTTTTGTAGACTAAATGAATTTAACATAAGAAATAGAAATTATTTATTTTGTTTTACTGAAATTAAAAATATAAAAATTTTACGCTCTCAGTTCAGAAATTTTCGAAGAATATTTAAAAATGTAGACATTTAATTTTAGAGGAAAAAATTACATTAATGCCACACGAATTACAGACAGTTGATTTCCTGCATGAAATATTTAGCGAAAAAAAAAAGCTTTATTTGTTTTTTAATTTAATTTTCTGAAGTATGAAATATTAAATCTAAGAAAAAAAAAGACTTAAATCAGTAAATTAACCATTGGCACTTTCTTCTTCACATATTTTGTTTTAGTTTGAAAAAATGGGGAAAAATATTCACATTTTTTGTTGACCAAATGAATTTTTAAAATGTCGGAATAAAAATTAAATATAAAGGCTCATTTTTTTTAAAAAAAAATATTTTAGTCTCGTGTGACACGTGTGATTTGATTTCTGTGACGTAATTCAGCAACCATCTTAGATTTTAGATGTTTTACGGAGTAAATGTAAAAAATCGGCTCCATTGGCCAAAAGTGCGAAAGGGAAAATTGCTGAACTTAAACTCAAAAAATATGTGTCGACCTGGCTTCCCTGTAGATATGTGTCCCTAGAAAGTTTGAATGGCGTAGCTTAAAAATGTAGGCGTGCATAGGGAACAGACACTGACTCACAGATTGCCTTTTATATAAACAGATTTCAGTGATATAATCCGATGATTGGCGGTTATCACTAGGGACTGAATAATAGTAAGCATCATTCTATGACCAGCACCTTCCTCGCTATTCGCAGATTAACTTTTACATATATGGATAACGCGCTCTATCCTAGAAACTGTAACTAAGGTCGGTCCAGCATAAACCACGGGTTGGCTCTGTGGGTGTTAAAAAAGCGCAAGTGTGTGTGAGCTGCAATGGGGATTAGACGGTTATCGCCGAATATGAGTGGCCAGCCATTATATATAATGTAGCAAACTTGGTATACTATCCAGTTAAATTCCGATAGAGACGAACCCAAAAGAACTCAATGTTAAATTCATTTATTTAATTTAACAGAGTAATATAATTTAGAAAAGATTTTGGATTATTACAATGGGTAATACATATTTCTCCGCATACTGCGGCTCGTCAGACCCAAATTGGTCCTCAAAAAATCCCCCAAAAATTATTTTAGGGGATTTTTGAGGACCAATTTGGGTCTGACGAGCCGCAGTATGCGGAGAAATATGTATTACCCATTGTAATAATCCAAAATCTTTTCTAATATATATATATATATATATATATATATATTAGAAAAGACTTTGGATTATTACAATGAGTAATACATATATATATATATATATATATATATATCATAAATTATAGTTTAGAACATGTAGAAATTATCATCTACTACAAAGTGTACATTTTGTTTCGACATTAAAAGGACAATGTCTCATCAGGTAGTGTCAAAATAAAATGGAAACCCTTTTTCTCATATTTGGCGAATTGTGTGAGTAAGGGGGGTCGGGTGGGAAATAAGAGTTGTAATTTGTCAGTTAGCATTTGAAAGAAAAGAGGGAAGAGATAGTGGATAAAGGTGATTAATGAAAGTGTTGAAAATTTTATAGACAGATTTAACATAAGAAGATAAGGTATTGTCCTTTATAGCGTTTGCGGTCAGTCCTTTGGGTTTAAGAAAAAAAAAAGAAGAAATGTATATGGGGTGGGGAGGAGTAGAAGTGGGTTCGATAAAGTGGAAATACGGATTGCGATTTGGTAAACATATCTGCATTAGTGATTTAATCATTTAATGTTGAACTGGGACATAAATTTCTTAAGCCTATAAACATTTCCCCAAAAATAACCATCTAAGCAAAATTTTCAATAGGAATACAATAACTCAGTTGTAGCTGCTCCAATAATTTAGAAACAATAATTTAAAAAACGAGGATGCCCATCTAACTACGGGCCATGGTCAACGTAGCTTAACTTCGGTGAACGGAGGAAAATGGTGTATTCAACGCGATAT
>JBBBDQ010000464.1:120000-335000 GCA_037127315.1 Ascarosepion bandense
AACAACATATCGTTGAAACATAATTTTGATTTTCTATTATTAAGAATACACTTTTCAATGCCAAATCTAGGTGCGTCGTCAGTGTTGTTGCTCCTATGTCACTATAAGTTTCGGGTCTAAACAAACAACAGGCTTCTTCGATAGGCGACCCGACTGAATATGATCAGTATTCGGCCCACACCCAGACTAAAAAATTTGCTACTAGCTTTAGGACGTGCATGATATAAGTTCCCCTGGAAAGCAGCAACCAATCAAGACTTCACTTTGGCTATTCGATATTATAGATCGGGTATGCTCGGTTGTAGGATGTGCGTTGTGGTGCATTGGATATCGGCTCGGAACGAGAAATCGGGGAGCCGAGTTCGAATTCCAGCTGAATTCATTGCATTCACTTACGCGCAAATACCCTTGGGAAATGTATTAATCCGTCTCTTCTTTCCAGTTATGGGTTAAATAACAGGACAGATTGGGTTCTATAGCCTTGGTCGGCAACCAGTCTACCGCAGAAAGCAATGACAACCTACTGCGGGATAATCTTCTGCTCAGTCAGTTATGTCTCGAAAGAGACATGATCGCCCAAGCGTGTATCACGTATGGCACTTAACTGACTAACTGACACTTAACGAAATTTTTACACTAGATTGATTAAAATGATTTAGAAAATTTACAAAAGAAAAATTTCTAAAATGCGGTAAGAATTATTCGGGATAAAGGATAATTAGAAACAGACGATCAGTTGAAATGATATCGACATTCTTTTCCAAAATATACAATTTCATTGCAGTTAATTTTGTTTTATATGAGAGTTATTCAATAAATAAGGTGAATTTTTCGGTATAAGGACTTCTACGAGGGTCATTCAATAAATAGGTTGAATTTTTCTGTATAAGGACTTCTACGAAGGTCATTCCATAAATAAGGTGAATTTTTCGGTATAAGGACTTCTACGAGGGTCATTCAATAAATAGGGTGAATTTTTCGGTATAAGGACTTCTACGGGGGTCATTCAATAAATAAGGTGTATTTTTCAGTATAAGGACTTCTACGAGGGTTATTCAATAAACAAGGTGAATTTTTCGGTATAAGGAGTTCTACGAAGGTCATTCAATAAATAAGATGAATTTTTTGATATAAGGACTTCTACGAAGGTCATTCAATAAATAAGGTGAATTTTTCGGTATAAGGAGTTCTACGAGAGTCATTCAATAAATAGGGTGAATTTTTCGGTATAAGGAGTTCTACGAGAGTCATTCAATAAATAGGGTGAATTTTTTGGTATAAGGACTTCTACGAAGGTCATTCAATAAATAAAGTGAATTTTTAGGTATAAGGACTTCTACGAGGGTCATTCAATAAATAAAGTGAATTTTTAGGTATAAGGACTTCTACGAGGGTCATTCAATAAATAAGATGAATTTTTTGGTATACGGACTTCTACGAGGGTGATTCAATAAATAAGGTGAATTTTTTGGTATAAGGACTTCTACGAAGGTCATTCAATAAATAAAGGTGAATTTTTCGGTATAAGGACTTCTATGAGGGTCATTCAATAAATAAAGTGAATTTTTCGGTATAAGGACTTCTACGAAGGTCATTCAATAAATAAGGTGAATTTTTCGGTATAAGGACTTCTACGAAGGTCATTCAATAAATAAGGTGAATTTTTTGGTATAAGGAGTTCTACGAGAGTCATTCAATAAATAGGGTGAATTTTTCGGTATAAGGACTTCTACGAGGGTCATTCAATAAATAAAGTGAATTTTTAGGTATAAGGACTTCTACGAAGGTCATTCAATAAATAAGGTGAATCTTTCGGCATAAGGACTTCTATGAGGGTCATTCAATAAATAAAGTGAATTTTTCGGTATAAGGACTTCTACGAAGGTCATTCAATAAATAAGGTGAATTTTTTGGTATAAGGACTTCTAGGAGGGTCATTCAATAAATAAGGTGTATTTTTAGGTATAAGGACTTCTACGAAGGTCATTCAATAAATAGGGTGAATTTTTCGGTATAAGGACTTCTATGAGGGTGATTCAATAAATAAGGAAAATCTTTCAGTATAAGAACTTCTAATACAGATAGAAGCTTTCTTTTTTTCCTTTACTTCTTTTTCAAAGAGATTTAATTTTTTTGGAGATTGAAAATAAACTTTGAGAGATTTGGAGATTAACAATTATTGCCGATCAACAAGCGTGCTCCAGGATTGAACAGAGGTCAGTTATAATGTTTTTGGTTGCTGAAGGGTGCAAACCAGTTGAAATTCATAAAAGAATGTCAACTGTGAATAGTGCCACATGTTTCAGCCAAAAAAAATGTCTACAAGTGGACTAAATTGTTTAAAGAAGTTTGAAAGTGACAATGAAGTCAAAAGTGATGTGAGCGATTGTCTGATACATAAGTCCAAAGATTTTTACTCTTGGGGAATACGGAAGCTTGTGCACAGATGGGAACAGTGTAGAACACTGCTGGGAGACTACGCTGAAAAATAAAAATAAAAAAGTAAGCTTCTATCTGTATTAGATAAATTCACCTTAGAAAAATTTACCTTATTTATTGAATGACATTCGTATTATTAAAAAATTAAGGTTTCCTAGCAAAATGGTACAGTGCTCGCCTACAGTACAAGAGGCTGTTAGTTCGATCCCCAGCCGAGGCATATCTTCTTTATGTACCGTATCCTTTCAGGACTTAGACGATCATAGACTTCTACTTTGTTCTGTCGCTCTCAATAATTTTTCTCTTGGTATCTCTTCTAAGCCCCGCTCCGCCATCTATTTGCTCAGACCTAACATGTACGTCCCGTGCTGTTTTCCCCTGTCTCTCTTTTTCTTTATCCGACCTGTAAGTATTAAATTCTCTAGGCCTGCCTTCCTCATTCCGTGTCCCAAGAACCTCATTTGTCTCTTCCTGATACTTAGTATGAGCTTTCTTCTCGTTTGCATCTTTTCCAACGTCTCATCGTTGCATACATGCTCTGTCCATGGTATGCTCAGCATCCTTCTGTAAAACCACATTTCTGCTGCCTCAAGCCTCTCTTTCATCTCTTATGAGATCCTCCAACATTTACTTCCATACAGAAGGACAGATATCACATAGCAATCCAGCACTCTTTTCTTTGTTTCTAATAAGATTTTCCCGTCTTTCAGTACTCTGGTTAGCTTCTTAAATGCATCTTTGGCCGTACCACTGAGTCTTTGGATCTGCATGTCGCACTTTCCATCCTTCATCATTGCTCACATGCTCTGTCTATGGTATCCTCAGCATCCTTCTGTAAAACCACATTTCTGCTGCCTCAAGCCTCTCCTTCATCCTTGATGATATCCTCCAACATTCACTTCCATACAAAAGGACAGGTATCACATAGCCATCCAGCACTTCTTTGTTTCTCATAAGATTCTTCTGTCTTTTAGTACTCTGGTTAGCTTCTGAAATGCATCTTTGGCCATACCAATGCATCTTTGGATCTCCGTGTCGCATTTTCCATCTTCTGTCAAAGCACTTTCCAGATATTTGAATTTTTTACTTGTTTTATTTTGGTTTCTCCGACTTGTAGTTGGCATTTTGGGCTCCTCTTTCTGCTGATGACCATACATTCAGTTTTCTTGAAGTTTATGTTCAGTCCTTTCTTCTAACTTTTTTTCGTTAAGTTCTGTAGAAGGTCCTGCATTTTTCTTTCCGTGTCTGCTATCAGCACCGTGTCATTCTCGTATCTGATATTGTTGAGATTGTGGCCGCCAATGTCGAATTCTGACAAGACTTTTATTTCTATCATAATGGCTTCAGTTTAAAAATGGCAATCGAAAGCTTCTGTGATGAGCACTCAGCAACAAAGAGAAAGATCGAGCGTAAGTGTAGAAACCTAGGGATAAGGGTCACGCCCAACCCTACAACAAGATAGCAGAAAAAGAAAAGTGAAATGTGTGAACAGTCTTTCTTTATGATGGTCAGCCTAATATTTCTGTCAGTGTGTGGACAAGGCGTTAGTTGGAGGCTTCTGGCTCTCATTTGTATGGTGTCGGTGGAAAGAATGGACAATGGCTTGGACTGAAAATTCGTAGAATTCCAGTGAAATTCATTACATTCAATTATGTATTAATATCCTTTGGAAAGGTATGAATCCTTCTCTTCTCTTCTCATCTATGGGTAAATGGTTGGGTTCTGTAACTGTTGTGGGATCTCCCCCTTTTCTATGATAATGGACGACTTGAGTATACATATACTCCTGCCATAGTGAGTTACCGTGAGAGCCGGGCGAGTTTATCTCCGGAACTGACACTGTCGGCTCTCTGACTTTGGGCTGAGAGCATTAACCAAGTTGTGGCTATGCCGAAGGGTAGAGTCACGACTGGGCAAAGTTAGACAGGTATTTTTTGGCTGGACTATACGGCCCGGATCACCCACTCTAAAAAGGCTTTGTGCCACATTTTGCTCCAGTGGGAGAGTGGATTGACATCGATCCGTCCGAGTTTATCTCCGGATATGACACTGTCGGCTCTCTGCCTTTGGGCGGAGAGCAAAAACGCAGTCGTGGCTATGACGAAGGGTAGAGTCACGACTGGGCAATATCAGACAGGTTATTTTTGGCTAGGCGATATGGACGGATTAACCACTCTAAAAAGGCCTCGTGCCACATTTTGCCCCAGTGGGTGTGGGTGGATTGATATCGATCCGTCAGAGTTTATCTCCGGACTTGACACTGTTGGCTCTCTGCCTTTGGGCGGAGAGCAAAAACGAAGTCGTGGCTATGCCGAAGGGTAGAGTCACGACTGGGTAAAGTCAGACAAGTATTTTTGGCTGGGCTTTATGGCCCAGATCACCCACTCTAAAATGACCTTGTGCCACATTTTGCCCCAGTGGGGGTGGTGGATTGATATCGATCAGTTATAGTACCGTAGGAGATCTGTGGGTCATAGTAAGATACCGAACGATACCGAAGTTTCACAGAGAATACCGCGTCATAGTCATAGTAGCTCTGAGCTCCACTCGGCCAGAATAGTATGACACAACACCCGTCAGTTCGAAGTGTACATACTAATTCTAATTCGGCTTCACATCAAAGACTTATATATATATATATATATATATATATATATATATATATATATATATATATATTAAAAAAGGATTAATTCAAAGATGTTGAATGGCCATTTCGATATGAAGATCCCCACGGGGGATAACACATCACCTCAGCAACAGAAAAATCCTTTCAGAAACTGGAGAAAAATCAGTCTAATTTTCCTTTTTAAATAGATTTGCAAAGAAATTAAAAAAGAAAATAAAAAGGAAAAAATAAAGGAAAAGAAAAAGAAAAAGATAAAATAAAATAAAATAAACAAGAAAAGAAAAAATCCGTGGGGATCTTCATATCGAAATGGCCATTCAACATCTTTGAATTAATCCTTTTTTAATATATATTTGCTCTGTAATATTTTATTACATGGAGCTCTCTTCCTGTATCATTTTTTAATATTAAAATAAAATTTTTAATATTAATTAGGATCGGGTTTTTGGAATTTATATATATATATATATTCCTTACTAATCGTATTCCTGGATTACTAACCTGCGTTCAAGTTTGTACCTGGACGTTTATTTTTTTATCTCAACTACCTGTTTTGTTGTCATCATTTTGTGCCGTTCCTCACCCGGAATCCACAACAGTAACATTGGTTGGCAGCCAGTCTCCCACAGTAGGAATTGGCAAAACTGTGAGAAAATCTCGGTAGCACATACGTTTTGAGACCGCATGGGTACCTAAAAAGTTCCATGAAATTTTTTCTAGGGAAGAAGCCAGATCAACCCGCCCCGAAAGAATGCCAAACGTACGTGTGAATGGCTGCGTGTCCACACACGTGTAGATTTAACTTAACTCTGAAATTACTTTGAACCTCAAGAAACTGTATACTTCTATTTTTATATCCGTAAGGTCGATGCAAAATCTAATTTCACATAAAGGTGAGAACTTTTTCAATACAAACTTTTCATTGATTAAATAATAATTTTACACTGCTTCACGAAAATATTTTTCTCAAATTAACAGGAGTAGTGAAAAGATTCTTATTTTATAAATGGTCTAAACATAACACGGGATACGTCTACAATTACGTCTGCATGTATTTTGTCAATATTTGTTGTTTAGCAAACAAACCTTTTGATGAGATTTATTTGTTAATATATATATATATATATATATATATATATATTTGTAATGAATTATTTTGAACATTATTTTTACCGATACTCGTATTTAAGTAGATATTCTGTTTTTAATTAAACAGTATTATATATTTATATCTACCGGCCTGATTCTTTACGATACAATTTTATTACGAAAATGTGTGCTATCCGTAAGATGTTTACATTTGTTGACATTACGATAGATTTCAGAGCAGATATGTTTGTTTACGATGAATCGAAATTGTGTAATATAAGCATGATAAAAAACGTCGTCTGATCAGGAGGCTATCTATGGTCGAGCGGTCTAAGACGTTACCGGATCAAATGGTAGCTTCCCCTATGTAAATAGAGGTCACAGGTTCGAATCCTGCTGGATAGTACACATTTTCGTAATAAAAATTTATCGTAAATAATCAGACGGGTAAATATAAAATACTGTTTAATTAAAAACAGAATATCTACTTAAATACGAGTATCGGTAAAAAAAATAATTCATTACAAATTGTCGGTTGCTTATAACCAAGTTTCGTTAATATATATATATATATATATATACGATTTAATTCCTGTAATATTTTCTGATTTTGGTAGCTCACAAATTAGCAGATCTTGCAAATCCAAGGACTTGTGCCGTAATATGTTGGATTCTTCAACCTTCTATATGTGTGTAATAGAATCGCTTTAATTCCCCCACACACGTATTTCGCTTTTAACAACTTGTTTATATTTGGTACAGTGAGAGCAAATTATCATTATTTTTTCTTGCAAATGTTAGCATTCCGACAATACTAAACCATCCCAAGAAAATTTGTTAGACTTCGATGTATCGTAATGGCTAACAAGCTTGTCTCGCTAAAATCATTACAATTAAGTAGTGGTGCAGTGGATATCGGCTCGGAACAAGAAATCAGAGAGCCGAGTTCAAATTCCAGTTGAATTCATTGCATTCACTTACGCGCAAATACCCTTGGGAAATGTCTCTTTCCTCCAGTTATGGGTTAAATAAAAGAACAGATTGGGTTCAATAGTTTTGGCTGACAACAAGTGTACCACAGAAATTAATGGCAACCTACTGCGGGATAATCTTCTGCCCAGTCAGTCATTTCTCTTGCGAGACATGATCGCCCAATCACGTATGGCACTTAACTGACTGACTGATATTTTTGGATTAAAGTGCTCAATGTGGGGGATAGAGCTGATGTAAAATTTAAAGGTGAACATTGAATTCAACACCCAACGGTGGTACTGTGTTTCATGCTTAAAGGCCTGGGTGTTGATTTCATTGCCCCCACACACACACACATACATATATATATATATATATATATATATATATATGTTGTGGTTCTTCGTCACCAATTCGTTGTGGAGTTGTGGCGAAACTTTGCCGCAAAGTTGTAGTGACCGGTTTGTACCGGAAGTAAGACACGGAAAACAGGAAATAGGCTCAAAACAGTGTATTAGTATGGCAAGAAACAAATATTCAAAGAAGTGTTAATAATGAGTAATATAGAAATAAGTATGCCCGGAGGTATTATTACGCTGCTTATTACCTGACTAGTAGCTGTCTTTAACTGCTTCCATTTACTGCTGCCGTTAACTGCTTCCGTTAACTACTTTCCGGAAATCACGCATATATATCAAGAGGAGGAGTCCATTCATCGTAGAAAGGCACCATAACAATATATATATATATATATATATATATATATATATATATATATATAGTGTTGATTTCTGATATTGTTTAGCGACAACGTTGGTTTTACTGATTGAATGTATTCCGTTAAGGAGGTTTTTTTTATCGTAATGTTCTCGGTATCGGAGTGGAGATAGAACGTTGATAAGCACAACCGGTGTCATTTTAACTGAGCATATTCACGCTTACTTCGAATTTTCGTGAGGATACCGTTATGATGTTCTCATTCATCAGCTGGCAAAACAACAACGCTAACGATTGAGTAAATCATAACGGTGTCCTCACGAATCTTCGAAGTCGACATGAACCTGGTTATTTAAATGACAAACTATGTGTGCTTTATATATATAATAAAAAGAAAATTTCGAAAGTTCAAAAGCGTTGAATGATAATTTCAACATGAAATCCCTAAGAGAGATTTCACATCTCATCGGCAACTATTAATACTCAAAATGATATAAAATAAAATATTACCGGCGGAAATTCAAATATTTACGTCACAGAAAAACTAGATAGCAATCAATGTCTATTTTTAGATTTTGGACAACGTTACTTTTAGATTGAGTTGTAAGTAAAAAATTTCAAAATTTGGCTTTGTCTAGCTCTAAAAAGGGGAAGGGGGTAACGGAAGAAATAGGAAGTGGTGTTTGACTGGGAAGTGAGCTAAACAAAATAGAAAGAGAGGGAGGAAAAAGAAAAGAAAAAAGAAAAATTTAATTTCCGTAGAGACGCTAGGGACGTGTTAACAAAACTAGTGTTTATAAATGGGTTGAGGTATTAGAAAAAAGATTTTTAGAAAAAACTTTATTTGGGAGAAAAAAGCTGACATATGATTTATTTAAATCTAATTAAATTAATCTGTTTAAATATAAACCTAGATTTAATTTTTTTTTAAAATTAATAAATTTCTTTTACAATAATTAAAAAAAAATTTTTTTTTAATTTTAAAAAAAAATATTTTTAAAAAAATTTAGGTGCGGAGAAAATATATATATATATATACATACTTGCAGAAAAAATTGGGGGTAAAGTTAGTCTAAGTATCCTTACTCCTTAAAAGGTAGATATTAATAGGAGAAAGGAAGAGGAAGGTAGAGGGGTTCAAATTTACTATTTAAAAATTTAATTAGTTAATCAATAAATCAAAAACAATTTAATGGATTAAAGTTCATATATATATATATATATATATATATATATAAAGGGTGTCCATTACGTTCGTGTGCATTTTAAAAATGTACAACATTATTTGTATTTGTGATCGAAATAATTTGTAAAAAGGATCAGAAAAAAGTAAATCAATATTTTTTTAAGGCTTTATTGAAACTTTATTTAAGTTTCCACATGTCCTCCATCATTAGCAATACAAAGGGTAATACGATTTTGCAGTTCATATTTTTTACTTATCTAAAAACTGTTGCAAATTTTGTGGTAAAGAATTATTCAATGCTATACTTAAAACTAGGGACATTAAACTTTATAACTTTTTTTACAGATTACATTGTATATAACACGCTAAAGTCTACCTTCCTCTACCAAGCACCCATAGCTTAAAGGTAGAATTGCTGATTGATGTCCATTTGGTTGGGTTTCAATCCTGGCTAGAAGCAATCAGATGTGTAACCATACTGATGAGCTGTGATACAGTGAAACAGATCTGTCTGCAGATTACGGCATCGTATTGAGCACTTTTTTTAAAAAGTATATGCCAGAGAACTTGAGATTCTAAACTTGTTGGTTCTCATCACCTGCATATATATATATATATATATATATATATAACTTAAGAATTTAAGTTAATGATTCAGTAAACTCTTTGTGAGTTTATCATGGAAATTCCCTGATTGCATTGTTAAATATTTGAGCTTGAATGCAAGTGATTACTTAGAGTAAAAGGGTACACTTGGTATTAACTTAAAGGTACACTCTTATATTTACATATGCTCTGTTCTTGATATTGAACACTGTTACCCATAAAAATAGCATACTATATACAGGGTGTGCACTTTAAAACATTTTGTAACTTTATTTGTATTTGCGATAGAAATAATTTGTAAAAAGGGTTAGAATGAAGTAAATCTACATCTTTTAAGGTTTTATTGAAATTTTATTTATGTTTCCACATGTCCTCCATCATTAGCAATACAAAGGGTAATACGATTTTGCAGTTCATATTTGTTACTTATCTAAAAATTGTTGTAAATTTTGTGGTAAAGTATTATTCAATAACTATACTTAAAACTAGGTATTTATTCAGACATAGTAGAGATCGTATTTATTTGGGCGTAGCCAAGGTCGCACATCTATAAAAGAAATTTCAGGGGAAATTTTGATTCGGAAGTGGTCCCCAAAAGCATGTATACACACTTTTAGGATAGTGCAATCTGGTCTGAATTCCTTCTCCTGGGCAGGTTGCTACCATAGATATTTTGCCACCCAAGATCCAGTTAATTCTTACACATAGTTTTTAGTTTTGTTTAATGACATATCAACCTCTGGATTATTTAATGCCAAAAAAGTGGCGTTTTAAGGTATATTTTTTAATGTTCGGTTATAGTGAGAAGTTTGATTTCGTCAAATTTTAAAGAAATTTCTTGTTTTATTTTTTTTATTTTAGAAAACTGAAAATGTCTTCTGGTTTTGTATTCAAAAATGCATTGCTGAGAATAATTTTCGCTTCAAAAATGTGTTATGGCAATAATTTTTTCTTCAGAATGTATTGTTTGAATTATTTTTTATTCAAAAATGTATATTTTTCTATAAAAGTCTATTTCTACGTATGTATTTCTATAAAAGTGTGTTTTTATACTTTAATAGTATTTTTTACCCAGTTTGGGGGTTAACTATTTGCTCACAGCTGGGACCCTAACAGGTGCTACGAATCCGGGTCAGGGTGGACCTGGGGACAACAGAAATTAAGAGTTGGTTCCATGCTTTTCACAACCTCCCAAACAGAGGCCTTGTAGCCGGATGCAGTTTACCGTCATGCTCAGGAATATTCTTACCCATATCTCGGAGGAGAAAAGAAATGGACTCATACAATTCCCAAGATTATTAACACGTAAAAAATAACAGAACGTAATGAACTGGAACTCTGTTGTTCTATCTTCTCCCAAGATTATTAACACGTAAAAAATAACAGAAGAGTAATGAACCCGAACTCTGTTGTCCGATCTTCTCCCAAGATTATTAACACGTAAAAAATAACAGAACGTAATGAACTCGAACTCTGTTGTCCTATCTTCTCCCAAGATTATTAACACGTAAAAAAACAACAGAACGTAATGAACTCGAACTCTGTTGTCCGATCTTCTAATCTGAGCTGATCACTATTATTACGCGCGTTTCCTGACAAGTAGTTTCTACTCCAAGCCGCTAAACACTTCCAAGCGAGAAATTCACTGCCTGAATCATATTAAAAAAAATCTCAGCGGAGACATAATTCATATTTGCCTGCAAGTGAAACCGCCGTCCGTCACCCTGACATTTTTTTTTAAATTACCTGGTTAACTAAGAGTGGCAATAAAAAGGAATGAAAAACAGTTCAATTGTTTTGCATTGAAATGATATCTGTATAATATTTTAATATCCGTGATGCTCCGAGGTGAGTGAAAAAAAAAAAAAGAAAAGAAAAGAAGAAGGGCAACAACTACAATAAAATAAATTCATATGTGGACATTGTCGGAATCATAATTACTTTTCAAACAGTGTTCGTCTGGCTGTATAGTAAATGCTCAACGAGAATGATTCTTGCGTATACCCACTGTTTATGGAGAAAAGCCTAGACGTCTGTTGATGGACATTGAATAAAAAAAAAAGTTTTGCAAATGCTAATAGAGTGATTAAAAAAAACTCCACAATATATAGCCCGGGACAATTCATTGAAAGCAACAACAAAAGGAGGAATAATAATAATAAAACAATAATAATAATAATAATAATAATAGTAATAATAATAACAAAACAACACATTGAAAGAATCCCTGGAAACCCCACCTTAAGAGATATACAAAAAATTGTCTTATTAAGTACAGCCCACATACTAAGGAAAACTTTATCTATGTAAAGCTAGGGATGATAGGGAAGATAGAAAAACATGAAATGGAGCCATAACAACACGCCACGACCTGCCTTAGGTCTTCCCGCAGACTTGGTTGGTAGTGAGACCAAAGCAGAAATCGAAATATGATGAAAAAATGACATAATAATAATAATAATAATAATAATAATAATAATAATAAATGTGAAAATATAAAAACCTGGAAACTGAAATAGAAAAATGTGGAAACTGAAAACAAGAGTCGTGCCAGTAATAGTAGGTGCACTTGGAATGATAAAAAAAAATGGAACAACAAAACACATTGCAAGAATCCCTGGAAACCCCAGCTTAAGAGATATACAAAAAATTGTCTTATTAAGTACATCCCACACACTAAGGAAAACTTTGAATATCTGAAATACAGAAATACAAAATGTCATCATTTTATGTGATTACACCATCTACACAGACAGAAAAATTGAAGCAAATAGGCCGGACATTATTGCTAAAAACTAAAAAAAAAAAACTTGCATATTAATTGATATGGCTTTTCCAAAGGAATTTTAACATAGCAACCAAGGAATTCGAAAAGCTGTCAAAGTATAAAGACCTGGAAATTGAAATAAAGAAAACGTGAAAATTGAAAACAAGAATCGTGCCAGTGATAGTAGGTGCACTTGGAATGATAAAAAATGGAACAAAACAACACATTGAAAGAATCCCTGGAAACCCCACCTTAAGAGATATGCAAAAAATTGTCTTGTTAAGTACAGCCCACACACTAAGGAAAACTTTGTCTATGTAACGCTAGGGATGATAGGGGAGATAGAAAAAACATGAAATGGCGTCATAACAACACTTCACGACCTGCCTTAGGTCTTCCCGCAGATTTGGTTGGTAGTGCGACCATAGCAGAAATAAAATATGATGAAAAATGACATAATAATAATAACATTGAACCGAATTACGAAAAACAGCAAGTGTATACAAGAATCAAAGAACTCGTGCGATATATAAGTCAGACACAAAATATTGAAATAGAGGAACTAGTAGGTGTGGGTGGGGAGAGTTGGCCGCAAAATCTTCCTTTTTTATATTTCTTTCACTAGTGTTGAGGTGATTGGTCTTATCAAACTGGAAATTTGCACACATAAACAACACACATTTTTCATGATATCGAACAAGTTTTATTCATGTTAGTATGTAAAAAAAAGTTGAGAACAAAATTCTAGACATGTCATGTATGGGGTGAGTTGGCCAGGACATAGGGAGACTTGGCCTCTTCAGTGGGGAGATTTGGCTACAAATGGGGAAAGTTGGTCACATTCAAAGAAGTCAGCTTTTTCAGCTCTCAATAACAAAATACAACAAAATAGGCATATTTATTAGTCTTTACATCATTTCTTCATCATAATAACACCTGATAATATTCTGAAATGTACTGGGCTCAGCGATATAATGGTCTTCATATGATCAATACTAAACATGAATGATGAAATATAAACACACACACACTAGTTACAAATTTGTGCCAGAGATGTGTTCTAATTAGTAAATTAGACACACTAATACAAAGGAATGCATGAAAAACAACCACAAATTCATTCAGAACCCAGTCATGTGAAGATATAAAACCAGTATGAACAATGTGGAGAGTTGGCCAGCCTGTGGCCAACTCTCCCCATTTGAAAATTTGAAAACAAAAAATCAGTAAAAATTAACAATGACTGTCACTTTTTAAGAAATATGCTGAAAGATAGGCTAAATGGACATTCTTTACAGATGCTAAAAAACAGAACACTGACAATGTCATCAAAGGTTCGAAGGTAAAACTGAAAAATTGAAAAACTTACCTCCAAAATGAGTCAATGCTCTCTCTCTCAGCCGTGTGTCAAAAGAAGTAATCAATAGTGGGCCAGTTATTCCTCACTACAGAAGAGCTCTCCAGAAACAAAGCTAAAAATTAGTTTTTTATTTGTTTTTTTTTTTAATCATATCACCCCGAGCAAGGCGGTAACGCCACTGATGTGCAGGGGGCTACGTGAAAGTGAAAAGATTGCAAAAAAAAAACCGGAAACCACATCCTAAACAGGGAGCAATGGATGAGCCTCTTCACCTGTTCATTAGACGTGGGTGGAGTGTGAAACGGGCGATAGTTTAGTCTATCTACTCCAATTCTATCATTTTGTTTTGCTTAGACACAGAAGTGGCCAAGTCTCCCCACCCTCCCCTACAACGCCTATATTTACAACCAAAAAAAGCATCGATTCAAAATTATCAAATTAACACTCCCGCACTCAAATTAATTCTGGACTAAGTAGACCCCCCATAGAAAGCTCAATGAAGCAAGGTATTCATCAGCCATAGCAAAAAGTAAAAAAAACTAAACATCAAGAGAAATATATATAAGGACAGAAAAGAAAGAAAATTCGAGCAGAAAATACAAAAATAGGAATAAAAATGAAGTCCTAAGGAAAAAATAGAGCAAACAATACAACTGAAGGCTCAAAGAATCAGACGCTATAAAAAAAAAGTTCAAGATTCTACAGACAGAACAAGATCTTTCAAATCGATGGGAAAGAAATTTTGCTGAGAAATAGGTAAACAAAAACAGCCACACCGGCAACAATATAAAAAAAATATGGAGAAAATATGGGCTTGTCCTAATTAGCATAACAAAGAAACACATTGGATTACGAAAGAGACAGAATGAATACCCAGAGTGATATGAGTATATTATGCACACGCATTACAGCCAAATTTGCGTAATATTTTGATAGGTTTTGACAAAAGCAGCCCATAGACGTAGAGTGCCTTGATGTGATGCTTAAGTGCCTTGATGTGATGCTCAAGTTAACCTGCCTCAACATTCAAATTAAAAATCTATCAAAAATTCGATTATTATTATTATTATTATTATTATTATTATTATTATCACTTTTGATTTTGGCTGTATACACATTTCCTTCCGGGTACCAAATGGGTACTTAATATCAGAAATTGCTCCATGACATTTTAAACTGAACATTTTTGTAAAAATAAAACAAAAATCTAAGTTCATACAAAATTTACATCGACAAATCGCTTCGTAAGGTGTGAGCTGTACTTGTGACTACAATTGTTTGTATTTATTTAACACATGAACTATCCAAAATCTCTTCATTGCGTCTATCGGAAACTTTACTCTAATGAATCTGAGGGTTCCAATTAGAACTGGAATTACTGATGTCCTCATGTACAAAATTCCCACTTTGATTTTCAACTGAGATTTCCACTTTAAGATATTATATTTTCATAGTTTATTATTATTATTATTATTATTATTATTATTATTATTATTATTTCATTTTTCATCATATTTCGATTTCTGCTATCGTCGCACTACCTACCAAGTCTGCGGGAAGACCTAAGGCAAGTCGTGGCGTGTTGTTATGGCTCCATTTCATGTTTTTTCTATCTTCCCCATCATCCCTAGCGTTACATAGACAAATTTTTCCTTAGTGTGTGGGCTGTACTTAACAAGACAATTTTTTGCATATCTCTTAAGGTGGGGTTTCCAGGGATTCTTTCAATGTGTTGTTTTGTTCCATTTTTTATCATTCCAAGTGCACCTACTATCTCTGGCACGATTCTTGTTTTCAACTTCCACATTTTTTCTATTTCAAATTCCAGGTTTTTATATTTTGACAGTTTTTCGAATTCCTTGGTTGCTATGTTACAATACGCTGGACAAGCCATATCAATCAATAGACAATTTTTTCTAACTGGTTTTTAACAATAATGTCCGGCCTATTTGCTTCAATTTTTCTGTCTGTGTAAATGGTGTAATCCCATAGAATGGTGACATCTTCTATTTCTGTAAAAAAAATTGAAGCAAATAGGCCGGATATTCTTGTTAAAAACCCAAAAGAAAAATTTGCATATTAATTGATATGGCTTGTTCAGCGGATTGTAACATAGCAAACCAAGGAATTCGAAAATCTCTCAAAATATAAAAATCTGAAAATTAAAATAGAAAAAATGTGGAAACTGAAAACAAGAATCGTACCAGTGATAGTAGGTGCACTTGGAATGATGAAAAAATGGAACAAAAACACATTGAAAGAATCCCTGGAAACCCCACCTTAAGAGATATGCAAAAAATTGTCTTGTTAAGTACAGCCCACACACTAAGGAAAACTTTGTCTATGTAACGCTAGGGATGATAGGGGAGATAGAAAAAACATGAAATGGAGCCATAACAACACGCCACGACTTGCCTTAGGTCTTCCCGCAGACTTGGTTGGTAGTGCGACCATAGCAGAAATCGGAATATGATGAAAACTGACAACATAATAATAAATTCAGTTTCTGTGATAAATACCAAGAAACAATCGACCATTTAATATCAGCATGTTCTGTACTTGCCCCAAATAAATATAAAATCGTCACGATATAGTGGGGAAATTTTTACATTGGACAATGTGCAAACACTTTAGAAAATATATAAACAAACACTGGTATCAACATCACCCAGCACCGGTTACAGAAATAGAATATGTCATCATTCTATGGGATTACACCATCTAAACAGACAGAAAAATTGAAGCAAATAGGCCGGACATTATTGTTAAAAACCTAAAAGAAAAACTTGCCTATTAATTGATATGGCTTGTCCAGCGGATTGTAACAAATGATTGTTCCTTCCGGATGTCATTTGGTTATCTCCCTTTAACTCAACTCTCTAAGTTATTTATTCACCATTGTTGTAGCAGGTATTGAACTCACTGTCTGGGTTCGATTCCTGGTAGTGGATGCGCACTGCTGAAAAGTCCCAAATATTGGACGAAACGACCGGCCAGAGCTTTCTGCATTCTGTTGAGGTCGAATAAAAAAAAGCTCGATGAATTACTTAATTATTCAAATCCTCCTACTACTTCAAATATATATATATATATATATATATATATATATATATATATTTTGGCAGCAATCTTTCATTTTGTTAAAAACGACCGACAAGGAAGATTTTAATAATTTTTTATTTCAATTTTCCAGTATTCTTGTAAGTTTCTTTTTTACTGGAGATAAGGAATGTAAAAATATTCCATAATTTTCGACTTTCCAAGCGCTTTCAGCCTCTTCACAAGCCATTTGTTAATTAAGTTTTTAGCATTAGACTAAAGAGGGAAACGAGAAACAGCGCTATTACCAACGTAGTCTCGAAAAGAGATTGAAAAATTACGACACTTTGTGTTGATCTTCGATAAGTATCAAACGTTGCTAAATCTAATTTAATAAAAATTATAATATACATAAATAGATTTTTGAAGAGGAAATCACTGCGACTTTTGGGAATCAAATTTTCCAATAACTTGATAGATCTATCTATCACCCAGTTCACACTCCACCCATGTCTATTGAACAGGTTAAGAGGCTCATCCCTTGTTCCCTGTTTAGGATGTGGTTTCCGGCTTTCTCTTTTCCAATCTTCTCATTTTTTTTTTCAATTGGAGTAGATAGATCTATCGCCCGGTTCACACTCCACCCATGTCTATTGAACAGGTTAAGAGGCTCATCCCTTGTGCCCTGTTTAGGATGTGGTTTCCGTTTTTCTCTTTACCAATCTTCTCGTAGCCCCCTGCCCATCAGTGGCGTTACCGCCTTGCTCGGGGTGATACGATTAAAAAAAAAAACTTGAAAAAAACCGACTTAAACAAAACCATAGCAGGAAACAATTGGCTATAAAAGTTGGGTCACTGGGTCGTGACAGAATTGTTTCAGAGTCTATCTTGTCTGGGTTTCGATTCCTGGTAGTAGATGCGCACTGCTGAAAAGTCCCAAATATTGGACGAATCGGCCGTCCAGTGCTTTCTGCATTCTGTTGAGGTCGAATAAAAAAAAAACTCGATGAATTACTTAATTATTCAAATCCTCCTACTACTTCAAATATATATATATATATTTGGGCAGCAATCTTTCATTTTGTTAAAAACGACCGACAAGGAAGATTTTAATAATATTTTTTTTCAATTTTCCAGTATTCTTGTAAGTTTCTTTTTTGTGGAGATAAGGAATGTAAAAATATTCCATAATTTTCGACTTTCCAAGCGCTTTCAGCCTCTTCACCGGCCATTTTTAAGGAATTCATTTTTCCATTGTTGTTATTATGTCCTCATATTTCACTGTATAGTCATGTGTTTTAGTGATTTTTTTAAGATGACATTCTTTAAAGCTATCACGTGATTCGCGTGGCTGGGCATTGCGTCACTGACTGTCTCTCTCTCTCTCTCTCTCTCTCTATATATATATATATATATATATATATATATATATATATATACAATAACAAAACAATGAGGAAGTGTTTCTGGCCTAGATCAAATCTAAATGAAATAGATTACTCATTTGGTTTCTCCTCATTTACAAGTTCGCAACGTAGGACCAAAATGGATTAAAAAACAAAAAATGGTCGCTTGATCAGTGATTTTCACTCGTTGATGTTAGTCGCTAGTCGCGTTCTGGAGGTTGTCGTTCAATAAAGGCCAATTAACATTAGCAACTGTCCGTGCATAGAAAAACGGTCATTAACAAACAGGTGGTCGCTGACGAAGAGGGTCGTATAAGGCAGGTTCCACTATATATATATATATATATATATATAGGACATAATATGAGGACATATATATATATATATATATATATATATATATATATATATATATATATGTACTATATATATATATGTACACACATATATATATATATAGTGGAACATATATATATATATATATATATATATATATGTACACACATATATATATATATAGTGGAACAATTGGATATAAAAGTTGGGTCACTGGGTACAGAATTGTTTTCTAGTCAGAGGCTATTTTGTTAGGGTTTCGATTCCTGGCAGTAGATGCGCACTGCTGAAAAGTCCCAAATATTGGATGAATCGGCCGTCCTGTGCTTTCTGCATTCTGTTGAGGTCGAATAAAAAAAAGCTCGATAAATTCCTTAATAAATGATAAATCGTTTGTACTTTTTTTCCGCTAAGCTAGTGTTTCTCATGATGAAAAAAAAGAATTAAATTGTGCAACTTTTGTAAAAAAAATATATTGATTCTCTATCTTTTTTCTACTTCTCGTTCTTGCTTAAATTTATTTATGTATTCTATCAGCTTTTCTGTATTAAATTTAAGGTAAATCTTCTGTTTTCTGTGTCCCTTCAAAACGTAGTCGATCGTGGCCCTCCACATTTCCCTATGACTTGTCACTCTTAATACCCCTTCGCACTCAATCCCTGCACCATCGTCTATCGGCTCAAGTCCATTAAGTATGTCATGCGTTGTTTTCCCTTGTCTTTCTTTCCCTATATTCGTCCCGTGAGTATCAGGTTCTCCAAGCCCTCCTTCCTCATTACATGTCACCAAAACTTGATCTTTCTTTTCCTGGTGTTAAGTATCAGCTTCATTCTCGTGTCCATTCTCTTCAAAATCTCATCATTTTCCGTCCATGGTATTCTAAGCTTCCTCCTGTAGCATTTTGGTTGCTTCAAGTTTTTCTTTAATCTTTGATGAGATCGTCCAGCATTCGCTCGCATATTGAAGAACAGCTATCACATAACAATCCGCTAATTTTCTTTGTTTCCAGCGAAATTTTCCTAGGCAATCATGGCCCTCCACGTCTTCCTAACTCTGGTGGCTTTTGGTACGCTTTCTCCAGTTACACCATGCAATTCCCGTTCTGCCATCCACCTGCTTAGGCCTGTCAAGTATGTGACACGCTGTTTTCTCCTGTCTTGTCTTCTCTCTATCAGACCTGTTAGTATCAGTTTCTCCAAGCCTTCTTTTCTCCATTGCATGTCCCAAGAACTTTATCTGTCTCTTTCTGATGCTCGTTATTAATTTATTTTTTGTTTCCATCCTTTCCAAAAACCTCATCATCATGCTCAAGCCATGATATCCGCAGCATCCTTCTGTAGAACCACATTTCAGTTGCTTCAAGTTTTTCTTGTTTCTCCGTCATTGGTTACCCATCTTATTTTCAGAATGGCTAGAAAGTAAAAGGTTCATATACAGTTTTTGTAAATTTATATTTACAAATCTGGATCCCTGGATCCAATTTGAAAGTAAAAGATTTATGTTTTAGGTCAGTCCTTGTGTTTTCCATGTCGACAATATGTAGAAAATAGGATACAAAATACATATATATATATATATATTGATTGTTTAATTACTTAGTTTCTGGTCATAATAAGATTAGACCACTGCACATTTGTATTAAAAAGTGTTCAATACAATTATATTGTAGAACTTTTGAATATTTTCCATTTACAAACGAGTTATTACGTGACCTAGGTTTCTACCATGAGTGGTGACTTCAAGCGATTTTCAATAACTAATTTTACCGTTTATTTTTTTACATTTTTTTAGCAACGTTACAAATGGAAATTTATATATATATATATATAAACCACCCCAGTATTTAAAAAAAATTATCTATTTCATATTATTTTTTAGTATTTATTGCCAAGTGAATAATTGTAAATGAAAATAGAATGATCCTTTTGTTATTGCTGCACAATAACATGTGCACCAAATGCATTAATAAATATTTAACAATTAACTATTTTGCAGTTTCATCAATGAAAGAATGAAGAAAATTTAGGGTGATTCGGACGAGTTCATCTTTGCTTCTTTGCTTTGTAAAATTTTGCAAAGTATTAATAACAAAAACTATTCTATTTTCATTTAGAATTATCCAGATTGGCTTATAAAAAAATTTATGTATCAACATTGTAATTTTCTTTCTTCATTTAATGATTATCGGACAATATGAAAAAATAAAATAAAATAAATACTTGTCTAAATTATGTAATAAAACATGCATAATAACTCCCATGTACGTCGAGGGAACTTAAATTATATATATATATATATATATATATATATATATATATTCTCCAACTTCGATAGCATATATATATATATATATATATATATATATATATATATATATATATTCTCCAACTTCGATGGCATATATATATATATATATATATATTTTCCAACTTCGATGGCATATATATATATATATATATATATATATATTCTCCAACTTCGATGGCATATATATATATATATATATATATATATTCTCCAACTTCGATGGCATATATATATATATATATATCTATATATATATATATTCTCCAACTTCGATGGCATCACTTAGAGTTTCATGCGTTATGCAATCAGCAGGTGCCTGTTACAAACTGACAGTTTGATAGACCTGAATTTAAGTTCATTCCACGTTCATGGAAGTTAATTCTTATAATGTTAGGTAACTACTTTTTAATAACAAATATAAAGATTCAATTATACTAAGACTACATATAGATAAAGAAATTAAAATTTTAAAAGTAAACTTATGAAATTATCACGCGGTGTGACGTCATAAAACCGCATTGCAAATTTGAGAACTGCATTTATTATTTTTGGTAACTATTGCAGTTGCCAAGCGGAGTTTTATGTCAACACAAAAGAAAATCGTCGGTGATGGTGGATGTTATTATATTTCAGTCTAAATAACCTCTCTGAAGATGGCATATGTGAGCCGAAAGCTTAGAAGCAAATCAATTAATAATTATCCAAATGTTGGAGAATTTTCGTCTTTATTTTCAACTGAAATTAAAGCCAAAATACGACGTTGAACCTTTTAGAACGTTTAGAACGGCTCATGATTAAACATAATAGACATTCATTGTCTCTTATATTTAACAGCATATGTCTAGAATATATATATATATATATATATATATATATATATATATATATATATATATGTTTGTGTGTGTGTGTGTGATTGGTAAATTGTCGCAATTATTTTATTATTTCAAAGCAAAAGGTTATTATAGTAAATATTAAATTTATTTTCTAACAAGTATTTTATTCTAGGTGCAATTGATAAATTGTCGCAATTATTTTATTATTTAAAAAGAAAAAGGCTATTATACTAAATATTAAATTTATTTTGTAACAAGTATTTTTTCTTGTTAAAGCATTTATTGGGTAAATCAAATAAAATTACTTTAAGTAAATTGTTTATTTTCTGTCAATATGCCTCATAAAAGATAAAGTAATTATTGTCCTAATACTTTTGAAACAGTACTATATACATATACATATATATATATTTATATATATATATATATATATATAAATAAACACTAGGTGCGATTGGTAAATTGTCGCAATTATTTTATTATTTCAAAGGAAAAGACTATTATACTAAATATTAAAGTTATTTTGTAACAAGTATTTTTTTCTTGTTAAAGCATTTGTTGAGTAAATCAAATAAATTACTTTAATTAAATTGTTTACTTTCTGTCGATATGCCTCATGAACGATAAAATGGTTCTTGTCCTAATACTTTTGCACAGTACTGTATATATACTGGGTGCGATTGGTAAATTGTCGCAATTATTTTGATGCCTCATAAAAGATAAAATAGTTCTTGTCCTAATACTTTTGCACCGTACTGTGTGTGTGTGTGTGTGTGTGTGTGTGTGTGTGTGCGTGTGTGTGTGTGTGTGTGATAAATATAGGCAAGCTATATATATTTGCAAATAATTTGCTCAAAACCAGATATATGTAAGTATGAGAGTGGACACTGGAAGACTGAAGTCAACAGAAAGCGGCAGCCGTCTGTTTCATATTTCAATGTAATATCTACGCAAACCATGTAGTTTAAAAGTAAAATCGCCTTGATCATGATCTGAAGATGACCTTGAAACGTGAGGCAGACTGTCGCTGGGAGAATGAGTGGCTGGCTTTAAATTTTTAAATGTTGTTTGTTAGGAATCAGACTATGAATAAAAGAAAATTGATTTTAAAAAATATTGGAAAACTATACGGATCAATATTTTAGGCGGAATATCTCTTCAAAAATGGATGAATTCGTGATGAATTTGTATATAAAAGTTTGTAATTTTTTGCTGCTGTTTTCACTGGTTTAATTCTATTTAAATGTAAAAACCATTGAATCACATATATATATATATATAATCCTTCAGAATGGCTTGAAAGTAACAGATTTATATTTTTTAAGTGCGTCTTTTCTGTGCTAACTATATGTGTACAAAGAACGATACGGTATCAATATATATATTAGTCATCCACGTACAAGCCTGTTTCGCTGTATCACAGCTCATCAGTGTGGCTAGACACATCTACTTGCTTCTGGCCGGGACTGAAACTCGACCGATTTGGTGTCAGTCGGAATCGCTACCCACTAAGCCATAGGCACATGGAAGCAGAGAAGGGAAATTTTAATGTGTTGTATATAAGCAGTGTATACACACGCCGGTTACCAAAAGAACTCAATTCATTTCTGAAGAGTCACACATATTCGCAGAATTTGAAACTGTTTTTAAAATTTTCTTCACTGATGAGCTGTGATACAGCGAAACAGTTTTGCATGTGAATGACTAATACATATATATATTCCCCTCTGGGTGGGGTGATTTTTAGACTGCATGCCGATATAAATATTTTGCCTTCATTTTTGACGTCACGGGCACACTCGTATATATATCTCACGCCCTGATTGAGAACTCTAGAAGAGTGGTAGACTTTGTAAACAGTAGCTACTCCGGCATTTACGCACCGCTCATTCGATAATGAATTGGATCACTCTAGCTATTGGGCGTGTTTATACGCGCTAAAAAGCCTGCCTTCTTCTACTGGATGCTCGTGGCCTAGGGGTAGAATCGCCGACTGAGGCCAATTCGGTCCTGTTTCAATCCTGGGTTAGAAAGCGACTGGAGTCTAAGCCGTACTGATGAGCTGTAATACAGTGAAACAGATCTGTCTGCAGATGACTATAGTATATATATATGTGTGTGTGTGTGTGTGTGTGTGTGTGTGTGTGTGTGTGTGTGTGTGTGTGTTCTCATTACTCGATGGATCTCTCTAAATGGGAAAATTTTAAAAACAGTTACCCCTTCTGCGATTTACGCATTACTCTTCAGTCTCGGCTCCCGGCGTGTGTAGAACGTCAAAATCTCTTCTTCTCTCAACCGTGCGCCGATAGCTTAGGGGTAGGCTCTCTGACTAATGCCAAATCTGTAGAGTTTTGATCCAGGCTGGAAGCAATCGGATGTTTAGCAACACTGATGAGCTGTGATGTAGCGACACATGTTTGTATATATATGACTATCAATAGATAGATAGATAGATATAGTCATTCGCAGACAGATCTCTTTCGCTGTATCACAGCTCATCACTATGGTTAGACATCCGATCGCTTTTAACCAGGATTGAAACCCAAGCGAATTGTCATCAGTCGGCGATTTTACCTCTGAGCTAAGGGCGCTCGGTAGAAGGGGGCAGACTTTTAGCGTGTGTTATACCAGGTAAACATGCGCCAGTATCTAAGAGTGTTCTAATTCATTATTGAATGAATGATGCGTAGATGCTAGAGTAGCTACTGTTTTTTCAAAGTTTACCATTCTTCCAATATATATATATATATATATATATATATATATATGTTTAAATTTGGATAAAGAATCCCGACAAATTTTTACGAAATTTGACAAAGGGAAAACGTTTCATTGCTTCCTCGTATCGCATTTTTGGCTTCATCAGATCTAAAAACTAAACAATGAAAACTAAAGAATGTTTACGTATGTATGCTTAAATAATGAAATTTATTTTTTATCCTTAGCTGGCGTTTCTAGGGATTAAAATGAATTTTTAAAAATGAGTTACTTTTAAAGAGTTCGCCTTTAATTCGACAAAAAAGCCCGAGGAAAATGTATGAACAACTTTCGACATGAATTGAGCAAGAAAAGATACAAAAACTTTAGGGGAAAATACCGTGATTTATTATTTAAACATAAACACAAATACAAATATACACATGTCTTTATTTGGTTTTTAAACCTGACGAAGCCTAGAATGGCGAAACATGTAATCAAATGTTGGTTGGTTGGTTGGTTGGTTGGTTGGTTGGTTGCTTGGTTGCTTGCTGGCTTGGTTGGTTGGTTGGTTGGTTGGTTGGTTGGTTGGTTGGTATGTTTAACCAGCATATCAACCTTCTTTGGGTCATTTAATGCTGAAAATCGTTATTTTTGAGTAGATTTTGTTTTCAAGTTTTTAATTGCTTTTGAGGTTGTTGGCTTTCAAACTTTTAATTGATTTCAAATTGCTTTCTAATTTTTAATTGCTAATCACAGTTGCTCCTTGGTCACAGGCTATGGTGAACACAATACACCACCCCACACAAAGCTGGGAGGGAGCAGGGTGCCCACACTCTTCTCAATAATCAAATGTCATAATATATATATATATATATAGTATATCGAGGCATCAGATAATTTTCTAAACATATACTGTTAAATATAACAGACAATGAATGTCTATTATGTTTTATAATGAGCCTTTTTAAACATCGTATTTTGGCTTTAATTTCAGGTGAAAATAAAGACAAAATTTCTCCAACATTTGGATAATTTTTTAAAAATTGGTTCTAAGCTTTACACACAGTAAAAATAACCTTCAGATATTGGAGGCCATCTACATTAATTCCAAACAAACCACACTTAATAAAATCACGTTTAAATCTAGTCATAACACATTAAATTGCATTTAAATATATGGTTCTGTTATCATTTCGAGCTCTCAAGGGGTGTGACGTCATAGAACCGCATTACAAATTTACGAACTGCGTTTGCTATTTTTGGTAACCGTTATCGTTGCTTATGAAAGTTTTATGTAACCACAAGATAAAATCGTATTTTACTATGGATGTTTTTATGTTAACGTCCTTGTAACCTCTCTGAAGGTGGCTCATGTGAGCCGAAAGCTTAGAACCAAGATTTTGCAAAATTTTAGAAGTCTTTTTTTTTTATCATTTCACCCCAAGCAAGGCATTCCACTGCCACTATTGCGCATGGGGCTACATAGGGGAAGGTAAAGAGAAGGAGTGGTTAGACATAGGAAATGTCAGGAGGAAGGTGACAGATGAGTAAGGATAGCGAGGATGAGGGTTGGGCAGATGGGAAGAGTGTTTGATAGAATGGGAGCTGGTTAGTGTGTTAGGAGGTGTGTATTGACCTTACATTTAAACTCCTGGAGATTGTAGCCGTCGGGGAAGCAATCGTGTGGAAGGGAATTCCACAGTCGGGAAGTGCGAGGAAAGAAACTGTTGGAGTAGAAGTCTGAGTGTTTTGTGTTGTGCATCATTCTGGTGTTGTTCGTCATTGAAGAGATTGTTTCTGAATGAATTACTCGAGGGAATAATTCCAAGAGAATTATTGTGTATTAGTCGAAGGATTAGTTTAGTACGTTAACTTTACACGAAGATACAGAACTTGTTAATAGCAAGTTATCACATTTCCCTTCAGAATTAACCTTACAAAACTTATATAAAAAAAACAACAACAGTTTTCTTTAATAAGCAACTGAGAGACTTCCACCAACGGTATACTCTCCAGGAGAGTATACCGTTGAACCTTTTCGGAATAACATTCATGGCTGACATGATGCGGAAAGACTATATTGAATTCATTTATAGCTCAACTGCTAAGAAAGTTGGTTCACTGTAGCGTGCAATATATTCTTTTTCTCTTTTGAATCTATATTTTATATTTACAAGTCTACTATTTGTCCACGCTTGAATATTACTGCTAGATCTGGTACTCCCGATATATATCTATAGTTTCTGAATAAAATGCAAAGAACAATCAGCCATTATATAAGTCCTGATCTGGCGTCTCGGCTTTAGTCATTTTCTCGCCGATGTAAAGTTCCTTTCCTCTGCCTTATCTATAAATGTCGTTATGGCAAATCCTGGGAAGAATTCATCACTATTATGTATTTAGAGATTCTTGGCAAAATCTAAAACTGAACCTGCAATATAATCGGTATTGACTCGATACCTCGGTTTCAATAATCTTGCCATCACCATCAACTAACTTTCCTTTGCTTTTTCTATTTTTTATCTTCATGGCAATTATTCTGAAGAGCTTTAACTTTTGATAACAGGTCTTCACGAATTTTAAGCACAGCTCGATATTCAGAGCTGTTATTAATTTGTTTGTTTAGTTTTTTAACTTCCTAGAAGGCAATGGCAATCTACTGCGGGATAATCTTCTGCCCAGACAGCCATGTTTCTTTCGAGACATGATCGCCTAAGCGTGTATCGCGCATGTCACTTAAAGTTAAGTTAATATTTCGCCAGAAACTAGGAAGAGAGTACTGGATTGCTACGTGCTGTCCGTCCTTCAATATGGTAGTGAATCCTGGACAATACCATCAAAGATGAAGGAAAAACTTGAAGCAACTGAAATGTGGTTCTACAGAAGGATGCTACGAATATCATGGATCGAGCATGTGAGCAATGATGAAGTCTTGGAAATTCTGAAAACAAAAAGTAAATTAATGCTGAGCATCAGGAAGAGACAGCTTAAGTTCATGGGATACGCAATGAGGAAGGAGGGCTTAGAGAATCTGATAATAACAGGCCAGATAGAGGGAAAAAGAGACAGGGGAAAGCAAATGATAACATATTTGAAGGACCGAATCAGGTGGATGACGGAACGAGGATTGCATGGTGCAACAGGAGAAGGCGTGCTCAGAGTTACCAGGCAAAGGGAAACGTGGAAGGCCATGATCGCCTACGTCCTGAAGGGACTAGGCACATAAAAGAAGAAGAATGTTTCCTGTCGTTATTGGCTCCCTAAAATCTAAACTCATTTATAAATGGAACTCTGTGTGTGTGTGTGTGTGTGTGTGTGTGTGTGTGTGTGTGTGTGTGTGTGCCCGTTACCTATAGACTCCGAAACGGCAGAATCGATTTTCTTGAAAATTTACGCAGTTGTACTATAAGCGTCTCCGAGTGTTCTTAGCTAGGTTTTGTGTCGAGGTACCCCCGATAAATATCGAAAATCGATAATCGAAAAAATCGGGTTATAGAAGGAGTGATCCGACTTTAATCAAATTAGATACACTCATAGACAAAGACACAAGAAAAAATATTCAGACGTTTCAAGGCTGCAGTTCTTACAATAGTGCAGAAAATCGATAATACATATATATATATATATATAAAAGTCAAGATATTTGTGTGTGTGTGAGTCTGTTTATCTGTCTGTATGTCCTTTATACAAATCCACAATTTTTATCCGATTCTCACCAAACTTCACACAAATATTCTTTAGGCTGAGTCTCAGCTCCAGACCATGGATTAGATTTAAAGCTTTCAGTACACCCGAGCAATGCCGAGCTATACTGCTAGTATATATATATATATATATATATATATATATATATATTAGGTGCGACTGGTAAATTGCCGCAATTATTTTATTATTTCAAATATTCTTTAGGCTGAGTTTGAGCTCCAGGACCATGGATTAGTTTTAAAGCTTTCATTACCTGTTTTTCGACAGTATGCCACTGAGCAGAAATTCGAAGGCCAAAATAAAGAGAGAAAGAGAGAGGGGTATTTACAAATTAATTTTCTTAGCAATTGTTCTAAATGCAATATTAGATTGGCTATAACGTTTCATGATTTTACGGTTGAAATGGCTCGACGTAACCGGAATTCTTTGCTAACAGTTTCTTCTGTCACAAAAAAGTGTAAATGCATTGTCACTCTTTATCTTCTTTCTACATAATTCCTTTTCTGCTATTGTTCTTAAATTTAATATATACTAGCAGTATAGCCCGGCGTTGCCCGGTGTAATGAAAGCTTTAAAACTAATCTATGGTCCTGGAGCTCTGACTCTTTGGACGTTGGCACGAAAGACTAAAAAGCAATTGTTGTTTCCAGTTAAAGCGAAACCGTACACTGAGAGAAAAATGAATGGATATAAGTCAAATTTTGATTTGCTGCTATCAATATCACATACGTTTTTTTCGTCGTAAACTGAATTTTGAAGGCTAAATAACTCCCCTGAGTAAATGGTATCATGGCTGAGACTAAAAACTACAATTATACCTACTTAGAGCCAAACCCGAAGAAAAAACTATAATAAAAGGGCTGAAAAAAATAGACATACAGGCAGATAAACAGACACGCACACAAACATCTTGCCTTTTATATATATATATATATATATATATATATATATATATATATATATATATTATCAATTTTCTGCACTATTGTAATAACTGCAACCTTGTAAGTTCTGAATATCGTTTCTTATGTCTTTGTCAATGAGCGTATCAAATTTGATTAAAATCGGACCACCTCTTTCTACAACCCGATTTTTTCGATTATCGATTTTCGATATTTATCGGGGGTACCTCGACACAAAACCAAGCTAAGAACACCCGCAGACTCTTATAGTACAACTGTGTAAATCTTTAAGAAAATCGTTTTAGGCGTTTCGGAGTCTATAGGTAATGGATACACGCACACACAGACACACACACACAGATAAAGTTCTATTTATAAATAAGTTTCGATTTTGAGAAAATCTTTAATATTTTCTACTCTCGTTCAAACAGAGAGCATTTTCTTTGGGCGGAAAATGAAAGGTTGCCAGTTTGGCTACTAAGAAATTTTGTGCATTGTGTCGTGTCAGATATATTTTGTGGCCACTATCTTGCAATTAAAATGTATATTCTAAAACCGGACATTATTTTTCGAAGAATCTATTATTGCCATTATTTTTATTATAGGCTTAAAGAAATGTATACAGTATGTTTCTGGGAGTTGCTAATTTGATCGCAAGAAAGTAAATGTGATATCAGTATGAACAATATGGTTTCCGTTTTTTTTATATATCAATCTTATACGATGTCTGTGCGAGCAAAAGGAGAATAAAATAATAGGTTTTAATACATGATTATTAGATCATAAAATGTTTTCAAGTTGAAGTATATTTTTGTAACGGACTCTTCCTCCATATTTAATAACCAACAAGTACCATTACGAAAAAAAAACGTTCGATCCTCTTTTACTTTTCTTTTAACACGGCTATTAGCGTATATAGAGGAAACACGTTCAAGTTTTTAAAGTAACCCAAGCTTTGAAAATCAACGTTTGAAATCCATAGTTGTTATCTATCGTAGATACAAATTTTATCTCTTCTTTTAATTATGTGAAGTGCGCGGGTGATACAATGGATAGAGACTCTGAGTGAGTAATCAGAGAGCGGGTTTCGAATTCCGGACGAGTTCGTGACATTCACGTATGCTGTTGTCTCTCTCAATATTTCTTTCCACTCTCACTCCCCCCAGGAGCCTCCTACCTATAGGACCTCCTACTGCTACCAAAAAGCTGACTGGGACGCCTTTCGCGATTTCCTCTGCGACGTCCCTTTGGGAAAAGTGTTCGATCTCCCAATTGATGACTGTGCCTCTGAGGTTTCGTCATGGGTGAAAGCTGGCATTGATACCTTCATACCTACCAGGATGTATTGTATAAAACCTCATTCCTCTCTGTGGTTCTCTTCTGCCTGTTCGGCCGACATTGCTCACAGGAACCATTACTTCCGTCTATTCTGGAGACAGTCATCTGATCACAATAGTCGCCTATTCACGTCTGCTCATAATGAGTGCAAGAGAATCCTGAATGACGCCAAACGGTTGTTTGCTGAGAGAATGCGACAGCGCATAGCTGACCGCAAGTTGGGCTCCAAGGACTATTGGCGTTTATGCAAACGGGTGCTGAACAATAGCAAATTCTCAATACCGCCTTTAATCAATGAATTTGAGGTTCTCACGTCATCTGCGGACAAAACTGAGTGCTTTGCTCGCAGATTCTCATTCAACTCCACATTTGACTCATCTGGAGTACCCTCACCCGACTTCCCTATTAGAACTGAGGCCAAACTGCACGACGTATATATTCCCCCGACAGTAGTATCCCGAGTAATTTCAAAACTTGACCCCCATAAGGCGAGCGGTGGTGATGGAATCCCGGTGATAGTCCTTAAGGGGTGTGCTCCTGAACTCTCCCCTGTCCTCTCTAAACTGTATAACTACTGCCTTTCTGCTTCCTGTTTTCCTGCATGCTGGAAGTTCTCTTCAGTCGTTCCTGTATTTAAGAACTTTGGTGAACCCTCGGACCCATCCAACTATCTCCCTGTCAGTCTTCTACCAATTTTCGGGAAAGTGTTCGAGGCCATAATTAATGCTGAAATAGTTCAACATCTTACTGCCCACAAACTCTACTCTGACAAGCAGGCACCATAGCAATGAGCTCATTCAAAGAATGAACAAGGTAACTGAATCCGAGATGCCAGGTTAGGTCGAATAATATTGTTAATTTTTCTTTTGATTTTATTAAGGAGATCTAGATAGATAGCAGGGTCATATGTGGCGGCGATATTCTAATCATGGACGAATGGTAGAATTAAAGATATGTAAGATAGACTCTGAAGAGAAAAATCATCAAACACGACACAGTGAACCAACCTTCCTAATAGATGACCTAGCAATGTATTCAATATAAACTTTCTACTTCATGTCAGCCGAGATAAAGCAACGAGTCACTTCCCTGGAAGTTGGCCTTAACTATGCTGATGGAAGATAAAAAGGTTATATATTTAGGTCCCTCCACTCTTTTTCGACATCTACATTTAAATTCAATTTTTAAAAATATTCATCTTTTTCTTTCTTTTTTTCTTTTTTTTTTTTTAATCATCTCACCCCAAGCAAGGCATTCCACTGCCACTATTGCGCATGGGGCTACATAGGGGAAGGTAAAGAGAAGGAGTGGTTAGACATAGGAAATGTCAGGAGGAAGGTGACAGATGAGTAAGGATAGCGAGGATGAGGGTTGGGCAGATGGGAAGAGTGTTTGATAGAATGGGAGCAGGTTAATGTGTTAGGAGCTGTCTATTGACCTTACATTTAAACTCCTGGAGATTGTAGCCGTCGGGGAAGAAATCGTTTGGAAGAGAATTCCACAGTCGGGAAGTGCGAGGAAAGAAACTGTTGGAGTAGAAGTTACGGCTGCATTTTATCGGTTTCACTGTAAAAAGGTGGGATCTAGTTGCTAATCTAGTATCTCGTTCAAATACGTATTTAGGGGGCACTAGTGATCTAAGTTCGTCGGAGCAGAAGCCGTGAAAGTATTTATAGAAGAGACACAGGGAAGCCACGTCGCGCCGGTGGGAGAGAGACTGCAGACGGTCTGCCAAGTCGGTATCTATCACATTACAGACCCTCCTCTGAACCTTATCGAGAAGCCCGAGGAGAACAGCAGGGGCACCCGACCAGATATGGCAGCAGTATTCAATGCACGGGCGGATGGTAGATTTATAAATGTGCAGGATTTTCTTTGGGGTTTTTGAATGTTTGTTATCCGAGTAATTTTTGTAGATTAGCGTTACAAATGTCTATTCTAGACACAGGCATGTGAGCGTCTGTATGTAATAATTATTATATTTTCTTCGGGATAAAATTTTTTTCGTAATTATTTTGAATATTATTAACGGCTGTATCTTTGCGGTCTGACGAGCAGCTTTTTTCCAACGGCGAAATACGTATTACCCATGAAATTGTAGAATATCTAAAAAAACATTTCTAAATTATATTGCTCTGTTAAATTAAACATGGAGTTCTTTTGAGGTTGTCTCTATCGGAATTTACCTGACTTAAATACCAAATATTCTACGTTTATATATATATATATATATATATATATATATATATATATATATATATATATATATACAAGTATTGTTGGAATAATATTCCTTGTCAAAAGAAACACTTGAAAAGACACAACACTGTGGAAACAAAATGGCTACTTTTGTAGTGATATTGTAACATATCCATGTTATAATTTATGAAGAAATAATATATATATATATATATATATATATATATATATATATATATATATATATATATGATATAACCTGTTCCACTTTAACAAGCTTCTTTTATATTTAATATTCATCCATTACTTTATCACACGTCTCACGTATCTGACCAAAGAAACTATATCTCAATCAACATACTGTCTCTCGGATTTTTAAATCGTTCATCTTTAATAAATCTCAGAAGAATCTTGTTAGAGGGAAACATGTTACATTAAAGACATTTTTTCTTACTTGTTCTTCACTTATTCTATTCATTTTGTCGGATTTCATGGGTAATACGTATTTCGCAGCAAAGTGCTGCTTGTCAGACCCAAAAGATCCAACAGTTAATGGGTTAATATTTTGGGTCTGACGAGCAGCTTTTTTACTGATGCGAAATACGTATTACCCATGAAATTGTAGCATATCTAAAAAAAAAAAATTAAGTTATATTTACTCTGTTAAATTAAATAAATAAATTTAACATTGAGTTCGTCTCTATCGGAATTTACCGGACATATATACTAAGTATTCTACGTTATATATATAGTCATCTACAGGGCGATCTCTTTTGCTGTATCACAGCTCATCAGTACGGTTAAGCATCCTATTGTTTTTTTTTTTAACCCAGGATTGAAATCCAACTGAATTGGCGTCAGTCGGCGATTCTACCCCTGAGCTATGAGCGCTCGGTAGAAGGAGGCAGGCTTTTAGCGTATGATGTATCATACGCCAGTGGCCAGAGTAATCTAATTCATGACTGAATGAGCGATGCGTAGATGCTAGAGTAGCTACTGTTTTTTCAAAGTCTACCATTCTTCTTGAGTGCTCAATCAGGGAGTGAGAGTGTATATATATATATATATATATATATATATATATATATATATATATATATATAAGGGTAACAATGGTATTATATATATATATATATATATTGGTGAATGTATATATATATATATATATATATATATATATATATATATATATTGGTGGATGAGTGCTTGAAACAACTGCATTAGTTTACGATATACTGTCAGTTTTAGATTCAGTTGCGTTACAGTGTGTAATCAATTTCATTTAAATGAAATTAATCTTTTGTCGCGGTGTATGAAGAAATATGTTTGGCCGTAAAAAATATTGCGTCATCCGTGACAAATAATATGAAATACATCATTTCTTTTAAAGACCTGGGGTGGCTTAATAATTATGGCCGGTAGTGTACATGTTCTTCTTTGCTTCCTTACCTTGTAAAATTTTTCAAAGTAATAACAACAAAAGAACCATTCTATTTTCATTTAGAATTATCCACTTGGCAATAAATACTAAATATAGTATGAAATTCATGATTTAAAAAAAAAAAAACTGGGGTCACCTAATAATTATGGCCAGTAGTGTATCTATAGCAAATCTGCGATGGATAAATTGTCGCTATTTGCCTTGTACAATTTTGCAAAGTAATAATAACAAAAGAACCATCCTATTTTCATTTAGAATTATCCACTTGGCAATAAATACTAAAAACAGTATGAAATACATCATTTCTTTTAAAACATCGGGGTGGCCTAATAATTATGGCCGGTAGTGTGTATATATAGCAAATCTACCGGGTGCGATGGTTAAATTGTCGCTACGTGCCTTGTTAAATTTTGCAATGTAATAATAACAAAAGAACCATCCTATTTTCATTTAGAATTATCCACTTGGCAATAAATACTAAAAACAGTATGAAATACATCATTTCTTTTAAAACTGGGTTGGCATAATAATTATGGTCGGTAGTGTAACTGTTCAGTAATGAACTGAGTTCTTTCGGAGACTGGCGTGTGTATACACCGCTTATATATAACACGCTAAAATTTCCCTTCTCTGATTCCATGGCTTAGGGGTTAGCGACTCCGAGTGACACCAAATAGGTTGAATTTGGATCCCGGCCAGAAGCAAGTGGATGTCTAGCCACACTGATGAGCTGTGATACAGCGAAACAGGCTTGTATATGGATGACGAATATATATATATGTTTATGTGTGTGTATATTCTTGTTACTCTAAACATAATTTTTGTATGTACATGTGTTTAAGTAAACGCCCTGTTTTTATTTATTTTAAAAACAGTATGAATTACGCCTGTTTTGGGTCTGGTCTTAGTTGAACAAAAAGCAGTAGCAAACGAAACTGACACATGTAAATGACGCGTCGTCATTGTCAGTCGTCGGGTAAGGAAGTGATATAAATTTCAACAAGGCTATAGTTTCATATGGTTTTAATATAACAACCGACTGATTAACAAATAGAGAAGAATACACTAGTGTGCATGCAGATGTAGCTGAAAGGGAGACATTAAAAGTTAGCGATTAGGAACTGTGTGTATAAAACACACGCGTGTATGTGAAAGAGTTCAGTTATTCAAGGGAAAGATATCGTCATTCCAGGGACAGGACCCGTGCGACTTATGCATTACTCTTCATAATTGAATTGAGTTCTTTCAGAGACTGGCGTGTGTATAAACCGCTTATATATAATACGCTAAAATTTTCCTTCTCTGACTCCATGCGCCTATGGCGCAGGGTTTAGCGACTTCGACTAACACCAAATCAGCCGAATTTTTATCCCGGCCGAAAGCAAGTGGGTGTCTAGACCAACTGATGAGCTGTGATACAGCGAAACTGGCTTGTATGTTGCTTAACTTCGATGATCGAACGAGACCCGGTGCATTCAACATGATATCACCGTCGCCTTTATTGACTTTTATCGAGTATGCAGGCTAGTTAACGACATAAATACTTTTCAAAAGTAACGAGGTATTTCCGTAAATACGGATATCCCCTAAAAATAACGTTTGGATATATGTGCATTTTGTCTTTTGTGATGATAGTAATAATGTCATTTTCTTTAGAATAAAACATTCAGTATTAATATAATAAAAATAACTTTAAGGCAAATATTATACATAATAATGTGGATCCAAAATGAAGATTCTGTGATAAATACTAAGAAAAAAAAGATCTTCTGTACTTGCCCCAAATGAATATAAAAATCCCAGTTGTCCAATATAGTTTCAACATCTTAAATTGGATTCTAAACGACATCAGGCGAATGGATTCTAAAACAAGAAAGCTTCTTTCTAAGCATAAGATGCGTCATCCAAAGGCTGATGTAGACCGTCTATACATACCCCGTAAAGAAGGTGGAAGAGGTCTTATTCAGCTGGAATTGTCATACAAGACAACAACTATTGGCTTACTAACATACATAGAAACAACAAAGAATTGGATGATACAATTAGTAAGGCAACATGAAGAAAGAAAGAAAAAATATTCAATAATAAAATACAAACAAGATTTACAGTTAGTAGATTCTGTAGAAAAGCAAAACAGAAGCCAAGAACCAACTATTGCTGCAAAAAATATGAAAATGAAAGCCAAAGATAAAGCTCTTGAACAGATGAAACAACGCTGGCAAGACAAACCTTTGCATGGCCAATATCCAGAACGTGCCAATAAATCCAATGTTGACAAAGTTAATACTCATCAATGGTTACGTGCATCTGGATTAAAGTCTTAGACTGAAGGCTTTATTCTTGCAACGCAAGACCAAAATCTTTTCACTAGGAACTTTCAGGCAAATATTATACATAATAATGTGGATCCAAAATGCAGGTTCTGTGATAAATACCAAGAAACAATTGACCATCTAATCTCAAGATCTTCTGTACTTTCCCAAATGAATATAAAAATCGTCACGATATAGTTGGGCAATATTTGCACTGGACAATGTGCAACACAATGGAAAATATGTAAACAAATCCTGGTCTGAACATCATCCAGCACCGTTTACAGAAATAGAAGATGTCACCATTCTATGGGATTACACCATCTACTCAAACAGGAAAATCGAAGCAAATTATTGATAAAAACCAAAAAGAAAAAATTGCCTATTATTTGATATGTCTTGTCCAGCAAATTGTAATCCTCGCAATCACGGAATTCGAAAAACTCTCAAAATATAAAAACCTGGAAAATGAAATAGAAAAAATGTGGAAATTGAAAACAAGAATAGTACCAGTAATTGTAGGTGCACCTGGAATGATAAAAATGTCCCAAAACAACACATTAAAAGAATCCATGTAAACCCCAGCTTAAGAGATGTACAAAAAATTGTCTTGTTAAGTACAGCCCACACACAAAGGAGAACTTTCTCTATGTAACGCTATGGATGTTAGGGAAGATATAAAAAACATGAAATGGAGCTATAACAACACACCACGACCTGCCTAAGGTTTTCCCGCAGACTTGGTAGGTAGTGCGACCATAGTAGAAATCGAAATATGATGAAGAATGGCATATTAATAGTATAATGGTAATATAATGAAAATATAATATAATATATAATATAATTAATGACAATATGATTGTAATTATAGACGTTTGTTTATAAAAAAGAACACATTCGGTATTAATACAATGTGATATGTTCCAGAAAAGGATATATATATATACACAATAATTACGCTCTCACACCCTGATTGAGCACTCTAGAAGAAAGATAGACTTTGAAAAACAGTAGCCACTCTAGCGTGTACGCATCGCTCATTTCAGTAAAAATGAAATTTGAGCACTCTAGCTATTGGGCGCGTGATATGATATGCGCGAAAAAGCCTACTTTCTTCCACCGAACGCCCCGTGACCCAGGGGTAGAGTCGCTGACTGACGCCAATTCGGTCGGGTTTCGAGCCTGGGTTGTGTAGCAATCGGAGTCTAACCGTACTGATGAGCTGTGATACAGCGAAACAGATCTGTCTGCGGAAGACAATATATATATATATATATATATATATATATATATATATATATATATATATTATTCGAAATAGCTAAGTGGTTTTGGCAAACGTAACTGGGTATAATGATCTAGTAAGTAACCGTAATGGACTGGTACTCGTCGTAGTCGTATGCAGTATGCTTAGGTGTAGGTTTATCCAATAGGCGTAGTTCTAGGCGTCCCCGCCTTAATCTGTATTCATGGTTGACACCAGCCAACCTTATTACTGAGAGGGGGAACGAAGGTGTATGAATATTCATTAGATCACAATAATAAAGTGATAATGATATAATATAATGGATAACATAATTAATATAATGTTAATATAAATATTTCCTTATAAGGAAACCTTCAGTATTAATTGATCGAGAAGTTAGTGCAGCTTTCATTAGACTATCTTTCTCTTTAAACAATTTTCAGGAAATTACTGCTCTCAAGTGTAGTGTCTGTTATTTCTCTTTCCAATATTGATGGGGTTTTCCTTCCTTGCCTTTTGTTTGCGGTTGTGTGGAATGTCAACATCTTGATCATGTCACTATTATCTTTTTCAGTTACATGTACTATCCGTTTTAGTTGTTGCTGCTGTTGAAAGTCTTCAAGTGATGTGTTTTATATTTTTGTATCTTTGTGATCATGTAGCGTCAGTTCACAGGATTCGAGGAAGGGTGGTTCGTAGCTTCACTCGTTCAAAGCTAGTTTTAACCTTCGATTTGAGAAATATACTGCCGGGAGTTTAGATATTTCATGAGGAATCGTAAAAGATCCTTGCTGTTTTATTCGGTTTTAATTTTATATTATTGTTTTTTTTTTTTCTATTTTTTTTTTGTTACTTTCTGGGAGAGATAAATTCTTTCGTTTCATTCTTTCTTCGCGATTTCGAAAATGTAATGTTCTTTGGATAATTTTCAATGTAAATGTTCACGACTTATCATTATTGTAATACAACATTTCTTTGGCCAGAATAAATATAGCTTTTTCTCGCCAAATAAAAATGTCTGGTTTCCTCCCCACAGCTGAAGCCAAATTATTTCCCCCACCATTATTAACTTCCACAAAGAACACAAGAAAACGATATACTGTCTTAGAATAATTCTAATATCTAATATTTATATCTTCCAATATTTAAAAAAAAGACGTAGAGAAATGTTTCGGTTATCTTAGGACAGAAAAGAATATTCAACACAAAATGTAATATCCGCTTTGGCCTTTTACTATGGACCGGATTCCTTCAGGGCGTCGCCTATCCTGTCCCTCCAGAAAGTTCTCTTCTTTGTAACACTGAACAATGTTTGTCTTTTTACTCTTCTAATGCCTGTTTGGACGATTGACAGCTACAGTAGGTTGCCATTACTTTATGAAGTAGACTGGTTGCCAATCAAGGCTATAGAACCCGGGGCTTACGGCCTATCACGTTGATTACACCGGTTCTCGCTCGATCACCGAAGTCAAGCAACGTTGAGCCTGGTCAGTACTTAGATGGGTGACCGCTTGGGAATACCAAGTGCTGTAAGCGTATAGTGACGGATGTGCGTTGTGGCGCAGTGGATATCGGCTCGGAAAGAAAAATCGGTGAGCCGAGTTCGAATTCCAGTTGAATACCCTGCATTCACGTAAGCACTGGTACCCTTGGGAAAGGTATTAATTCGCCCCTTCCCTCCATTGATGGGTTAAATAACAAGGGTAGGACTTTGGGACCCAGCCCCTAAAAAAAACAAATCCCAATGAATCTTGATACTTGAAAAAGAAATATGTATTACTAGACACAAAAGAAAAAGGTATTAAAGTTTAGTTGGCAATGAATGACCCACCGAGGTGTTGATATGCCATAAAAACAAAACAACCAACCAAAAACTATAGAACCCAATCCGATCTGCTATTTAACCAATATCTGAAAGAGAAGAGACGGTTTATATTATTTTATTATATTCTTCTTCTATGTTCCTTGTCCTTTCAGGACGTAGGCGATCATGGCATTCCACGTCTCCCTATTCCTGGTAGGCTCTTAGCACGCTTTCTCCTGTTGCACCACGCAATCCCCGTTCTGTCATCCACTAGCTGAAGCCCATAAATCTAGAATATAAATGTATAGAAACTAACATGGCCAAAAAATGAGGGATTAGTTTATATATTGATATTAATATAGAACTGATCCCTCTTCTTCCATGTGCCTTGTCTTTTTAGAACGTAGGTGACCATGGCTTTCCACGTCTTCCTATTCCTGGTGGCTCTTAGCACGCCTTCTTCTGTTATACTACGCAACGCTCGTTCCATGATTAGGTCCTTCAAATATGTTATCCGCTGTCTTCCTTTGTCTCTTTTCCCCTCTATATGGCCTGTTAGTATCAGGTTCTCCAAACCCTCCTTCCTCTTGCATGTCCCAGGAACTTCAGCTGTCTCATCCTGATGCTCAGTATTAATGTCCTTTTCGTCTCCATCCTTTCCAAAACCTCATCATTGCTTACATGCTTGATCCATGATATCCGCAGGATCCTTCTATAGAACCACATTTCAGTTGCTTCAAGTTTTTCCTTTCATCTTTGATGATATTGTCCAGCATTCACTGCCATATTTAAGAACTGTCATCACATATCAGTCCAGGACTCTCTTCTTTTCTTTAATAAGCAGTAATTAGTGAGGGATCAGTTTATTACTTTATAACAATAGACAACCGATAACCAATTCGACACTGGACTCGTTAGGAATACCTACACCAGACTTCCCACCCAGAACTAAGGCTCAACTAAATAACGTCCACATTACACCCTCGCTGGTCGCCAAGACAATTGCGCAACTTGACCCACACAAAGCGAGCGGCGGTGACGGAATCCCAGTCATAGTACTGAAGGAATGTGCCCCAGAACTCTCCTCTGTCCTCTCTAAACTCTATAACCTCTGCTTATCTGCTTCCTGCTTTCCTGCCTGTTGGAAGTCCTCCTGCGTAGTACCTATATTTAAGAATTCTGGCGAACCCTCAGACCCCGCCAATTACCGTCCTATTAGTCTCCTTCCAATCTTTGGCAAAGTTTTCGAAGCCATTATCAACGCCGAGGTGACTCAGCATCTTATGGCCAACGGCCTTCTCTCTGACAAACAGTATGGGTTTCGCTTCACCAGGTCTACTGCTGATATGCTAACGACCATTACCGAGTACATATACCAGGCACTTGACAAGAATGGTGAAGCCCGAACCGTTGCCTTGGATATCTCCAAAGCATTCGACAGGGTCTGGCATGCTGGCCTCTTGTGCAAACTGCGGAGCTATGGGATAACTGGACATCTGTTTGACCTCATCCAGTCTTTCCTCTCTAACCGCACATTGAAGGTGGTATTAAATGGGCATGCCTCCCAAAACTACCAGACGAACGCGGGCGTCCCTCAAGGTTCTATCCTAGGTCCCACGCTCTTTCTGATCTACATTAATGATCTCCCCGACACCATTAGATCCCAAGTTGGCATGTATGCCGACGACACAACAATCTACTCCCGCATCGATCAGAAACCAGGTCTGGACGACAAAGTGAACCTCGCTGCCGTCCTTGAAAGGGATCTCCAATCCGTAGTGACCTGGGGTAGGAAATGGTTGGTAAATTTCAATGCCTCTAAAACAAAGCTGTTATCAACTAATCACCATAGACAATCGCATCTACTTCCCATTAGCATGGGACAGGCTAGCCTCCCAGAGAGTAAAATACTACGCCTCCTTGGCCTTACACTCTCGGCGGACCTCAAATGGAATGACTATATTGAATCCATTGACAAATCTGCTGCTATGAAAGTGGGCTCCCTGTGTAGGGCCCGGAAATTTTTCTCACCTGAATCTATTCTGCACATATACAAATCTACCATCCGCCCGTGTATTGAATATTGCTGCCATATCTGGTCGGGTGCTCCTGCTGCTCTCCTTGGGCTTCTTGACAAAATACAAAGGAGGATCTGTAACGTGGTTCATACTGACTTGGCAGACCGGCTGCAGCCGCTCTCACACCGGCGTGATGTGGCTTCCCTGTGCCTCTTCTACAAGTACTTTCATGGCTTCTGCTCCGATGAGCTTAGATCACTGGTGCCGCCTAAGCATGAATTTACACGAGATACTAGATTAGCAACTAGGTCCCACCCTTTTACTGTTAAACAAATAAGATGTAACCGTAAATTCTACTCCAACAGCTTCTTTTCTCGCGCTTCCCGCGTGTGGAACTCCCTTCCACAAGTCTGCTTTCCCGACAGTTACAATCTCCAGGTGTTTAAATGTAGGGTCAATAGACACCTCCTATCACACTAACTCCCAACTATTCTCACAACACTCTCATCTACCCAACCCTCATTCTCGGTATCCTTACCCGCCTATCACCCACCCTCTGTCATTCCCTATAATTAATCAGCCTTTCTCCACTCTACGTAGCCCCCTGCACAGTAGTGGCAGTGACATGCCTTGCTAGGGGTGAAACGCTTATAAAAAAAAACAAAAAAAAACATTATGCCAAGAAGAAGCTTTGTAATATAACAATCCCGCCCCACCCGAGGAAGCTGAGCAAGCGGGGGCGTTTCCGGTCGTTGAAAGGAACGGATGTTTGTTTGACCTTATTTCCGGCAGTAGCGGAAATGGACAGAGGCAAACAGAACAGGTGTCTCTGAGAATTACGTGGGCGTGCGTAGGCGAGGCAAAAATCGGAAGTACCGGTTTGGAGATTATAAAAAGACCTCGGCGCACGGATTTCGGCAGAGAGAGAGAGGCAGACGAGAGAGCCAGACCAGACCAGAGGAGCAACAGATACGACCCCCCCCCCGTCAGCCCCTGGAAGCGCGCTCTCACTCTCTGTTCACTAGGCTACACGGTTCATCGTCATTAATAAAAATATAACTTATATTTTTATATATATGCGTGTTTGTTGTTTGTCGATATATAACAGCTTTACTTATGCTTCCAACTATTATATTCAATCAGTTAAGTGCCATATGTGATACACGCTTTGGGCGATCATGTCTTGAAACAGACACTATTGACTGGGCTGAATATTTCCCCACTGGAAGTTGCTGTTACTTTCGGCGGTAGACTAGTTCCCGACGAAGGTTATAAAACTCAATCTGTCCTAGTATTTAACCTATAGTTGGAGGTAGCAGAGACGGATTAAAACCTTTCCCAAACTTGCGCGTAAGTGAATGCAACGAATTGAATTGGAACTCGAATTCGGCTCTCTGATTTCTCGTTCCCAGCCAATATCCAGTGCCGCGTTAAACATCTCTATCATAACTTTCTTTTTTTATTTCTTCACCAAAATCAAGAAGAGTCTTTTTCTAACTTTCTACGCAATCAAAACGAAATTTTTAACCTCTTCTAAGCTCCGCTTCTTCTTCTTCTTCTTCTTCTTCTTCTTCATGTGCCGTGTCTCTTCAGGGCGGAGGTGATCATGAACTTCCACTTGGCTCTCTCTCTCTCTTCTCGCTCTCAATAACTTTTCTCTTGCTATCTCTTCCCCTCTCCGTCAACCATTTGCTCAGACCTAACAAGTACGTTTCACGCTGCTTTCCCCTGTCTCTCCTGCCATTTATCCGATATGTAAGTATCAAGTTCTCCAGGCTCTGCTTCCTGATTCCGTGTCATAGGAACCTCATTTGTCTCTTCCTGATGTCAGTCTTCTTCTCGTTTGCATCCTTTCCAACACCTCATCGTTGCACACGTGCTCTGTCCATGGTATCCTCAGCATCCTTCTGTAAAACAACATTTCTGCTGCCTTTCCTTCATCTTTGATGAGATTGTCCAACATGAGGAAATTTATGATTTTATGACGATAGATACCGACTACGAGGAGTGCCTTCAAAATTGAGGAAATTCCTTCTTCTTCTTCTTCTTCTTCTTCTTCTTCTTCATGTGTCGTGTCTCTTCAGGGCGGAGGTGATCATGAACTTCCACTTGGCTCTGTCTCTTGTCGCTCTCAATATTTTTTTTCATCTTGTTATCTCTTCTAATCACTGCTCCGTTAACAATTTGCTCAGCCCTCACGAGTACGTCTCGTACTGCTTACCACTGTCTTTCCTTCTATTTATCCGACCTGTGTGTATTAAAGTCTCCAGTCTCTCATTCCTTATTACGTGTCCCAGGAACCTCATTTGTTTTTCCTGATATTTAGTATCAGTTTTCTTCTTGTTTGCATCCTTTCCAACACCTCATCGTTGCACACGTGCTCTGTCCATTGTATCCTCAGCATCCTTCTGTAAAACCACATTTTTGCTGCCTTTTCTTCATCTTTGATGGAGATTGTCCAACATGAGAAAATTTATGATCTTATGACGATAGATACCGACTACGAGGAGTGCCTTCAAAATTGTTTTATTCCATCTTATTACCTCACTTGACACCTTGTGATTTTCCTATGGAACTATGTGAAAGGACAAATCTATATCCCTCAATCTTCTACAAGCCTAGAGATACATAAGCAGATAATTGGTATCGCTTCTAAGGCCCCCTCCTCCGTCAACCATTTGCTCAGACCTAACAAGTACTGTTTTACCCTGTCTCTCTTTCCCTTTATCCGACCTGTGAGTATCAAGTTCTCCATGCCCTTCTTCCTCATTACGTGTCTCAGGAACCTCATTTGTTTTTCCTGATATTTAGTATCAGTCTTCTTCTCGTTCCCATCCTTTCCAACACCTCATCGTTGCACACGTGCTCTGTCCATGATATCCTCAGCATCCTTCTGTAAAACCACATTTCTGCTGCCTTTCCTTCATCTTTGATGAGATCGTCCAACATGAGGAAATTTACTGTCCCTAAAACTCCAGTGTTGGCTTATCTGTTTATAGCGATGTGAACAGTAGAACAACAGAGAAAAATAGTGCAATTAAAACGAATTGTAGAATTAAATATCATAATGAGAGAACCGCTTGGAGCAAGAACGAGAAAAGAAATTAATTTGTCAAAAAGAATCAAAATGAAATTATTTTCGAAATTAAAAAAACAAAAACAATAATTGTAATAATTATTATTTGACAAAATTTGATGGAGCGTTTCTGTAATTATTTATGGCGAATTTGAAAAGTGTTATTTACATGTGGAAAACTCGAAAGTCATTGAAAACAAATCTTTGCATTTTAATAATAGGAATAATAAGTATCAAACCATATTTGACGATGGCTGTGCAGTGGACATCGACTCGAAACGCGAAATCGGAGTTCAAATTCCATTCAAATTCGTTGCATTCACTTAGGCGCAAATACATTTGAGAAATGTGTGCTGTGGTGGAGTGGATGTCAACTCGGAACGAGAGATCGGGGTGCTGAGTTCAAATTCCAGTTGAATTCCTTGCATTCACTTACGCACAAATAACCTTGTCACTTCCCTCCAGTTATGGGTTACATAATAGGACAGAATTGGATCCATAACCTTAGCTGGCAACCAGTCTACCGAAGAAAGCAATGGCAACCTACTGTAGAGAGGGTGCAGCTCACGAAATGACAAACTGTCTAGCGTGGGTTTATGCGCAAATACCCTTGGGAAAGGTATTAATCCGTCTCTTCCCTCCAGTTATGGGTTAAATAACAGGACAGATTGGGTTCTATAGCCTTGGTCGGCAACCAGTCTACCGCAGAAAGCAATAGGCAACCTACTGCGGGATAATCTTCTGCCCAGTCAGTCATGTCTCTTTTGAGATACGATCGCCCAAAGCGTGTATCACGTATGGCACTTAACTGACTGACTGAATATAATAGTTGGAATAATAATTAAGGCTTCTAGTGGTCATAAAGTGGGGGATCAGTTTATTACTTCATAACAATAGGAAACCGATCCCCCACTAATTACTACATAAGAATATAATACATTTCTTTCCCCTCTAGCTATGAGTCAAATAACAGGACAGATTGGGTTCTATAGCCTTGGTCGGCAACCAGTCTACCGCAGAAAGCAATAGGCAACCTACTGCGGGATAATCTTCTGCGCAGTCAGTCATGTCTCTTTCGAGACATGATCGCCCAAAACGTGTATCACGTATGGCACTTGACTGACTGACTGACTGATTAATCCACCCCTTCTATCTCCAGCTATATGTTAAATGGCAAAACAGATCAGGTCCTTTAGCCTTCGTCTACCACTGAAAGTAATGACAACCTATTGCAGAAAAATATTCTATCCAGTCAGTCATGGTATTTTGTAATGAAGTGGTTCTATAATAGATGCTTCATCCTACGGCGACAATGCAACCATAGAAAGATTAATCTGCTAGTCAGTCAGTCAAGTGCCATACGTGATACACGCTTGGGCGATCATGTCTCGAAAGAGATATGACTGACTGGGCAGAAGACTATTCCGCAGTAGGTTGCCATTGCTTTCTGCGGTAGACTGGTTGCCGACCAAGGCTATAGAACCCAATCTGTCCTGCTATTTGACTCATAGCTAGAGGGGAAAGAAATGTATTATATTATTATGTAGTAATTAGTGGGGGATCGGTTTCCTATTGTTATTAAGTAATAAACTGATCCCCCACTTTATGACCAGTAGAAGCCTTAATCATTATTCCAACTATTATATTCAGTCAGTCAGTCAAGTGCCATACGTGATACACGCTTGGGCGATCATGTCTCGAAAGAGATATGACTGACTGGGCAGAAGATTATTCCGCACTAGGTTGCCATTGCTTTCTGCGGTAGACTGGTTTCCGACCAAGGCTATAGAACCCAATCTGTCCTGTTATTTGACTCATAGCTAGAGGGGAAAGAAATGTATTATATTATTATGTAGTAATTAGTGGGGGATCGGTTTCCTATTGTTATGAAGTGATAAACTGATCCCCCACTTTATAACCAGTAGAAGCCTTAATCATTATTCCAACTATTATATTCAGTCAGTCAGTTAAGTGCCATACGTGATACACGTTTTGACGATCATGTCTTTAAAGAGACATGATTGACTGGGCAGAAGATTATCCCGCAGTAGGTTGCCATTGCTTTCTGCGGTAGACTGGTTTGCCGACCAAGGCTATAGAACCCAATCTGTCCTGTTATTTAACCCATAACTGGAGGGAAGAGACGGATTAATACCTTTCCCAAGGGTATTTGCGCGTAAGTGAACGCAATGAATTCAAATGAAATTCGAACTCGGCTCCCCAATTTCTCGTTCCGAGTCGATATCCACTGCACCACAACAATCTGCTAGAAGACTGTTAAAAAATCGTAAGAAATATTTGATCATTGCCAAATAAATACTTGTGCATTTAAAGTGGCTATTAACAGGATGCTTCAGTATTTTCAATTCAGCAAGGTGTGTATATTTTTTTGACAAATTATGCTAGAAGGTTGTTGCTTATTTTTTATTTTTTTCACACGAAGCAGAGCAGTACCGCCACTTGTGTACAAGGGCATTGACAAAAATAAGACATAATATGAACGAGATTCAAGAATATAAATGATGGCAATTGAAGTTTCATTAAAATGTTTGAAGATTGTAGCTAACATGGAAGCAAATAAATATTTCCCAACCGGGAAGTGCGAGAAAAGAAACTGTTCGATTAGAACTGTGGCTTACATCTAACTATTTCAACGGTAAAATGGTGGGATCTATTTGACAATGCACATGGACGGGCACCAAAGGAAAAAGCTCATCTAATGAATATATTTGTAGAAAAGACAGAGGGAATCCACGTCGTGTCGATGAGGAAGTAGCTGAAGTCGATATGCCAAGTCAAAGCCGATTAAATTGCAGATCCTTCTTAAAGATTTTGTCGAGAACATCAAGAGGAATAGACGGAGCTAACAACCAGGTATCGCAATCGTATACACGGACAAATGGTAGATTTATAAATGCGCAAGATCTATCTATCTATCTATCTATCTATCTATCTATCTATCTATCTATCTATCTATCTCAGTCTGTTCATTATCTATCTAGCTAGCTAGCTAGATAGATTGCTAGCTGTCTCTCTTCAGTTCTATCTATCTATCTATCTATCTATCTAATTCTCTTCAGATCTATCTATCTATCTAATTCTCTTCAGATCTATCTATCTATCTATCTATCTATCTATCTATCGTATATTTATCTATCTATCTATCTATCTACATATATATATATATATATATATATATATATATATATATATATATATAAATGTAAACTTATCGTGATACTCGTTTCGAAAAACCCTACGAGCACATACGCGGAAGGTAAAAAATGGTGATCAAAAAGAACGAGCTAAGCACTTGAACATCAGTCAATGTACGCAGCTTAAAGAAAAAAACCCGAGTTTCTTATATCTTTTCTCCTTCATCTAACCTCTTTAGCCAATTTTCCCTGAAGATCCAATTTGGTGAAATCTTGGTACATTCATTGGCCCCCTAGGTTAGTTATAGACTATATATATATATATATATACTCATCTGCACACATATCTGTTTCACTGTATCACAGCTCATCAGTACGTTTATACATCCGATTGCTTCTAACTAGGATTGAAACCCGGCCGAATTGACATCAATCGGTGGTTCTACCTCTAATCTATGGTGGTTCGGTGGAGGAGGTTGCATTTTCGCCTGTTATATACACAATGTAAGACACGCCAGTAGCCAAGATCGTTCAAATTCATTACTGAATGAACGTTTTATATATATATATATATATATATATATATATATATATATATATATATATATATCTGTAATTAATATATATTGATAATTACCATATATATCAATAACTTATGCATGTATAATTAATATATATAAACAATATATGTTTTTATAACTGATATATTTATTTATGATTATTATATATATATATATATATATATATATATAATTCCCAAAGATTTTTATGATTAAATCCGTTATGACTATGGATTCTGCCTTAATTTCCGAAACATTAATTTACACTGTTTCCTTTAATAAATTTTTACGTCTTTCAAATGATCCTTTTTTCCTTGTGTGTGTGTGTGTGTGTGTGTGTGTGTGGGTGTGTGTGTGTGTGTATTCTTATTGATATCCTTTCTAGGTTACCGCGTACCGATCCCTGTTCGCCGAAAGATAAAGGTGTTTTCTCAGCTGCTGTCTTGTTGTGGATCGATCTCTACGAAATTGATTTCACCGCGAGACCTTTAATCTGCATCACAACCCGAACATCTTCGCCCAACACCTGAGGACCAGACGAGATACGAAGCCGGGGAAAACATGCCAATATCACCTGTAGTATTCTTGACTAGTTATTTACGCGACAGGGGCACGTCGGCTCAGTGGTTCGATCGTCCGCGTTTCGACCATGAATCATAGGTTCGAGTTTCACGATGGTTAATTTGGTGAGAGGGACGATCTCTGCGTAAGTCACCGCTCAGAACTGAATGGAAGTCGGTATAGATTTTAAAAACATGAATCAACGGTAATGTGGATATCATGGACCGAGCATGTGAGCAATGATGAGATGTTGGAAAGAATGGCAACGAAAAGAAAATTAACAGTGACGAAGAGAAAACTGTATTTCCTTCAATGAGAAAGGAAGGCTTGGAGAACCTGATACTGACAGGCTAGATAGAAGGGAAAAGAGACAGAGGAAAGCAGCGGATAACACATTTGAAGGTCCTGAGCAGGTGGATGACAGAAAAGGGGCTGCGAGATGTTACAGGAGAAAACGTGCTAAGAGCAACCAGGGATAGGGAGACATGGAAGGCCATAATCGCCTACGTCCTGAAGGGACAGGGCGCATAGAAGAAGAATATATATGCCAACTGTTTATAAGAAATTATAATATGGATATAAAATGGGAGATCAATTCGATATTATAATCAATATATAAACTGATCCCTCATTTTGTGGCCATGCTAGTTTCTATACATTTATATTCTAGATTTATGGGCTTGAGCCATTGGATGGCAGAACGGGGATTGAGTAGTGTAACAGGAGAAACCGTGCTAAGAGCCCCCAGGGATAGGGAGACGTGTAAGGCTATGATCGCCTACGTCCTGAAAGGACAAGTCACATAGAAGAAGAATATATATGCCAACTGTTTATAAGAAATTATGATGTGGATACAAAATGGGGGATCAATTCGATATTATAATCAATATATAAACTGATCCCTCATTTTTTGGCCATGTCAGTTTCTATACATTTATATTGTAGATTTAGGGGCTTCAGCTAGTGGATGACGGAACGGGGGCTGCGAGATATTACAAGAGCCACCAGGGATAGGGAAACGTGGAAGGCCATGATCGCCTACGTCCTGAAAGGAAAGTGCACAAAGAAGAAGAAGATGAAGAAGTTGATTTTCTAAGCGCAGCTTAGATGTGGCACAAATGTATGGGACACCCAGTGAGGATCGTACTCACTACTCAGTTGTAATAATTCGAGCGATACAAACCTGCTAATCATTACACCACCTTGAGGTGCCCAAGATTTTGCAGTGTAAGACTGTGAACCTTTTAGTGTAGTCGATCCGGTTGTTAATATCTCCACCCCGTTCTATCCTGGGGTGGATGTTCATGTGGTATAATAAATAACAGCGTGGTATTAAAAACCGGAGAGCCGATTTCGAATTCCAGAAGGGTCGTTTCATTCAACTGCTCACAAAAACCCTTAGAAGAAGTATTTATCTATCTACTTACCAAGATGTGGTGCAGTGGATATCGGCTCAGAACCACAAATCGGGGAGTCCAGTTCGAATTTGACTTCCTTGCATTCACTTACGCGCAAATACCCTTGAGAAAAGTATTAATCCGTCTCTTCCCTCCAGTTATGGGTTAAATAACAGGACAGACTGGGTACTATAGCCTTGGCTGGCAACCAGTCTACCGCAGAAAGTAATGGCAACCTACTACGGGATAAACTTCTGCACAGTCAATCATGTCTCGAAAGAGACATGATCGCCTAAGCTATATCATGTATGGCCTTTAACTGACTGATATAGATAAAAAGATTGAATAGCAGGAAAGATTGGGTTCGATAGCCTTGTTTAGCAACCAGTCTACCGCAGAAAGTAATGGCAACCTACTGTGTGAAAATTTTCTGCTCTGTCAGTCGTGCGTCATTTGAGACATGATCACCCAAAGCATGTATCAAGTATGGCACTTAACTAACTGACTGAAGATAATAGTTGGAAACATAAGTAAAGATTCTACTGGCAAAAAAGTGGGGGATCAGTTTTCTATTTTTCTTAAGTAATAAACTTATCCCCAACTAATTACTACTTATTAATATAATAATATAATACAATCTCTTCTCTCTCCAGCTATGGTTTAAATAGCAGCACAAATTAGGTTTTATAGCCTTGGTTGGCAACCAGTCTACTGCAGAAAGTAATAGCAACCTACTGTAGGAAAATCATCTGCCCAGTCAGTCATGCTTTTATCGAGACGTGACTGCCGAAGCGTGTCTCACGTATGACACTTAATTCACTGACCCAGATATGGATCAAATAGTTTAGTTAGAGGGATAATCCCTGTGTCGAGTCACAGTGTAGAAGTGAGTGAACGTTGGCACAGTGTATGTTATGTACTTGATCTGGTTACTTGGGTCTCCACCTCGTTCTTTCTTGAGGTGGATGTTCGGATGGTATAATATTTTTTTTTTTGTAATAATATCGCCCCAAGCAAGGCATTTTACTGTCACTGTTTTGCAGGGGGTTACATAGGAAGAAAGTTATGAGAAAAAGTGACAGGTTATAGGGGGTGTCAGGAAATGGGTAAGAGAAGAATGTGTGTGGCCATAAAGTGAGGGATCAGTTTATATATTGATTGTAATTTAGAATTGATCCCCCACTTTATATCCACATAATAGTATAGATTTTTTAACCATATCGCCCCAAGCAAACCATTTTAATGTCACTGCTTTGCAAGGGGTTACATAGGAGGAAAGTTATGAGAAAGAGTGACAGGTTATAGGGAGTGTCAGGAAGAGGGTAGGAGAAGAATGAGAATACTGATGAGAGTGAAGTGGATGGAGAAAGGAGCATGAGAGAGAGGATGCAGATTAGTCAGATAGGAGATGACTATTGCCTATACAATTAAATTCTTGGAGATTGTAGTTGTCGGGGAAGCTAGTAAACGGAAGGGAATTCCACAGGCGGGAAGTGAGAGAAAAGCTGATATTGGTTTCACAATAAAAGGGTGCGACTTGGTTACTAAATCTTGTGGCTCGAGTAAATTTATTTATAGGGGGCACTAGTGAGCTAAGTTCATCGGAGCAGAAGCCGTGAAAGTATTTGTAGAAGACACACAGGGAAGCCACATTACGCCGGTGAGAAAGTCACTGTATCTGAGCTGCCAAGTCGGGATCGATCACATGACAGATTCTCCGTTGGATTTTGTCAAGGAACCCTAGGTGGATAGTAACAGCACCCGATCAGATATTGCAGCAGTATTCAATGCACGGGCGGTTGGTAGATTTGTATATGTGCAGGATTGTTTCAGACGGGAAAAGCTTCCTGGCCCTACACAGAGAACCGACTTTCTTAGCAGCGGATTTAGCTATGGATTCTATAGAGTCATTCCACTTGAGGTCTGAGGTGAAAGTTAACCCGAGGAGGCGCAGTGTTTCGCTTTCAGAGTGACTAGCCTGATCAATGCTGATGAGGGTTAGGAGAGATTGTCTGTGTTGGTTCATAGATAGTAGCTTCGTTTTGGAAGCATTAAAATTCACGAGCCATTTCTTACCCTAGTCTGCCACGGATTGGAAGTCCTTTTTAAGCTCGGCAGCGAGGTTTGCTTTGTCAGCCTCTGCAGATTTTTGATCGAGGCGAGAGTAAACCGTTGTGTCGTCAGCGTATATACCTGCTTGGGATCTTATTACATCGGAGAGTTCGTTAATGTAGATAATAACGGCTTGTTACATTAACTTGCATGCAAATACCCTTGGAAGAGTTAATAATCTATCTACTCCCTTAGATATGGATCAAATATTTTGGTTAGAGGGACGATCTCTGAGTGAGTCACAGTGCAGAGGTGAGGTTCTACCGTGTAAAACTCTGAATCTTTTACTGATTGTATTTGATCTGGTTGTTCGTGTCTCCTCATCGCCGTTTTCTACGATGGATGTTCGGATGGTATAAAGAATAACAGTGTAGAATGAGAAATCGGAGAACCGAGTTCGAATTCCAGACAGATTCGTTATATTTACTTGGGCGAAATACCCTTGGAAGAGGTACGAATTCATCTACTGCCTCACTTATTATCTTAAACATTGGCGCTGTCGACAGTGCTGTGCTTAGCAACATCGACCCCCCACCCCCGCAGAATGCGCCTTGAGGCCCCATCTACCCGCAGATTGCAACTTGCGCCCGCCCCCGCGAGCATACTGAACCCACAATAAATGGTACTGATCCCGAAAAAACGGAAGAAATCGCGGAATTGGCGTTTTGAAGCTACACATTACGAACGTTTTCACAATTTTTAGCTACTTTTTATGTATGTTGAAACAGATGTCTATAATCTATTTATCATTCAAGTTTATCTTTTTTCATTACAAATGATTTGCGGCCTCTTCGGGGCCGGAAGGCTCCTATATATATCAACTGGGCATCTGATTTTAATAAGGCCTTAGATTTTTCAAAAACTGCATCTCCTTCTTCTCAAACGCAAAGGAAATTCTCCCATTCAGGACACTGTCATCCATTTTTAATTGAACCCGTCCCCTCCTGTAAACGCGCATGCGCGCCCGATCATAGGCAAGCAAACGCATACACACACATATGATGCAGATAAACACATACCCATACATGGTTGTACACAGTATACACAGTGCCGTGCTTAGCAACATCGCGGCCCCGCGACAGAATGCGTCCAGCAGCCCCGCCACCCGCAGAATGCAACTCCTCACCCCCACCGAACATACTGAACCCACAATAAATGGTACTTTAAACAAAATAATCTACTCTCGGAAGGCAGATATTTCGTGATCACGAAAAAATGGAAGAAATCGCGGAATTGGCGTTTTGAAGCGACACATTACGAACGTTTTTACAACTTTTAGCTACTTTTTATGTATGTAGAAACAGATATCTATAATCTATTTCTCTCTCAAGTTCTTTTTTTAACACTGAGATGAACAGCGGGGGTGACTGACCATATATGGCAGCAGTATTCCATGCATGGACGAATGGCTAATTTGTATATATGCATGATGGATTCAGGCGTGAAAAACATCCTGGCCCAAATACAGTGACCCAACCTTCCTAGCAGTAGATTTAACTATTGACTCAATGTAGTGGTTCTACTTGAGATCAGAAGAGAAGGTAAGACCGGGGAGGCGCAGTGTATTGCTCTCAGGGAGACTCGCTTGGTCTATGCTTATGGGAGGAAGGAGAGGTTGCCTGTGATGATTGTCACACAGCAGCTTGGTCTGAGATGCATTGAATTTTACAAGCCACTTCTTACCCCAATTCACCACATTCTCAAGATCAGCAGCAAGATTATTTTTGTCCGCCACGCCGAGTTTCTTACTGATGCGGAAGTAAATTGTGGTGTCATCTGCGTAGATGCCTAATAGCTCTTGATCTCGTTTGGGAGATCATTTATGAAAATAAGGAAGAGCGTCGGGCCTAGGATAGAGCGTTGAGAGACACCAGTGTTTGTACAGTAGGATGTAGAGGCATGCCCATTCAAGATGACCTTCAATATGCGGTTATTTAGAAAAAATTGGATCAGATCAAGCAACCGTCCGGTAATACCGTAACCCCGTAGGTTGCAGAGAAGACCAGCGTGCCAAATACCTGTCAAAAGCCTTGAAAATACCCAGAGCAACAGCACGAGTCTCGCCGGACTCCTCAAGGGCCTGAAACATGTACTCCGTAATGGTCGTTAGCATGTCGGTCGTGGACCTGGCAAAGAGGAAGCCATACTGCCTGTCAGAGAAGAGTTTATGGACAGTAAGATGTTGAACTATTTCAGCATTAATAATGGCCTAGAACACCTTCCCGAAAATTGGTAGAAGGTTGATAGGGCGATAGTTGGATGGGTCCAAGGGTTCACCAGTGTTCTTAAATACAGGAATGACAGAAGAGGACTTCCAGCATGCAGGAAAACAATAAGCAGAAAGGCAGTAGTTATAGAGTTTAGAGAGGACAGGGGAGAGTTCAGGGGTACATTTCTTAAGGACAATCACCGGGATTCCATCATCACCGCTCGCTTTATGGGGGTCAAGTTTTGATATTACTTAGGATACTACTGTCGAGGTAATGTATACATCGTACAGTTTAGCCTCAGTTCTAATAGGGAAGTCAGGTGAGTGTACCCCAGATGAGTCAAATATAGAGTTGGATGAGAATCTGCGAGTAAAGCACTCAGCCTTGTCCGCTGATGATGTGAGGACCACAAATTCATTGATTAAAGGAGGAATAGAGGATTTGCTATTGTTCAGCACCAGGTGGCATAACCGCCAACAGTCCTTGGAGCCGAACTTGCGGTCAGCTATGCGCTGTCTCATTATTTGTTTCTCTCTTTCTTTCTCCTCCGCGGTTGATAGATTAATTGTTTTTCTCTTTCTTTTTCCTCTCCGGTTGATAGATTACTTGTTTCTCTCTTTCTTTTTCCTCCCCGGTTGATAGATTACTTGTTTCTCTCTTTCTTTTTCCTCTCCGGTTGATAGATTACTTGTTTCTCTCTTTCTTTTTCCTCCCCGGTTGATAGATTACTTGTTTCTCTCTTTCTTTTTCCTCCCCGGTTGATAGATTAATTGTTTTTCTCTTTCTTTTCGTCCCCGGTTGATAGATTAATTGTTTTTATCTTTCTTTTTCCTCTCCGGTTGACAGATTAATTGTTTTTCTCTTTCTTTTTCTCTCCGGTTGATAGATTAATTGTTTCTCTCTTTCTTTTTCCGTCTCCGGTTGACAGATTAATTGTTTTTCTCTTTCTTTTTCCTCTCCGGTTGAGAGATTAATTGTTTTTCTCTTTCTTTTTCCTCTCCGGTTGATAGATTAATTGTTTCTTTCTTTCTTTCTTTTTCCTCCTGTTGACAGATTAATTGTTTTTCTTTCTTTTTCCTCCTCCCCGGTTGACAGATTAATTGTTTCTCTTTCTTTTTCCTCCTCCCCGGTTGAGAGATTAATTGTTTTTCTCTTTCTTTTCCTCTCCTGTTGACAGATTAATTGTTTTTCTCTTTCTTTTTCCTCTCCGGTTGATAGATTAATTGTTTTTCTCTTTCTTTTTCCTCCCCGGTTGAGTGATTAATTGTTTTTCTCTTTCTTTTTCTCTCCGGTTGATAGATTACTTGTTTCTCTCTTTCTTTTTCCTCGCCGGTTGACAGATTAATTGTTTCTCTCTTTCTTTTTCCTCTCCGGTTGATAGATTAATTGTTTCTCTCTTTCTTTTTCCTCTCCGGTTGACAGATTAATTGTTTCTCTCTTTCTTTTTCCTCTCCGGTTGATAGATTAATTGTTTCTCTCTTTCTTTTTCCTCTCCGGTTGATAGATTAATTGTTTTTCTCTTTCTTTTTCCTCCCCGGTTGAGAGATTAATTGTTTTTCTCTTTCTTTTTCTCTCCGGTTGAGAGATTAATTGTTTTTCTCTTTCTTTTTCCTCCCCGGTTGAGAGATTAATTGTTTTTTCTCTTTCTTTTTCCTCTCCGGTTGATAGATTAATTGTTTTTCTCTTTCTTTTTCCTCCCCGGTTGAGAGATTAATTGTTTTTCTCTTTCTTTTTCTCTCCGGTTGAGAGATTAATTGTTTTTCTCTTTCTTTTTCCTCCCCGGTTGAGAGATTAATTGTTTTTCTCTTTCTTTTTCTCTCCGGTTGAGAGATTAATTGTTTTTCTCTTTCTTTTTCCTCCCCGGTTGATAGATTAATTGTTTTTCTCTTTCTTTTTCTCTCCGGTTGAGAGATTAATTGTTTTTCTTTCTTTTTCTTTTTCCCCTCCCCGGTTGAGATTAATTGTTTTTCTCTTTCTTTTTCTCTCCGGTTGAGAGATTAATTGTTTTTCTCTTTCTTTTTCTCTCCGGTTGAGAGATTAATTGTTTTTCTCTTTCTTTTTCCTCCCCGGTTGAGAGATTAATTGTTTTTCTCTTTCTTTTTCTCTCCGGTTGAGAGATTAATTGTTTTTCTCTTTCTTTTTCCTCCCCGGTTGATAGATTAATTGTTTTTCTCTTTCTTTTTCTCTCCGGTTGAGAGATTAATTGTTTTTCTCTTTCTTTTTCCTCCCCGGTTGAGAGATTAATTGTTTTTCTCTTTCTTTTTCTCTCCGGTTGAGAGATTAATTGTTTTTCTCTTTCTTTTTCTCTCCGGTTGAGAGATTAATTGTTTTTCTCTTTCTTTTTCCTCTCCGGTTGATAGATTAATTGTTTTTCTCTTTCTTTTTCCTCCCCGGTTGAGAGATTAATTGTTTTTCTCTTTCTTTTTCTCTCCGGTTGATAGATTACTTGTTTCTCTCTTTCTTTTTCCTCGCCGGTTGACAGATTAATTGTTTCTCTCTTTCTTTTTCCTCTCCGGTTGACAGATTAATTGTTTCTCTCTTTCTTTTTCCTCTCCGGTTGACAGATTAATTGTTTTTCTCTTTCTTTTTCCTCTCCGGTTGACAGATTAATTGTTTCTCTCTTTCTTTTCCTCTCCTGTTGACAGATTAATTGTTTGTCTCTTTCTTTTTTCTCTCCGGTTGATAGATTAATTGTTTCTCTCTTTCTTTTTCCTCTCCGGTTGACAGATTAATTGTTTCTCTCTTTCTTTTTCCTCTCCGGTTGACAGATTAATTGTTTTTCTCTTTCTTTTTCCTCTCCGGTTGATAGATTAATTGTTTCTCTCTTTCTTTTCCTCTCCTGTTGACAGATTAATTGTTTTTCTCTTTCTTTTTCCTCTCCGGTTGATAGATTAATTGTTTCTCTCTTTCTTTTTCCTCCCCGGTTGAGAGATTAATTGTTTCTCTCTTTCTTTTTCTCTCCGGTTGATAGATTACTTGTTTCTCTCTTTCTTTTTCCTCTCCGGTTGACAGATTAATTGTTTCTCTCTTTCTTTTTCCTCTCCGGTTCACAGATTAATTGTTTCTCTCTTTCTTTTTCCTCTCCGGTTGATAGATTAATTGTTTTTCTCTTTCTTTTTCCTCTCCGGTTGATAGATTAATTGTTTTTCTCTTTCTTTTTTCCTCCCCGGTTGAGAGATTAATTGTTTTTCTCTTTCTTTTTCCTCCCCGGTTGATAGATTAATTGTTTTTCTCTTTCTTTTTTCCTCTCCGGTTGATAGATTAATTGTTTTTCTCTTTCTTTTTCCTCTCCGGTTGATAGATTAATTGTTTCTCTCTTTCTTTTTCCTCTCCGGTTCAGATTAATTGTTTCTCTCTTTCTTTTTCCTCCCCGGTTGAGAGATTAATTGTTTTTCTCTTTCTTTTCCTCCCCGGTTGATAGATTAATTGTTTTTCTCTTTCTTTTTCCTCCCCGGTTGAGAGATTAATTGTTTTTCTCTTTCTTTTTCCTCCCCGGTTGATAGATTAATTGTTTTTCTCTTTCTTTTTCCTCTCCGGTTGAGAGATTAATTGTTTTTCTCTTTCTTTTTCCTCCCCGGTTGACAGATTAATTGTTTTTTCTCTTTCTTTTTCCTCTCCGGTTGACAGATTAATTGTTTTTCTCTTTCTTTTTCCTCTCCGGTTGATAGATTAATTGTTTTTCTCTTTCTTTTTCCTCCCCGGTTGAGTGATTAATTGTTTTTCTCTTTCTTTTTCTCTCCGGTTGATAGATTACTTGTTTCTCTCTTTCTTTTTCCTCGCCGGTTGACAGATTAATTGTTTCTCTCTTTCTTTTTCCTCTCCGGTTGATAGATTAATTGTTTCTCTCTTTCTTTTTCCTCTCCGGTTGACAGATTAATTGTTTCTCTCTTTCTTTTTCCTCTCCGGTTGATAGATTAATTGTTTCTCTCTTTCTTTTTCCTCTCCGGTTGATAGATTAATTGTTTTTCTCTTTCTTTTTCCTCCCCGGTTGAGAGATTAATTGTTTTTCTCTTTCTTTTTCCTCCCCGGTTGAGAGATTAATTGTTTTTCTCTTTCTTTTTCCTCTCCGGTTGATAGATTAATTGTTTTTCTCTTTCTTTTTCCTCCCCGGTTGAGAGATTAATTGTTTTTCTCTTTCTTTTTCTCTCCGGTTGAGAGATTAATTGTTTTTCTCTTTCTTTTTCTCTCCGGTTGAGAGATTAATTGTTTTTCTCTTTCTTTTTCCTCCCCGGTTGATAGATTAATTGTTTTTCTCTTTCTTTTTCTCTCCGGTTGAGAGATTAATTGTTTTTCTCTTTCTTTTTTCCTCCCCGGTTGAGAGATTAATTGTTTTTCTCTTTCTTTTTCTCTCCGGTTGAGAGATTAATTGTTTTTCTCTTTCTTTTTCTCTCCGGTTGAGAGATTAATTGTTTTTCTCTTTCTTTTTCCTCCCCGGTTGAGAGATTAATTGTTTTTCTCTTTCTTTTTTTCTCCGGTTGAGAGATTAATTGTTTTTCTCTTTCTTTTTCCTCACCGGTTGATAGATTAATTGTTTTTCTCTTTCTTTTTCTCTCCGGTTGAGAGATTAATTGTTTTTCTCTTTCTTTTTCCTCCCCGGTTGAGAGATTAATTGTTTTTCTCTTTCTTTTTCTCTCCGGTTGAGAGATTAATTGTTTTTCTCTTTCTTTTTCTCTCCGGTTGAGAGATTAATTGTTTTTCTCTTTCTTTTTCCTCTCCGGTTGATAGATTAATTGTTTTTCTCTTTCTTTTTCCTCCCCGGTTGAGAGATTAATTGTTTTTCTCTTTCTTTTTCTCTCCGGTTGATAGATTACTTGTTTCTCTCTTTCTTTTTCCTCGCCGGTTGACAGATTAATTGTTTCTCTCTTTCTTTTTCCTCTCCGGTTGACAGATTAATTGTTTCTCTCTTTCTTTTTCCTCTCCGGTTGACAGATTAATTGTTTTTCTCTTTCTTTTTCCTCTCCGGTTGACAGATTAATTGTTTCTCTCTTTCTTTTCCTCTCCTGTTGACAGATTAATTGTTTGTCTCTTTCTTTTTCTCTCCGGTTGATAGATTAATTGTTTCTCTCTTTCTTTTTCCTCTCCGGTTGACAGATTAATTGTTTCTCTCTTTCTTTTTCCTCTCCGGTTGACAGATTAATTGTTTTTTCTCTTTCTTTTTCCTCTCCGGTTGATAGATTAATTGTTTCTCTCTTTCTTTTCCTCTCCTGTTGACAGATTAATTGTTTTTCTCTTTCTTTTTCCTCTCCGGTTGATAGATTAATTGTTTCTCTCTTTCTTTTTCCTCCCCGGTTGAGAGATTAATTGTTTCTCTCTTTCTTTTTCTCTCCGGTTGATAGATTACTTGTTTCTCTCTTTCTTTTTCCTCTCCGGTTGACAGATTAATTGTTTCTCTCTTTCTTTTTCCTCTCCGGTTCACAGATTAATTGTTTCTCTCTTTCTTTTTCCTCTCCGGTTGAGAGATTAATTGTTTTTCTCTTTCTTTTTCCTCTCCGGTTGATAGATTAATTGTTTTTCTCTTTCTTTTTCCTCCCCGGTTGAGAGATTAATTGTTTTTCTCTTTCTTTTTCCTCCCCGGTTGATAGATTAATTGTTTTTCTCTTTCTTTTTCCTCTCCGGTTGATAGATTAATTGTTTTTCTCTTTCTTTTTCCTCTCCGGTTGATAGATTAATTGTTTCTCTCTTTCTTTTTCCTCTCCGGTTCACAGATTAATTGTTTCTCTCTTTCTTTTTCCTCCCCGGTTGAGAGATTAATTGTTTTTCTCTTTCTTTTTCCTCCCCGGTTGATAGATTAATTGTTTTTCTCTTTCTTTTTCCTCCCCGGTTGAGAGATTAATTGTTTTTCTCTTTCTTTTTCCTCCCCGGTTGATAGATTAATTGTTTTTCTCTTTCTTTTTCCTCTCCGGTTGAGAGATTAATTGTTTTTCTCTTTCTTTTTCCTCCCCGGTTGACAGATTAATTGTTTTTTCTCTTTCTTTTTCCTCTCCGGTTGAGAGATTAATTGTTTTTCTCTTTCTTTTTCCTCTCCGGTTGAGAGATTAATTGTTTTTCTCTTTCTTTTTCGTCTCCGGTTGACAGATTAATTGTTTCTCTCTTTCTTTTTCCTCTCCGGTTGACAGATTAATTGTTTTTCTTTTTTCTTTCTTTTTCCTCTCCGGTTGAGAGATTAATTGTTTTTCTCTTTCTTTTTCCTCTCCGGTTGACAGATTAATGGTTTTTCTCTTTCTTTTTCCTCTCCGGTTGAGAGATTAATTGTTTCTCTCTTTCTTTTTCCTCTCCGGTTGACAGATTAATTGTTTTTCTCTTTCTTTTTCCTCTCCGGTTGAGAGATTAATTGTTTTTCTCTTTCTTTTTCGTCTCCGGTTGAGAGATTAATTGTTTCTCTCTTTCTTTTTCCTCTCCGGTTGACAGATTACTTGTTTCTCTCTTTCTTTTTCCTCTCCGGTTGACAGATTAATTGTTTTTCTCTTTCTTTTTCCTCTCCGGTTGATAAATTAATTGTTTTTCTCTTTCTTTTTCCTCCCCGGTTGACAGATTAATTGTTTTTCTCTTTCTTTTTCCTCTCCGGTTGAGAGATTAATTGTTTTTCTCTTTCTTTTTCCTCCCCGGTTGACAGATTAATTGTTTTTCTCTTTCTTTTTCGTCTCCGGTTGACAGATTAATAGTTTCACTCTTTCTTTTTCCTCTCCGGTTGACAGATTAATTGTTTTTCTCTTTCTTTTTCCTCTCCGGTTGAGAGATTAATTGTTTCTCTCTTTCTTTTTCCTCTCCGGTTGACAGATTAATTGTTTTTCTCTTTCTTTTTCCTCCCCGGTTGACAGATTAATTGTTTCTCTCTTTCTTTTTCCTCTCCGGTTGAGAGATTAATTGTTTTTCTCTTTCTTTTTCCTCTCCGGTTGACAGATTAATTGTTTCTCTCTTTCTTTCTCCTCTCCGGTTGACAGATTAATTGTTTTTCTCTTTCTTTTTCCTCCCCGGTTGACAGATTAATTGTTTCTCTCTTTCTTTTTCCTCCCCGGTTGACAGATTAATTGTTTCTCTCTTTCTTTTTCCTCCCCGGTTGACAGATTAATTGTTTTTCTCTTTCTTTTTCCTCTCCGGTTGACAGATTAATTGTTTCTCTCTTTCTTTTTCCTCTCCGGTTGACAGATTAATTGTTTTTCTCTTTCTTTTTCCTCCCCGGTTGACAGATTAATTGTTTCTCTCTTTCTTTTTCCTCTCCGGTTGACAGATTAATTGTTTTTCTCTTTCTTTTTCCTCTCCGGTTGATAGATTAATTGTTTTTCTCTTTCTTTTTCCTCTCCGGTTGATAGATTAATTGTTTTTCTCTTTCTTTTTCCTCTCCGGTTGAGAGATTAATTGTTTTTCTCTTTCTTTTTCCTCCCCGGTTGACAGATTAATTGTTTTTCTCTTTCTTTTTCCTCTCCGGTTGAGAGATTAATTGTTTTTCTCTTTCTTTTTCCTCTCCGGTTGAGAGATTAATTGTTTTTCTCTTTCTTTTTCGTCTCCGGTTGACAGATTAATTGTTTCTCTCTTTCTTTTTCCTCTCCGGTTGACAGATTAATTGTTTTTCTCTTTCTTTTTCCTCTCCGGTTGAGAGATTAATTGTTTCTCTCTTTCTATTTCCTCTCCGGTTGACAGATTAATTGTTTCTCTCTTTCTTTTTCCTCTCCGGTTGACAGATTAATTGTTTTTCTCTTTCTTTTTCCTCTCCGGTTGATAAATTAATTGTTTCTCTCTTTCTTTTTCCTCCCCGGTTGACAGATTAATTGTTTTTCTCTTTCTTTTTCCTCTCCGGTTGAGAGATTAATTGTTTTTCTCTTTCTTTTTCCTCCCCGGTTGACAGATTAATTGTTTTTCTCTTTCTTTTTCGTCTCCGGTTGACAGATTAATTGTTTCTCTCTTTCTTTTTCCTCTCCGGTTGACAGATTAATTGTTTTTCTCTTTCTTTTTCCTCTCCGGTTGAGAGATTAATTGTTTCTCTCTTTCTTTTTCCTCCCCGGTTGATAGATTAATTGTTTTTCTCTTTCTTTTTCCTCTCCGGTTGATAGATTAATTGTTTTTCTCTTTCTTTTTCCTCTCCGGTTGATAGATTAATTGTTTCTCTCTTTCTTTTTCCTCTCCGGTTGATAGATTAATTGTTTTTCTCTTTCTTTTTCCTCTCCGGTTGAGAGATTAATTGTTTCTCTCTTTCTTTTTCCTCTCCGGTTGACAGATTAATTGTTTTTCTCTTTCTTTTTCCTCTCCGGTTGAGAGATTAATTGTTTTTTCTCTTTCTTTTTCCTCTCCGGTTGATAGATTAATTGTTTCTCTCTTTCTTTTTCCTCTCCGGTTGATAGATTAATTGTTTTTCTCTTTCTTTTTCCTCTCCGGTTGACAGATTAATTGTTTCTCTCTTTCTTTTTCCTCTCCGGTTGATAGATTAATTGTTTTTCTCTTTCTTTTTCCTCTCCGGTTGAGAGATTAATTGTTTCTCTCTTTCTTTTTCCTCTCCGGTTGATAGATTAATTGTTTCTCTCTTTCTTTTTCCTATCCGGTTGAGAGATTAATTGTTTTTCTCTTTCTTTTTCGTCTCCGGTTGACAGATTAATTGTTTCTCTCTTTCTTTTTCCTCTCCGGTTGACAGATTAATTGTTTTTCTCTTTCTTTTTCCTCTCCGGTTGAGAGATTAATTGTTTCTCTCTTTCTTTTTCCTCTCCGGTTGACAGATTAATTGTTTCTCTCTTTCTTTTTCCTCTCCGGTTGAGAGATTAATTGTTTTTCTCTTTCTTTTTCCTCTCCGGTTGAGAGATTAATTGTTTCTCTCTTTCTTTTTCCTCTCCGGTTGACAGATTAATTGTTTTTCTCTTTCTTTTTCCTCCCCGGTTGATAGATTAATTGTTTTTCTCTTTCTTTTTCCTCTCCGGTTGAGAGATTAATTGTTTTTCTCTTTCTTTTTCCTCCCCGGTTGACAGATTAATTGTTTTTCTCTTTCTTTTTCCTCTCCGGTTGAGAGATTAATTGTTTTTCTCTTTCTTTTTCCTCTCCGGTTGATAGATTAATTGTTTTTCTCTTTCTTTTTCCTCCCCGGTTGACAGATTAATTGTTTTTCTCTTTCTTTTTCCTCTCCGGTTGAGAGATTAATTGTTTTTCTCTTTCTTTTTCCTCTCCGGTTGATAGATTAATTGTTTCTCTCTTTCTTTTTCCTCTCCGGTTGACAGATTAATTGTTTTTCTCTTTCTTTTTCCTCTCCGGTTGAGAGATTAATTGTTTCTCTCTTTCTTTTTCCTCCCCGGTTGATAGATTAATTGTTTTTCTCTTTCTTTTTCCTCTCCGGTTGAGAGATTAATTGTTTTTCTCTTTCTTTTTCCTCCCCGGTTGACAGATTAATTGTTTTTCTCTTTCTTTTTCCTCTCCGGTTGATAGATTAATTGTTTTTCTCTTTCTTTTTCCTCCCCGGTTGACAGATTAATTGTTTCTCTCTTTCTTTTTCCTCTCCGGTTGAGAGATTAATTGTTTTTCTCTTTCTTTTTCGTCTCCGGTTGAGAGATTAATTGTTTTTCTCTTTCTTTTTCCTCCCCGGTTGACAGATTAATTGTTTCTCTCTTTCTTTTTCCTCTCCGGTTGAGAGATTAATTGTTTTTCTCTTTCTTTTTCGTCTCCGGTTGAGAGATTAATTGTTTTTCTCTTTCTTTTTCGTCTCCGGTTGAGAGATTAATTGTTTCTCTCTTTCTTTTTCCTCTCCGGTTGACAGATTAATTGTTTCTCTCTTTCTTTTTCCTCTCCGGTTGAGATTAATTGTTTTTCTCTTTCTTTTTCCTCTCCGGTTGATAGATTAATTGTTTTTCTCTTTCTTTTTCCTCCCCGGTTGAGAGATTAATTGTTTTTCTCTTTCTTTTTCCTCCCCGGTTGATAGATTAATTGTTTTTCTCTTTCTTTTTCCTCTCCGGTTGATAGATTAATTGTTTCTCTCTTTCTTTTCCTCTCCTGTTGACAGATTAATTGTTTTTCTCTTTCTTTTTCCTCTTCGGTTTATAGATTAATTGTTTTTCTCTTTCTTTTTCCTCTCCGGTTGATAAATTAATTGTTTTTCTCTTTCTTTTTCCTCCCCGGTTGATAGATTAATTGTTTTTCTCTTTCTTCTTCCTCTCCGGTTGATAGATTAATTGTTTTTCTCTTTCTTTTTCCTCCCCGGTTGATAGATTAATTGTTTTTCTCTTTCTTTTTCCTCCCCGGTTGATAGATTAATTGTTTTTCTCTTTCTTTTTCCTCCCCGGTTGATAGATTAATTGTTTTTCTATTTCTTGTTCCTCTACGGTTGATAGATTAATTGTTTTTCTCTTTCTTTTTCCTTTCCGGTTGACAGATTGTTTTTCTCGTTGTTTTTCCTCTCCGGTTGATAGATTAATTGTTTTTCTCATTCTTTTTCCTTTCCGGTTGATAGATTAATTGTTTTTCTCTTTCTTTTTCCTTTCCGGTTGACAGATTGTTTTTCTCATTCTTTTTCCTCCCCGGTTGGTAGATTAATTGTTTTTCTCTTTCTTTTTCCTTTCTGGTTGACAGATTGTTTTTCTCATTCTTTTTCCTCTCCGGTTGATAGATTAATTGTTTTTCTCTTTCTTTTTCCTTTCCGGTTGACAGTTTGTTTTTCTCTTTCTTTTTCCTCTCCGGTTGAGAGATTAATTGTTTCTCTCTTTCTTTTTCCTCTCCGGTTGACAGATTAATTGTTTTTCTCTTTCTTTTTCCTCTCCGGTTGAGAGATTAATTGTTTTTCTCTTTCTTTTTCCTCTCCGGTTGATAGATTAATTGTTTCTCTCTTTCTTTTTCCTCTCCGGTTGATAGATTAATTGTTTTTCTCTTTCTTTTTCCTCTCCGGTTGACAGATTAATTGTTTCTCTCTTTCTTTTTCCTCTCCGGTTGATAGATTAATTGTTTTTCTCTTTCTTTTTCCTCTCCGGTTGAGAGATTAATTGTTTCTCTCTTTCTTTTTCCTCTCCGGTTGATAGATTAATTGTTTCTCTCTTTCTTTTTCCTCCCCGGTTGATAGATTAATTGTTTTTCTCTTTCTTTTTCCTCTCCGGTTGATAGATTAATTGTTTTTCTCTTTCTTGATAGATTAATTGTTTCTCTCTTTCTTTTTCCTTTCCGGTTGACAGTTTGTTTTTCTCATTCCTTTTCCTCTCCGGTTGATAGATTAATTGTTTTTCTCTTTCTTTTTCCTTTCCGGTTGACAGATTGTTTTTCTCGTTCTTTTTCCTCTCCGGTTGATAGATTAATTGTTTTTCTCATTCTTTTTCCTTTCCGGTTGATAGATTAATTGTTTTTCTCTTTCTTTTTCCTTTCCGGTTGACAGATTGTTTTTCTCATACTTTTTCCTCCCCGGTTGATAGATTAATTGTTTTTCTCTTTCTTTTTCCTTTCCGGTTGACAGATTGTTTTTCTCATTCTTTTTCCTCCCCGGTTGATAGATTAATTGTTTTTCTCTTTCTTTTTCCTTTCCGGTTGACAGATTGTTTTTCTCATTCTTTTTCCTCTCCGGTTGATAGATTAATTGTTTTTCTCTTTCTTTTTCCTTTCCGGTTGACAGATTAATTGTTTCTCTCTTTCTTTTTCCTCTCCGGTTGACAGATTAATTGTTTTTCTCTTTCTTTTTCCTCTCCGGTTGATAGATTAATTGTTTTTCTCTTTCTTGATAGATTAATTGTTTCTCTTTCTTTTTCCTTTCCGGTTTGGTTGACAGATTGTTTTTCTCATTCTTTTTCCTCCCCGGTTGATAGATTAATTGTTTTTCTCTTTCTTTTTCTTTTCCGGTTGACAGATTGTTTTTCTCATTCTTTTTCCTCCCCGGTTGATAGATTAATTGTTTCTCTCTTTCTTTTTCCTCTCCGGCGGCAAAGAGCCTTGCGGATTCTCGGGGCCTTGCGGCTCCTGAGAAACCGACGACTCCCCGCAATTGCCGGGGTCTGAGGAGGCCCTAAGCACGGTCCTGGCTGTCGAGATTGACAATAAAATATTCACTCGTATGAGAAGAAATATTCTTTTAATTTAAAATATGTTGTAGCTTTAAATAACCCACAAAAGAGGTTGATAAGCCATAAAAAATGATCAACAAATAAAATCAAGGAATTTTTCTTATTGTTCGCGTGTATCTTAGGTGTTGTTGAAACTAGGTGTTGGTTAATATTAAGTCTTTTGCTTTGAACCATTGTAACAATTTAGCAGCGTTCGTTACAGGATCCGTACTTACCAATTTCATTGCATTCACTTTCGCGCAAATACCCTTGGGAAAGATATTAAACCGTCTCTTCCCTCCAGTTATGCGTTAAATAATAGGACAGATTGGGTTCTATAGCCTTGGCTGGCAACCAGTCTACCGCAGAAAGCAATGGTAAACTACTGCTGGATAATCTTCTGCCCAGTCAGTCATGTCTCTTTCGGGACATGATCGCCCAAGCGTGTATCACGTGGCACTTAACTGACTGACTGACTGACTGAGAAATGTCACTAAGACGCAAGGGGTTACCGAGTGCGAAACATACTGAGGAAAATATTTTATTAATGATTTTTCTATATGCCATGTCCCTTCATGATGTAAGTGATCATGCCCCCACCCATCTCTCTAGTGACTCTTAGCATGCGTTCTCCTGTTACCTCACCCAAACCCCGCTTTGTCTTCCACTTGCTCAAGCCCATCAAGTATATTACGCGCTGCTTCCCCCTGTCAATCTTTTCCTTGACCTGACCTGTGAGTATCACATTCTCCAAGCTCTCTTTCCTCATTATATGCCCCCAGGAACTTTAGCTTTTTTTTTTTTTTCGTGATGTTTAGTATTAGTTTCATTTTCGTTTCAATCGTCTTCAAAACCTCATCGTTGCTCACATATTCGGTCCATGGTATCCTCATCATCCTTCTGTAGTACCATATTTCGGGTACTTCCTCCTTGAGGAGATTGTTCAACATTCACTTTCATATTGAAGAACAAACATCACATAACAATCCAGTACTCTGTTTCCGGTGGCTCGACTACAGCCACTTTCACACCAACAAGATGTAGCTTCCTTTTGTCTGTTCTGTAAATACTTCCATGGCTTATGTTCCAACTTGCTTGAGTCACTCGTGCTCTTGCAAAAGGTGTTTACTCGTGCAACCAGACTGGCAACTGGGTCTCACCCATTTACAATTAAATCAACCGATTGCAGACGACAATTCTACTCCTGAAGCTTCTTTTCTCGCACTTCCCGCCTGTGAAACTCGCTTCCATATTCTTGCTTTCCAGACGGCTACAACCTCCAGGAATTTAAATGGAATGTCAATACTCATTTCTTAACCACTTGACTCTAGTTCTTTCTACACCACCCTGTATATCCTTTCCTTTCTCTCCACCTTTGCAACTGTCATCACACCTGTATTCCCATCCTTCTCTTGCTCCTTTCTAACTGGTTCGTCCTTCTCCTCATTCTCCTCTAATCTTTTTACTCTTATGTAGCCCCCTGCACATCAGTGGCATTCCCACCTTGCTCGGAGCGATATGATTAAAAAAAATATATATATCCAAAGGTTTTTTCCTCAGAAAAATAGTTATTTCAGCTTTGAGATCAAGCAAATTACAAAACTCAGATATATATATATATCAGTAATATGATAGGTACCGACTTGGTGGCTCGACTACAGCCACTTTCCCACCGACGAGATGTGGCTTCCCTTTGGCTATTCTATAAATACTTCCATGGCTTCTGTTTCAATGAGCTTGAGTCACTGGTGCCTCTGCAACAGGTGTTTACTCGTGCAACCAGACTGGCAACTGGGTCTTACCCATTCACAGTTAGATTAACCAAATGCAGACGACAATTCTACTCCTGCGGCTTCTTTTCCCGCACTTCCCGCCTGTGGAACTCGCTTCCTTATTCTTGCTTTCCTGATGGCTACAACCTCCAGGAATTTAAATGCAATGTCAATTCTCATCCCTTAACTACTTGATCCTACTTCTTTCCACACTGTCCTGTAGATCCTTTCCTTTCTCTCCACCTTTGCAACTGTCATCACACCTGTATTCCCATCCGTCTCTTGCTCCTTTCTAACTGGTTCGTCTTTCTCCTCATTCTCCTCTAATCCTTTTACTCTTATGTTGAAAAATGTTTGAAGGTAATATGCTAGGTTAGGACTCTTAACTGTTGGGGATCTTCGTCGCCATTTTGTTGTGGAGTTGTGGCGAAACTTTGCCGCCAAGTTGTAGTGACCAGTTTGTGCCGGAAGTAAGACACGGAAAACAGGAAATAGGCTCAAAACAGTGTATTAGTATAACAATATATTCAATAATATGTAATATAAAAATAAGTAAAACCGAAGATATTATTAAGTTGCCTGACTAGTAGCTGTCGTTAACTGCGTCTAACTTGACTTCTATACCTGACTGCTCGTAACTGCTCCTAACTACAATATTCAGTTACCCCCACCCACTAGGGCAAGATATGGCACAAGACCTTTTTAATGTAGGTTCTCCAGGTCATATAGCCCGGCCAAAAATATGTCTAATTTTGCCCAGTCGTGACTCTACCCTTCGGCGGAGCCACGACTGGGTTAATACTCTCCGCCCGAAGGTAGAGAGCTCGACAGTGACAATAGCAGTTGCTGCGAGAAAATGCTCTCTAGTGGTCACGCAGCTAATTTCATTCCTCACAGAAGGGCACCATCTTACAATGTTATATTTAGATTTTGTCAAGAATCTCTAAATGCATAGCGGAAGCACTAGATCAGCTCTCGAAAATATAGCCTTGTGCCTGATTTGTTGGTTTTTAGTAACACTTCTTTTCCAGAAACCATTTTTTACCAGTAAATGCATTTGTTTATATCATTACGATTGCAAGCTTGTTAATCGCCTCAATATGCCGACAAAAAGTATACTCGGCCATACCCTACCCCCAAACTGAAATAAAAAGTAAATCATTGTTTTGATAGCTGTTTGCAGAGGAAAAATGTTCATTGATTTTTTTGTATGAAGAAAGTTTTCATTATTCAAGGGTTGAGAAGGAAACACTAGAAAGAATACAACGGATTCACTGAGATTAATAAGAAAATGAAGCAATTAATGAATTAGAGCACTCTGGCTATTGGGCGTGTATAATGATAATATACACGCTAAAAAGTCTGCCTTCTTCTACCGAGCGCCCGTAGCTCAGAAGTAGAATCGCTGACTGACGCCAATTCGGTCGGGTTTCAATCCTGGGTTAGGAAGCGATCGGAGTCTAACCGTACTGATGTGCTGTGATACAGCGAAACATATCTCGCTGCCTCCCTGTCTCTCTCTCTATATATATATACATAAATATGATTTATTTCATACTATTTTTTAGTATTTATTGCGAAGAGAATAATTACAAATGAAAATCGAATGGTTCTTTTGTTAATACGGCACAAAAACATGGCATCAAATGAATTTATAAGTGGTTAATAATTACCTAAATTGCAGTTTCTTCAATGACAGAATGAAGCAAATTTAGGGTGATTCGGACGAGTTCATCTTTGATTCCTTGCCTTGTAATATTTTGCAAATAATAACAAAGGAATCATTCTATTTTCATTGGGCAATGAATACTAAAAATAGTATGAAATACATCATTTATTTTAAAGGTGGCCTAATAATTGTGGCCGGTATATATATATATATATATATATATATATATATATATATATATATTTCAATCCTGGGTTAAAAAGAAATCGGAGTCTAACCGTAGTGTAGAGCTGTGATACAGCGAAACAGATCTGTCTGCGGATGACTATATATATATATATATTTAAGCTCTCACACCGTGATTAAGCACTCTGGAAGAATGGGAGACTTTGAAAACAGTAGCTACTCCGGCATATACGCATCGCTCATTCAATAATGAATTAGTGCACTCTGGCTATTGGGCGTGTATAATGATATACGCGCTAAAAAGTCTGCCTTCTTCTACCGAGCGCCCGTACCTCAGAGGTAGAATCGCCAACTGACACCAATTCGTTCGGGTTTCAATCCTGGGTTAAAAGCAATCGGAGTCTAACCGTACTGATGAGCAGTGATACAGCGAAACAGATATGTCTGCGGATGACTATATATATATATGTCATCCACGTACAAGCCTGTTTCACTGTATCACAGTTCATCAGTGTGGCTAAACACATTCACTAGTTTCCAGCCGGGATCAAAACTATAACTTAGCGTGTTATATGTATGTGATGTATACACACGCCAGTCACCGAGAAAACTCAATTCATTGCTGAAGGGCTTTTATATATATTAGGGTTAGTATTTTTCCTGTGTTCCTGTGACAAGTTCTTGAAAAAGGTCATCACTTAATCAAAAAATATATTTTAAGATCCACGCAATAAAGATAAAAGAATCAAAATATTTCATAAGCTTTATTTTTCAAATTGCTAATGATGGGATTCGAAGCTATTGATCTATTTTAACTCATTTAACACTTTATAGCTATAGCATGACGAACAACCCTACAAATAAACCGAAATTGCAAACGTTGTGAAGCTTTATTTTTTAATTTGCTAATGATGGAATTGGAAGGTATTTCTCTATTTTAAATCATTTAACACTTTATAGCTATAGCATAACATACAACCTTACAAAAAAAACAAAATTGCAAACGTTGAGAAGCTTTGTTTTTTAATTTGCTAATGATGGAATTGGAAGGTATTTATCTATTTTCACTCAGTTAACACTTTATACCGATAGCATAACGTACAACCCTACAAATAAACCGAAATTGCAAACGTTGAGAAGCTTTATTTTTTAATTTGCTAATGATGGAATTGGAAGGTATTTCTCTATTTTAAATCATTTAACACTTTATAGTTATAGCATAACATACAACCTTACCAAAAAACCAAAATTGCAGAAGTTCAGAAGCTTTATTTTTTAATTTGCTAATGATGGAATTGGATGGTATTTGTCTATTTTAACTTATTTAACACTTTATAGCTATAGCATAACGTACAACCTTACAAAAAAAACAAAATTGCAAAAGTTGAGAAGCTTTATTTTTTAATTTGCTAATGATGGAATTTTTTTTTTTTTTTTTTTTTTTTTTAATCATTTCACCCCGAGCAAGGCAGAAACGCCACTGATGTGCAGGGGGTTACATAAATGTAGAAAGATTAATTAGAAAAGAGTGAGGAGTACAAGCTAGTTAGAAAGGAACAATAGAAAACTGAGAAAGCAGGTGCAATGACAGGTACATGGGCGGAGAGAAAGGGAAGGTTATACAGGGGAGGGGAGAGAGCTAGAGGCCAGTGGTTAGTAGGTGAGTATTAACTTTGCTTTTAAATTTCTGGAGGTCGTAGCCGTCAGGAAAGCAAGAATACGGGAGTGAGTTCCACAGGCGGGAAGTGCGAGAGAGGAAGCTGCTGGAGTAGAATTGTCGTCTGCGTTTGGCTAACCTGACTGTGAATGGGTGGGACCCAGTTGCCAGTCTGGTTGAACGGGTAAACACCTGTTGAGGAGGCATCAGTGACTTAAGCTCATCCGAGCAGAAGCCATGAAGGTATTTATAGAAGAGACAGAGGGAGGCCACATTTCGACGATGGGAAAGTGGCTGCAGACGAGTCGCCAGATCAGAACCTATCACATTACAGACTCTCCTTTGGAGCTTGTCGAGAACACTGAGGAGAACGGCAGGGGCACCTGACCATAAATGGCAGCAGTACTCCATGCACGGACGGATGGTTGACTTGTATATATGCAGGATGGATTCAGGTGGAAAAAACATCCTGGATCGACATAGTGACCCAATCTTCTTAGCAGTAGATTTTGCTATGGATTCAATATAGTGCTTCCATTTGAGGTCTGAGGACAGGGTAAGTCCGAGGAGGCGTAGTGTATTACTCTCCGGGAGAATCATCTGGTCCATGCTTATGGGAGGCAGAAGAGGTTGCCTGTAATGGTTGACAGACAACAGCTTGGTCTTCGAGGAATTGAAGTTGACAAGCCACTTCTTGCCCCAGTTCACCACAGAGTGTAGATCCCGCTCAAGGTCAGCAGCGAGATTTTGTCTGTCCGCCACGACAGGTTTCTTACTGGAGCGGGAGTATATTGTAGTGTCATCTGCGTAGATGCCTACTTGGGACCTGATCTCATCTGGGAGGTCGTTGATGAAAATAAGGAAGAGCGTTGGGCCCAGGATAGAGCCTTGTGGGACACCAGCATTCGTGCTGTAGGACGAAGAGGCACGCCCATTCAGAACGACCTTCATTTTGCGGTTATTTAAGAAAGATTGGATTAGGTCAAGCAGGCGACCGGTAATACCATAACCGCGTAGTTTGCATAGGAGGCCAGGGTGCCAAACCCTGTCGAAAGCCTTGGAGATATCCAGAGCAACCGCGCGAGCCTCGTCAGACTCATCAAGGGCCTGTAGCATGTACTCCGTTACAGTAGTTAGCAGGTCGGCTGTGGACCTGTCAAATCGGAATCCATATTGCCTGTCGGAGAACAGTTTGTGGGCGGTGAGATGATGAACTATTTCAGCATTTATTATAGCCTCGAACACTTTCCCGAATATTGGTAGAAGACTGATCGGGCGATAGTTGGATGGGTCCGAGGGTTCACCACAGTTCTTAAAGACAGGAACGACTGAGGAGAATTTCCAGCATGCAGGAAAGCAGGAAGCAGAAAGGCAGTAGTTAAACAGTTTAGAGAGGACAGGGGAAAGTTCAGGGACACACCTCTTAAGGACTATCACCGGGATTCCATCGTCTCCACACGCCTTATGGGGGTCGAGTTTTGAAATTACTCTGGATACTATTGTCGGGGTAATATATACGTCATGCAGTTTGGCCTCAGTTCTAATAGGGAAGTCGGGTGGGTGCACTCCGGACGAGTCGAGTGTGGAGTTGGATGAGAATCTGCGGGCAAAGCACTCAGCTTTCTCAGCAGATGACGTGAGAACGTCAAATCCATGGATTAAGGGAGGTATTGAGGATTTCCTATTGTTGAGCACCCGTTTACAAATCCTCCAATAGTCCTTGGAGCCGAACTTGCGGTCAGCTATGTGCTGTCGCATTCTCTCCGCAAACAACTGTTTGGCGTCATTTAGGGTTCTCTTGCACTCACTGCGAGCGGATGTGAACAGGCGCCTATTGTGATCAGTTGGCTGTCTCTGGAATAGATGGAAGTAATGGTTCCTGTGGGCAATGGCGGCTGAGCAGGCCGGAGAGAACCACGGAGAGGAATGAGGTTTTAAGCAATACTTCCTGGTGGGTATGAAGGCATCAATGCCAGCTTTCACCCATGACGAGACCTCAGAGGCACAGTCATCAACTGATAGGTCAAACACTTTTCCCCAGGGGACGTCGCAGAGGAAATCGCGAAAGGCATCCCAGTCAGCTTTTTGGTAGAGGTAGGAGGTTCTATGAGTAGGGGGATCCTGGGGGGAGTGAGATTGGAAAGAAATACTGAGGGAGACTACAGCGTGGTCGGAGTTGCCGAGAGGGCAAAGCTGCGAGACTTGACAGGCGTCGGGCGCAGAGGTGAAACATATATCTAGCAGTGAGGAATGACCCGAGGGTGTGCTTGGGAAGCGAGTGGGGAAGTCCACCACTTGCGTAAGGGATTGGGAAATAGCAAAGTTCACGGCGTGAATGCCCGCCGAATCAGTAACAGCGTTTTCAAGCCACTCAGAGTGATGGGCATTGAGGTCTCCAAATACAAATATGTGGGCAAATGGGTGATAGGAAATAGCCTTATCTATGTCGTCGGCAATGCTATCTAGTAGGGAGCAGTCAGGAGAGGAGGGAGAACGGTAAAGGAAGAATAGGTAGCTAACCGAACTGAGGAGAGACAAGCGGAGACATATGTATTGGTGGTCAGTAGATTCGAGTGAAGTCACCCTAGTTATGGGGAGGTGTTCGCTGACATAAACACCCAGCCCATGCATGTGGACAGTAGAATCCTTCCTTAAAAGGGGAAGATAACCAGGGATGAAGAGGTCAGAGGAGGGAATAGCTGAGTTGAGGTTAGTTTCGCAGAGCGCGAGGATGTCTGGGGACTTTTCATGCAGGAACGCTTCTACACTAGCAAAGTTAGTACGAATGCCTCGGATATTAGTGAAGGAGAGGTTAATGGGCTTAGGTGGTTTGGATTTAGCTGGTTTAGGGTCATTTCTGTTTTGTCTTGTCATGTTTTTTGTTTATAGAAAGGGACCTAGGGTAGAGGATACAGGCGGTCATTACCCACGATCTGTGCTGGGAGGGAGACTGGCTAGGGCTGCAACAAGGTGTGGCCTCGGGGTTGCCCACCGAAAGCGCTTGCAGGGACACCTATCCATGCGCGACATGGCACTACAAGAACCCCGATATTATACAACTGTTGATCAGAGCAGCCGCTCTTGACGCTACGCAAGAGTTAGGGCTCCTAACTACCAGTCGGAAGCAGCAACCAGGAAACTGCCAACCCGGTACCCTCACAGTGATGAGCCATTGCCACCAACCGGCCAGATCGCAGGAAACTCGCGGAAGCACCAGTACCAAGGTCTGAAGAGAGAGGAGTGAAAACCGGAAACCACATCCTAAACAGGAAACAAGGAACGAGCCTCTACTCCAGTTCAATAGACGTGGGAGGAGTATAGACCGGGCGATAGTGTGACCTATCTACTCCTATTAAAAAAAAAAAAAAAAAAAAAAAAAAAAAAAAAAAAAAAACTTACAAACTTACAAAAGTGGAGTTTAACTAAGTTTTAACTTAGTTAAAGTCCAAATGAACTCCAAAAAAAGGGGGGGGACAAAAACACAGATATATATAAAAACAAAAAAATAAAAAAAACAAACAAAACAAACAAAACAAACAAACGGAAAATACCTCTCAGTTTAACACAGGAAATTTGAGTTGAAGATTCATTCTTCAATTCTTGCTTTTCCCAAGAGTTAACGGCGAGTCGGCCTGCTAGGTAAATTCCCATTCAAAGAACAGCACGTGGCATGGAGCTGTAATGGCTGCTGATAACTCGGCCAAAGTAGCTTCGCATAGCAGAATAAATATAAATTTCAAAATTTTTTTTTTTTCCTCCCAAATGAAGCATGAACTCCGAAAAAGGGGGGGGGACAAAAACACAGATATATATAAAAACAAAAAAATAAAAAAAAACAAACAAAACAAACAAAACAAACAAACGGAAAATACCTCTCAGTTTAACACAGGAAATTTGAATTGAAGATTCATTCTTCAATTCTTGCTTTTCCCAAGAGTTAACGGCGAGTCGGCCTGCTAGGTAAATTCCCATTCAAAGAACAGCACGTGGCATGGAGCTGTAATGGCTGCTGATAACTCGGCCAAAGTAGCTTCGCATAGCAGAATAAATATAAATTTCAAAATTTTTTTTTTTTTTTCCTCCCAAATGAAGCATGAACTCCGAAAAAGGGGGGGGGGACAAAAACACAGATATATATAAAAACAAAAAAATAAAAAAAAACAAACAAAACAAACAAAACAAACAAACGGAAAATACCTCTCAGTTTAACACAGGAAATTTGAATTGAAGATTCATTCTTCAATTCTTGCTTTTCCCAAGAGTTAACGGCGAGTCGGCCTGCTAGGTAAATTCCCATTCAAAGAACAGCACGTGGCATGGAGCTGTAATGGCTGCTGATAACTCGGCCAAAGTAGCTTCGCATAGCAGAATAAATATAAATTTCAAAAATTTTTTTTTTTTTCCTCCCAAATGAAGCATGAACTCCGAAAAAGGGGGGGGGGGGACAAAAACACAGATATATATAAAAACAAAAAAATAAAAAAAACAAACAAAACAAACAAAACAAACAAACGGAAAATACCTCTCAGTTTAACACAGGAAATTTGAATTGAAGATTCATTCTTCAATTCTTGCTTTTCCCAAGAGTTAACGGCGAGTCGGCCTGCTAGGTAAATTCCCATTCAAAGAACAGCACGTGGCATGGAGCTGTAATGGCTGCTGATAACTCGGCCAAAGTAGCTTCGCATAGCAGAATAAATATAAATTTCAAAATTTTTTTTTTTTCCTCCCAAATGAAGCATGAACTCCGAAAAAGGGGGGGGGGGACAAAAACACAGATATATATAAAAACAAAAAAATAAAAAAAACAAACAAAACAAACAAAACAAACAAACGGAAAATACCTCTCAGTTTAACACAGGAAATTTGAATTGAAGATTCATTCTTCAATTCTTGCTTTTCCCAAGAGTTAACGGCGAGTCGGCCTGCTAGGTAAATTCCCATTCAAAGAACAGCACGTGGCATGGAGCTGTAATGGCTGCTGATAACTCGGCCAAAGTAGCTTCGCATAGCAGAATAAATATAAATTTCAAAATTTTTTTTTTTTCCTCCCAAATGAAGCATGAACTCCGAAAAAGGGGGGGGGACAAAAACACAGATATATATAAAAACAAAAAAATAAAAAAAACAAACAAAAACAAACAAAACAAACAAACGGAAAATACCTCTCAGTTTAACACAGGAAATTTGAATTGAAGATTCATTCTTCAATTCTTGCTTTTCCCAAGAGTTAACGGCGAGTCGGCCTGCTAGGTAAATTCCCATAGGTATTTCTCTATTTTAACGCATTTAACACTTTATAGCTATAGCATAACGTACAACCTTACAAACAAACCGAAATTGCAAACGTTGAGAAGCTTTATTTTTAAATTGTAATGATGGAATTGGAAGTTATTTATCTATTTTAACTCATTTAACACTTTATAGCTATAGCATAACGTACAACCTTACAAATAAACCAAAATTACGAACGTTGAGAAGCTTTATTTTTTAATTTGCTAATGATGGAATTGGAAGTTATTTATCTATTTTAGCTCATTTAACAGTTTATATCTATAGCATAACATACAACCTTACAAATAAACAAAAACTGCAAACTTGCAGAAGTCTTTTTTCAATTCGCTGCTGGTGTAATTGACTAGTACATATGTATTATGACGAATTTAACATTTTATAGGAGAGTCTGTTTCGAAAGATATATAAATATCATACAAATTATTATTTTTATTATCTTATTCGTTTAGACATTAGAGTGACTGTTGTGGAGTGCATTTTGACTACGTGATAAATTTGTTGGGTGGGGAGATTTTCTAGTGTGAGAAGGTAAATTTTTTCACGAGAGAGAGTAAAGTAATATCGTAATGTGAGCCTAGATTCGATTGGCCAATTGTTGCGACGAGTATTTTAATGATGGATCAATTTCTTGCGTGGGAGACATTCTACTTTGACAAGGAGAGAAAGTGCCAGAGAAGAAACAAATGTTATACCAACGAGATACTTATTTGATTATAATGTTTTATAAATTTGATTGACGTGAGAATTTTGAGGAAGGGTAAATTTGTTGGTGGGGAGAGATTTTTTGGTAGACAAGGAGAAAAATCTTCGGAAGCGATATAAATAATATAGCGATGTATTTTTCAATGAGATTTTAATCTAACAGTAGAAGAGAATTTTGTCGAGGGGATGGATTTCCTGTTTAGCGAGACAAGGTGATGAATTTTGGGAAAGGAAATAAATCTTATGCCAACAGGAGTTTTTTTTTCGTATAAACTTTAGACCAGCGATTCCCAAACTTTTCCCCTGGGGGAAATTTGAAGCTACCAGGGTGTAAATAATTATTCTACCTACTAAATAAAAAGATCTCAAGTGGATTTTCTCATGTCTGAAAACGGAGAGGGAGAGGAGAGATCCTGTTGCAGATGGGCGGCGCCGTACCTAACAGACGGTTCATGTTCAAACATGAGCTCTGAAGGCAGGGCGGGGGTGGTAATAATGGGTCTGTTAACTGGATAATATATCAAAATTCATGGATCTATTTTCATGCTTTGGCTGCGGTCGTTAATATGCAAGTGATGCTTTTTTTTTAAGTACTATTCCTCAAAAGTGTATATATTTTTTGATACATTGATTTAATTCTGAAGTAGAAGATCAAACAAAAGTCCTTTTATTTGTTACTAACCACTCTCTATGGCTATGCTTAGTTGTTACTAACTGCTCTCTATCCACTTTACTCTGTAACTATAAGTTTATCAGTATATTTGTATGTTGGGACGCCCGCGCCTATTCGGCTATAATGGACTATTCCATTACTATGTAAAGTAATGGTGGCATCTACGTAGGAGAGCGTGTCTCGCACCCGTCTTTTTGATTTCTTGAAAAAAATTCGGATTACTGTACGTTTTTTTGTTACACGGAGTTTTTGTGAGTACCTGTTTTGTACCTTGTTTTATTCTGTCTTTGTCGCGCGTGGCGCTTTTGTGAACTTTTCGTTACATTTTTGTGTTTGTGAGGGGGGGGGGCAAGTCAAGCTATGGCTTTGTCTCCCCAGCCCTCAACTTCTGACGCTGTGCCTACGGTGGCTCCCTCACCGACAGTATGGGTAAAGGCACCAGTTAAAAAAGACTCAAAATATTACCTGCAAATGCAGGAGAAATATAAAGAATTCATCACCGAAAACGAGTTAATAGTAGTCCCGGAAGTGGTAAATGTCATCGCACCAAGGACGATCTCCCTGCTGACATCCGATGTCAAAACACGAAAATTCATCAGTGTCAGCAAGGAGAACATGGAAGAGGCTTTGAAGGCATTAAATATTGTACCCTGCGTCCTGGCGAGAAGGTCCCGTGCTATGTGGGATGTCCTATTGAGCACGGAGACGGAAGCAAGGAATTTGGCCGGTAGTACCTTGGAGGCCAGATGCAAACAGAGTATCTGGGTACTCGAAAAACAAAGATAATTGTTCATGGTGTGCCAGTCGAAATTGCTTGTGACCATATTGGAGCATTTTTTGCTCGATTTGGAGCCGTTGAGGAGGTGGCGAGGATAACAAGCAAGGCAGGTGTGGCCACGGAGGACGTCAACGTCAGCTTGGTCGTGGACAGGCCGAACTTTTTGAAAGTCCCTGATATTTTACTGTGCCGTGGCCGGAAGCTTTTTGTTGTGGTGGAGGGGAGGAGGCCGCACTGCTGGGCGTGTGGTCTTCAAAATGTGTCCGGCAAGGAATCCGGAAGGAAAGGAGGTGACACCGGCAACACCGCCGGTGTCAAAAACAGTTCCATCGGAAAAAAATCCGAAACCAAAAGCGGTGAATGGACGGAGGTGGTTAGGAGGGGGAAGAAAGTTGCTTCCCCTCCTCCACAACATGAAAAATCTCCGTCCCCAGAAAAGAAGAAGCCTCGCAAGGAGGCAAAGCAGCAACAGCAGCAGCAGGAGTCTCGACAGCAGCAACAACAACAACAACAACAACAACAAAAGGAACCGCAGCAGCAGGGCATGGAAATGGAAATGCCTCCTCCACGGTCGTCGTCCTTGAAGAGGGCTCGAGAGGAGGAGGAGGCCATCACTATAAAGAAGGGAAAGAAGGAGGAGCGTGGCAGAGTGCAACAGGTCACAGATACCCCCAGAACCCAATCCGCCCTTGCATCGCCTGTCAGAACTGTTATTGTTGAGGGGAGGAGTCATTGTGCCTCCCCAGTGAGATATATACCGTCTCCTTCCCCTACACCTCCCAAACCCTCCTCCCAATCAGCACCTTCCTCCCCGAAATCTGATCATCCCTCCCCGAATTCTGAAAAACCCTCCCCGAAAAAAGAAAAAAGTAAAAAGAACATTTTTTGCACACAAGAAATATGCAAAATAGACAGACAGGCCTTAGAGAGGGACCTTTCTTCTCAGAAGAAGGCCCTCCTAAGGCCATTGTTCAAATTAAAAAGTATTGATGGAAGGACCCTGCCAATTTCCCAGGAGCCCCCGGGGTACTTACGTTAAGACGAAATACCGGGGGTAGTAAAACAAAAGCCTGGGAATTTGTGCAGGGGGCCGTCGAGGCCTTCCCTAAAATACAAATGGCCCAAACGGGCACTAAATATCTACAGAGGCTGTCACATTTTTGCGCTGGGAGGGTCCCCGTCATCCTCCACCCATCTTTATATAGGGCGGTAAAACTTACGTTTCCCACGGACGTCGGCGGCATTGTCCAAGACGGACGAATTACGTCCGATATTGGTACAGGTAACCTTGGACAATCCGTCGGGGTCCCTGCTCCCATTGATTTTCGCTCCGTATGTGACCAGAAGTAATTTTCTGCTTTCTCTTTTCAGATCTAAATAGATGTCAATTAAGTTAGCCAGTATGAACGTGAAGGGCCTTAGGGATCGGAGTAAGGCGGCCCGCCTGCTCCGGGACCTCTTGTCCTTCGGCGTGGATGTCGCCGCGATCCAAGAGACTCACTTTGTTTGCAAGGTCGATGCTTGTGTGCTGTCTAACGACTTTGTCGTCTATTCAGCATATGGGAACCGGCTGGCCAGAGGAGTTTCTTTGCTGGTCAAGCGTACCCTGGACGCGAAGGTGGAGCTTGTCCATGTCGGTGCTGATCGTGGCCGATATTGCAGTGAAAAGCAATGCGTTTCGACTGGTTGCGGTTTATGCGCCCAACGACCAGGAGGAGCGCGTCTCGTTTTTTCGGCGGTTGGAGCCCTTCCTGGTGGATTCCAAGCGACTCGTCTTAGTGGGGGACTGGAATGCCATCCTGGACCCTAAGTTGGATAGAGGGTGGGGAGCTAGAGGGAAGGCACGTGATCGTAGCTTGGTTGATCTCATCGAGGACTTCGGTCTAGTCGATAGATACCGGGCCGATCACAAAGGAGGGAGAATGTGGACGTGGACTAATAGTTGGCCTTCTACCAAGGTGGCTAGCTACCTTGATAGAATGTTAGTTCGTGAAGCCGAGCTAGATTTCTTAGATTGTCCCACGTTCCACTGGCTAGGTTACTCGGACCACAAACTCGTTTGTGCCCGGGTAAATTTAGAAAATAGGGTTAGAATGGCTGGTTACTGGAAGTTCAACGTGTCCTTACTGGACAGGCGGGACTTCCGGCGCCAGCTAATTAACTTAGTGCAGCGGGCGTTAACTGGGGGAGTCATCGGGAATAAGTGGTGGGAGAACCTTAAGGATAGTATTAGGTCCTTCACCACTCAGTTCAGCATTCGGCTCAAACTAGATAAGGCTGACAAGGTGAAGACACTTAGAGCTAATTACTCCCGGGCGGTGGCTGGTGGGGATCCCCTAGAGATAGCCATAGCTAAGGAGGCCGTGGAACGGTCGAATAGCGATCGTTAAATGGGCCAGGTAGTTAGACATAAGTTAAGCAAGATGTCTTCCGAAGCTGTGAACATGGGCGCAGAACTGCGCAAGGAAGAAATTCGCCGCGGAGGCGACCGGTACATCCGAGAGGTTCGCAACCCGGAGGGACACACTCTGCGGTCGACTGACGACATGTGCAAGGCGTTTCGGCGGCATATCGAGATCCTGTTTACCAAGGAGCCTGGTCTCCGTGATGAGGAGTTTCGCAGCTATTTGGCTGACTTCCCCCGGCTTTTGCCGGCTGATGCAGCGAGCTGCGAGGGAGAGATTACGGAGGGCGAAGTCTACGCGGCGCTGAAGAAGGTCGGCAGTGGCAAATCGCCGGGTCTCGATGGTTTGCCCTATGAATTGTACTTGAGGCTGTCGCACATCTTTGTCCCGATTTTGACTGTCGTGTTCAACAACTGGTTCCGGCAGGGGTCCATCCCCAACCGGTTCACCAGGGGTGTGATCACGCTGTTGAGAAAAGGCAAGGATGTGGGGAGGGAGCTAGAGGGTTACCGGCCCATAACTCTGCTAAACACAGAGTTAAAGATTTTGGCCAAGATCTTGCAAAATCGTTTGCAATTAGTTGCCGAGTCTCTGTTGGGACCTGAGCAGACTTGTGCTGTGAAGGGCCGAACAATTCAGAGCAACCTGCATCTGATACGCACGATCATAGAGGGGATAAAAGACGACGACGAAGCCGCGCTGATCCATTTAGATCAGTCCAAGGCATTTGATAGGGTTGACCATCGTTACCTGGCGGCTGTCCTGCAGGCAGCTGGATTCGAAACCAACTTCCGCCGCTGGATTAGCCTCCTGTATCAATCCCCGACGGCTGTGGTACAGGTGAACGGAAAGTTGTCGGGCGTTCTGGCGCTGTCTAGGTCGGTCCGACAGGGTTGTCCACTGTCGCCCCTACTTTATGCTTTGGCGTTGGAGCCTCTCCTTCGCCGGCTAAGGGACAGGGCGTGCAGTCCGGCCCTACGTGGAATCGCTGTCCCTGGTGGTGCTCGAGCCAGGGTTTCCGCGTACGCCGATGACGTCACTACTTTCGTGTCCTCCCGCAGGGACATCGAGGTGGTACAGAAGGCGCTTGAACGGTACGAACAGGTGACAGGGGCCAAGATTAACCGCAACAAGTCGTCCGGCTTGCGGTTAGGCGCCTGGAAGGGTCTGACCCTCCCGGGGCCCTTCGACTGGACGGACGGCCCGGTCTGCATTCTTGGAGTGTGGTTCGGGCCCGACCTACAGTTGGAGAAAAATTGGTCTGAAGTACTGGCAAAGGTAGGCGCGTCGGCCAAGACTTGGCGCCGAAGGAATTTGTCCTTAAAGGGTATGACTGAGGCGTGTGCTACATACGTCTTTCCCATTATCCTTTACCAGTTGTCAGTACTTCCACTTTGTAAACGGCATAGGAAGGCGATCGAGCGTTTGCTATTCTCCATTTTATGGAGAGGACGCAAACACTATGTCGACAAACGTGTCTGTTGCCAACGTCTGTGTCATAGGGGTCTGGGAATGCCATACCTGATGGGCCATAAGGTTGCGTCAAGGTTGGTTTTTCTCAGGCGAGCGATTTCCGAAGACTCATTGCTTAGGGGGATAGTGAGGGACATGTTCCCTAGCCTTACTATCACTCCCCCCATCTCGAGGCGGTGCCGTAAGCCTCGAGAGCGATCGAGTTTTCTCCTCGAATGTCTGGCGGCCCTGCGGGACATTCCACGGTCCAGTGACCTTTCACGGCCTAGGAGAGTCTTCTATCGTGGGTTAGTGGAGGGCGTCGCAAAGGATTCATTACGTGATGTGCTGCGCTTGTCGGAGGACGAGTTTCGCTCGTTCTGGTCTTGGGCGCCAGGGAGTGATTATCTTAGCAACTCTGAGTTTTCGCTCACCTGGCGATTAGCTCGGAATCGCTTGCCTCTCAATGACAAGGCCTTCATATGGGGCCTGGCGGATTTGCCAGATTGTGAACGCTGCAACCTTGGCTTGGAAGAAACAGCTTCGCACGCCTTCTACCATTGTTCGCGGGTTCGCCCTCTATGGGACCGGGTCGGCGAGTTGACTGCTCGTATCGCGCCGCGAGAGCTTGTGCTCATTGATCGTGCATTCGCCTGTGATAATGTGTCGCCCCCGTTTTCTGGGATGAAGCGTATGGTGTTTCTGTCGCTGCTGGCCACGGCTCGAATGGTGATTTGCACGACGCGAATGGAGGAAGTCTTGCGAGGTCAGCGTCTTTCACATCAGGATCTGATCTGTTATTTTGAGCTGATGCTCAAAATAAAGATTAGAACTGATTGGAAACGTTTGACTTCGACAGACTTCAGCAAAAGGTGGGTAAATGTGGCGAGCCTGGTTCGCTTGAACGGGGCTAATCTTGATTTTCTCTTTTAGATCTGCTGGTTACATCGGGGTGGATTCCTCTGGAACCCTCCCCTGGTTAAGCTAGTTCTCTCTTGTGTACCTAGTTAAAGTGAATGAATGTGTTCCTAGCCTGTACCCGGCTTTCTCTTTTGTTATGATCCATGTCGAGATTCCCAACCTCCCCAGTTTGTTTTGGTTTCCTTTTATCTCGGCTGGTTCAGCCTTTTATTGTCCCATTCCGCTAATTTTGTACCCCCTCCCCACTCCCTTAGTGAGTGTGCTTCTTGATTTCGCCGTTTGGCGGAATACAGCGGCCACTCCTTTTTTTTCTGGGATGGTCGGTTCTTACTAACATTGATTATTATTTTAGTTCAAAAATTTGTTGTATTTTTAGTTTATTTTTGGGTTCATTCCCCTCCCATCATTTCATTTTTCATTAAATATTTTATATTATATTGTACATATGATTGTATATATTATATTGTATATAAATACATTTTTATTGTCATGGGTTAATTTCCCCACTTTTTAGGTGTCCCTTGTAAGTTTCTGGCATTGACGAAGGATTGGGAGTAGATGGATGGGTTCTTTTGGTGATTGTGCAAATTGTAACGAGTGAATGGGTCGTGATAGTGTTTAGCTAGGTATAGGATAGTTAAGTGAGAACCAACCTCTCCCCCTCCCCTTTTTAGCCCTTGTGCCATAATTTTGTATTTAATACAAAATAAATACAGTGTTCCGAGCAGCCGATCGACAAGTCAGTCGTAGACTTCCGGTGACGACCCGGAAGTACCCATTGCTCATACTACGTCTTACGACGGTTGAGACGATTAACCTTTATTCTTGTATTGGATACTAATAACCTTTGTAAATACTATTTTCACGGAATACAACAATTAACCTATTCCTGTTGTTGAGTTATTTATTCTTACTCACGACATAACAAAAATAGATTAGTAAATAGTCTCAGTATGTTTTAACTGCTCTTTCTCTCATACACATGAAGGGGGAAATCTGGATGGTTGAACTGGATGGAGGGTGGAAATGACAGAAAAAAGTTTGGGAACCATTGCTTTAGACCAACTGTTGTAGAGAGAATTTTCTCAAGGGTATATATTTGTTGGGGCAAAGATTTCTGTGACAAGGAGAGAAAGTGTCGGAGGACAGATAAATTAAATACCTCTTGGAGTCTTACTCGTCTGACATTTGACCAACTGTTGAAGAGAGACATTTCATTACTGTGCTAGAGAGATTTGTTTATGGAGACGAAGAGAGACTGCTTTGGGGGATATATGTAGGGCTTAAATAAAAATACAAAATGAAATAAAAGTACGAAATAAAATAAACATAAAAAATCTCCCAGAAGTCCTCTGACAGGAAAGACAATTGACGCCTACGCAAAAAGCGAGGCCTCCTGGTGCCAAAAATAAATTATATTTCTTTCTCTGTTGGACTTTGGATGGTAAAGACGTGCCAAACTGTTCAGGAAGGAATTTCCCCAACAAGAGGTCGTTGGAATCAAAAAATAAAATCAGTGTCCAAACTGTTTCTCTAGTGTTTCTGTATCTTTCCTTTTCTCTTTGCTTATTTATTTCAGCGGCGAAAGCTAATCAACAAGTTTTGGATGTTCAGGCGAAAGAACCAACCCAGCAGTAATAGACAACATTCCATGTGTAAATTGTTTTTCTTAAATTTAGAAATAATAATTTCTGATTCCATATATACAAATATTATCACAATGGGAGTCAGATTCATTTAAACTTTAGACCGAATATTGTGAAGTGAATTTGACGAGAGAATAGATTTACTGGGGGAGAGCTGTTTAGTATGAGAAAGTGAAAAGTTTTCGGAGTAGAGGTAAATAAAATCCCTCTGAGGGGTCTAATTCGATTATATTTTAGAGACCAGGGATGGGAAATTTTGGCCCGCAGACAGCATGTGACAGTCCACAGTCCATGTTTGAAGAGTTTGTTTGTTTTTTTTTCCGGGAAAGTGTCTTCAATTTTTCGATCCAAAAACATCAACAAAGGTAGTAATTAGTGGGGGCTCAGTTTATTACTTAATAACAATTCAAAACTGATCCCCCACTTTTTTGCCTAGTAGAAGCTTTACTTATGTTTCCAATTTTTATGTAAACTAATGAATATGATCAGTTTTACAAGGTAAGGACTTCCGCTAAACGCGGCCTTCTCATAGTGACCCTTGGGCCAAATAAATTGCCTACCCCTGCTTTAGACCAACTGCTGAAGAAAGAAATTTGACAAGGTAATAGAATACGGAATGTACATTGTGGTGCAGTGGATATAAACTCGAAATGACAAATCGGGGTGCCGAGTTCGAATACCAATTAAATTCTTTGCATTCACTTACGCACAAATACCCTTGGGAAAGGTATTAAACCGTCTCTTCCGTCCAGTTATGGGTTAAATATGAGGACAGATTGGGTTCTATAGCCTTGGCTTGCAACCAGTCTAACGCAGAAAGCAATGGTAACCTACTGCGGGATAATCTTCTGCCTAGTCATGATCGAGACATGATCGCCCAAAGCGTGTATCACGTATGGCACTTAACTGACTGAATGAAGATAATAGTTGGAAACATAAGTAAAGATTCTGCTGGTCAAAAAGTGGGGGATCAGTTTTCTATTGTTATTAAGTAATAAACTGATCCCCCACTAATTACTACTTATTATTACAATCCGTCTCTTCTCCCTTCAGCTACAGTTTAAAGAGCGGAATAGAACATCTGCCCAGTCAGTCATGTCTCTTTTGGGACATTATCGCCTAATGCGTGTATCACGTATGGCACTTAACTGACTGACTGAAAATAATAGTTGGAAAAATAAGTAAAGCGTCTACTGGTCAAAAAGTGGGGGGTCAGTTTTCTATTGTTATTAAGTAATAAGCTGATCCCCCACTAATTACTACGTATTATTACAATCCGTCTCTTCTCCCTTCGGCTATAGTTTAAAGAGCGGGATAGAAAATCTGCCCAGTCAGTCATGTCTTTTTTGGGACATTATCGCCTAAAGCGTGTATCACGTATGGCACTTACCTGACTGAATGAAGATAATAGTTGGAAACATAAGTAAAACTACCACTGGGCATAAAGTGGGATATCAGTTTTCTATTGTTATGATGTTATAAACTGATCCCCCACTAATCATTAATACAATCCGTCTCTCCTCCTTTCAGCTATAGTTTGAAGAGCTGGACAGAAAATCTTCTGCCCTGTCAGTCATCTTTCTTTCGAGACATGATCGTCCAAAGCGTGTTCACGAATGGCACTTAAATGGTGTTAAGAGCTACAAGAAATAAAGATGTGGAGGGCCATTATCGCCTACATCTTGAAGAGAAACGACACATAGAAGAAGAAGAGGAAGAAGAAGAAGATAGCTTTGTTGTTGGGAGACATATTTAGAGAGAAAAGTAGAAAAAGAAAAAAGCTGATATGATATGGCAATGTCAGATTTATTTAACCAAATTTTAACCGAATTTTCGAGGAGAAAAATTGAAAAAGGCTGGATTTGTTGACTGGGTATATTTCTTTAAGGAGAGTGAAAGAAATATTCAGAAGAGTGATAACATTCTTCAAAGTCTTATTTTGGGATTTAGTCTAAAAATTAAACCGTGTCGTGATACAGTGGATATCGTAAGAGACATAATCGCTCAAGTTTGTATCACGTATGGCACTTGACTGACTGACTTCTCCTCGCCAATTCTCCTACCCAGCAGACTTTGAAATGCATAGTGTCAGTTGTCTTGCGATCTTGTCCTTCCAAGGTCGTTTTCCATTATGGCTACCCATCAATATTTTTGGAACTTCTGAAATCAAAGTCAGCAAAGTCAGTCTGAACAGAAAGCAAAATTTTAAATAAATTGCAGATAATTAGAGTGACCATTTGCCTCCGATGTTATGAATCGATCTGTTTAGATACAGAAGTATTGGCTATCTCACCGTGTTGGGGTATGAAATGTAATTAGATTTATCGCATAAATATTCAAATTATGGATCAACCATGACTGTTCAACTCTTTTTCAACTGTTCTGCGTGATCCCCAATATATAAATATCTGGAGGTCAGTTAAGTGCCATGCGTGATACACGCTTGGGCGATCATGTCTCGAAAGAGACATGACTGACTGGGCAGAAGATTATCCCGCAGTAGGTTGCCATTGCTTTCTGCGGTAGACTGGTTGCCGACCAAGGCTATAGAACCCAATCTGTCCTGTTATTTAACCCATAACTGGAGGGAAGAGATGGATTAATATCTTTCCCAAGGGTATTTGTGCGTAAGTGAATACAATGAATTCAACTGGAATTCGAACTCGGTTCCCCGATTTCTCATTCCGAGCCGATATCCACTGCGCCACAACGCACATCCGTACATCTGGAGGTAAGATTTATTATTTCCTTATTTTAAATTTTAATTGATGCTGCAAAAGAAAAAAATAATGCTATAAAATTCTATGAAATATTTTGAAAACTATTTAGAAAAAGTTAAAGTAAAATCGGTCAACCCGCCCCACTTATACATTTATATAACCAACTCCTTCTGCTTCTTCTATGTGCCCTGTCCCTTCAGGACGTGGCTCTTAGTATGTTTGCTCCTGTTGCTCCTGGCAACCCCCGTTCCGTCATCCACCTGATCAGACCCTGCAAATATGTTATCCGCTGCCTTCCTCTGTCTCTCCTTCCTTCTATCTGTCCAGTCAGTATCAGGTTCTCCAGGCTCTCCTTCCTCATTGCATGTCCCAGGAACTTCAGTTGTCTCTTCCTGGTGCTCAGCATCAATTTCCTTTTTGTTGCCATTCTTTCTAACACCTCGTCGTTGCTTGTATGCTCAGTCCACGATATCCGTAGCATCCTTCTGTAGAACCACATTTCGGCCGCTTCCAGTTTTGTCCTCATTTTCGATGATATTGTCCAGCATTCACAGCCGTATTGAAGAACTGACATCACGTAGCAGTCTAGCACTCTTTTCTTCGTTTCTATTGAAATTTTCCTGTGTGTTAGTATTTTGCTCATCTTCTGGAACGCGTCCTTTGCCATGCCAATTCGCCTTCGGATTTCCGTGTCGCACTTTCCATCTCCTGTTAGAACACTTCCTAGGTACTTAAATTCTTGAATAAAATACGTTCACTGGCATGGACAAAACTGGCGTTGCTCTTTATGGACCGGGCTTGCCTCCCTGAGAGTAAAACACTACGCCTCCTTGGCCTTACACTCTCGGCGGACCTCAAATGGAATGACTATATCGAATCCATTGCTAAGTCCGCTGCTATGAAGGTCGGTTCTCTGTGCAGGGCCCGGAAATTTTTCCCGTCTGAATATATCCTGCACATATATAAATCTACTATCCGCTCGTGTATTGAATACTGCTGCCACATTTTGTCGGGTGCCCCTGCTACTCTCCTCGGGCTTCTTGACAAAATACAACAAAGAATCTGTAACGTGATCCTGATTTGGCGGGCCGGCTGCAACCACTCTCTCACTGACGTGAGGTGGCTTCCCTGTGCCTCTTCTATAAATACTTTCACGGCTTCTGCTTCGATGAACTTTGGTCATTGTTGCCGCCTAGGTACGAATTTACACGAGATACTAGATTAGCAACTAGGTCCCACCCTTTTACAGTGAAACAGATAAGATGTAACCGTAATTTCTACTCCAACAGTTTCTTTTCTCGCGCTTCCCGCCTGTGGAATTCCCTTCCACATGCCTGCTTCTCCGACAGCTACAACCTCCAGGAGTTTAAATGTAAGGTCAATAAACACCGCCTAACACACTAACTTGCATCTATTCTCTCAAACACTCTCACCATCTAACCAACCCTCATTCTCGGTACCCTTACTCGTCTATCACCCTCCTTCTGACATTTTCTATGTCTAACCATCCTTTTCCCATCTCTTCCCTGACCCTATGTAACCCCCTGCGCAATAGTAGCAGTGGAATGCCTTGCTCGAGATGAAACGATTAAAAAAAAAAAAGAAGCAAACATTCGAGTATCTTAATAAATAAAACACGTTCACTGGCATGAACCGAACTGGCGTTCCTCTTTGTAAAAGAAATCGGCATTTTAAAAAAAACTTCACAGTTAAGCATTTTTCCATTTTAAGAAAAGCAAAAATGGACTTTTGAGAGAAATAAAGATTTTTTTCACGAAATTCCACAACTGCTCAGTTTCGAATCCAAACTGTAAACAAAGCAATTTTCACAGAATTAATGGATTTAATTTCATCCACTATTTTGTATTACTTCAAACGTTACTATAGTAGACAATTGTATTTGAAATAGTTATTTTAAACAGTATCTATTACATCTATCAACTTACATATTTGAGAAATATTTTTAAAATTTTTTGCCAGGATCGACGATACTCTGTTGCACTATGAGCAGCTACCGTCGGCCAAACCCTTACTCCGGACCTGGACAAGCAGCAGCTCAGCGTGTACAGCGTGATTTGGCCTTGTAGACAAAACAAAGGCATTTCCTTTAAACACATGTTTACACGAACGCGCGTGCGCACACACACACACACACACACACACACACACACACACACATATATATATATATATATATATATATATATATATAGTAATTGTTGTTACAATGGTTTATAAAAGCATAGTTTCACTACACAAAAATTCTCGTGTTTCAGAGCACAATTGCTCCTCTTCGGGCGATTTGTGGAACTGAAAATAAATGGTGGAAACGATTTATTTTTGAGAATGTGATATGTGGGGGATGGGAATTTAGTACGTCTAAGCTGGTCCGTCGGCAGTTTGTAACCACAGAGATAGAGCTTTGGGTTAGGAGATAGGGGCGAGGTAGTTTAGTTTTGGACAGGCCACTTTTTAGTTTTGTCTGAGTAATTCTCATAGTGGGATCTAAGATTGTTTTAAAAGGTTCGACACTTTTTATTTGACTTCTATCTATGAGTGGATGAAATAGAGTGACTTTTTAGTATTGTATGATTTGATTTTATTAGTATAATATTAATTTTTTAACTGTATGTTTATATATATATATATATATATATATATATATATATATATATATAAAATCACAGTAATTGTTGATTTTTTTATCGGGTCTAAGCTTTCAGATCACATAAGCCATTATCAAAGAATAAATATTAACACACAGTAAACATAGAACATTTAAGTTATTAACAATAAAGAGAATTAAATTGAAAATATAAGTCCATACCTACCGTGGTGGATGGCCGAAGACAGTGACAAAATAGTGGCGTTTTGGTCCCTGATCTGATTACAGGCATTTGAGTACGTTATTGGAAATATCAAAATTGATTGTATTCAAACCAGGTTTAAAGTTTTTAATGTACATTGCTTCGAGGATTTTTAGTTTCTGTTTATTATTTTCTTGTTTAAGATTACTGTGATTTCTTGTTGTCTTTCAACGATATTACCATCAAGTTATCAGACGGTATGAACGGATCCTACACAAAATTAATAGACAAAACTTGTCAATATTATTCAATGAAACCTGCATTAATGAAAAAATGCTGCCAAAATACACACAATTTAAATTACATGATCCAGCAGCCCAACACACCATCACCACCTTGAAATATAAATGGAGCTTTGTGAAAAGGCAAATTGAAATAGCGAAAGAAAATCTAGACACATTATACAAGAACAAACATGATCTCTACAACAAACTGAAAGATATAACTACCTCCAACCAACTAGAAGAAATAATGCTCAGACTATCCAAAATCACCGTAAAATCTGAAGTTGAACACCGTGCTAAAATTGTAAAAAAACTTAATTCACTATACAATGGCACGATCACTCTTCCAAAAAATTAGATAAATTCATAAATCTTTCCAACCACGAACTAACTAAGCACCAAAAAGAATTACTCAACCTTGGACCTAACTGCCATATATACCATAAGTATAACCAGTTTACTAAAAAAATTGAAATAGAAACGCTCTATCAAAGCATCACTAAACTACAAGATGAAAATCTTATAACCGTTAAACGCGAACTGAAAGACCTACTTAAGGCTGAGGCACTCAAAGATCGCCATGATAAAAGCAGAAGCTCCTCAAAAATTCTATCGAAACAACTAAAAAGTGCCGCGCACGAACTACACAACAACCCTCACATAATTGTAAAAAAAGCTGACAAGGCTAACATCTTTGTTGTACGTAACAAATCAGATTACAACACAAAACTCAACTAATACTTCATGACCACACAAAATTTTAAAAAATTAACAAGAACCCGACACACCAACTAAAATCTAAACTTAATAAACTCATTAGTGCCAACAACGCTGATCAGAATTCCTTAAAACTCCCTAAAATTATTGGTGACTATAAACCTGGTTACATATATGGAACCATAAAAACTCATAAACCTAACTATCCTCTCCGCCCTATCATATCCCAAATTCCTACTCCTGTATACCAGTTAACTAAACATATTAACCAGCTTATCACACCCTACCTTCCGAGTAAATACAGCATTAAGTCAACCCTAGAGGCAATCCAAATCCTCAAGAGTGAAAAACCTAACAATGAAAGCATAGCTTCACTTGATGTGGAAAACCTTTTTACTAATGTACCCGTCAGTGAAACTATTGATTTAATTATAAGAAATGTCTACAGTAATCCTTCATTACCCCCACTCAAAATTAATCCTAACATCTTAAGAAAATTTCTACTAGCTTGTACAACTGAAGTGCCTTTTGTTGATCCAAACAACACTATATATATACAACGTGACGGAGTCTCCATGGGTTCAGTGCTTGGTCCGACTTTTAGTAATTTCTACATGTCTAACCTTGAAAATACTACCTTTGCAAAATTTAAAAAACCAACAATATATCTACGATATGTTAATGATATCCTACTATTAATTAAAAATACCGACGAAATCTTACAACTTCAAAAACAGTTTCAAAATAACTCAGTTTTAAAATTCACTTATGAACTTAGCAATGATAACAAAATTCCTTTTCTTGATATATTAATTAACACTGATAACAATAAATTGACTATCTCACCGTATCAAAAATCCACTTATAAAAATCCCTCTACACTCAATTATATTAGTGAATGCCCCCACTATTACAAAATAGCCATTATAAAAAATCTATTATATCGTGCAAAAGTCAATTCATCTACAAATCAGATCTTCCACAGTGAACTAAAAAACATAAAACAGACACTCATCAATAATAATTTTCCCAACTACATAGTTGATGAACAAATACGTTATTTTCTTAAAAAGCTTAACATGGAAAAACCAACACATGATACTAGCCCAACCAATCCCAAACATATCACTCTCTTATACCGTAGCCAGATGCACTCCAACTACCAACTAGATGAAAACATCCTAAAAAAACTCATAAATACTAATATTTCTTCGACAGACTCTAACAAAAGAATTAAGTTTATTATATATTACACTAAATCCACTACATCTAATTCATTCGTCCGCAACGACTCTTCCCCCACCGTTAGTGATTTGCAAAAAACCAATGTAGTATATAAATTCATATGTCCATTTAGAGAATGTATCTCTAACAACCTCAATAATATCTATATTGGCCACACCACAAATTCGCTCTCACGGCGTCTGACGTTGCACTTAAATAAAAATTCAAATATATTCCGTCATTTAAAACAACACGGTTATCAACGCACACTTCTGAGAAAAACGCTTGTTGATAACACGTACATACTTAAACAAGAAAATAATAAACAGAAACTAAAAATCCTCGAAGCAATCAACATTAAACAATTTAAACCTGGTTTGAATACAATCAATTTTGATATTTCCAATAACGTACTAAAATGCCTGTAATCAGATCAGGGACCAAAACGCCACTATTTTGTCACTGTCTTCGGCCATCCGCCACGGTAGGGATGGACTTATATTTTCAATTTAATTCTCTTTATTGTTTATAACTTAAATGTTCTATGTTTACTGTGTGTTAATATTTATTCTTTGATAATGGCTTATGTGAGCCGAAAGCTTAGACCCGATAAAAAAATCAACAATTACTGTGATTTTTTGTTGTCTTTCAACGATATTACCATCAAGTATATCAGACGATATGAACGGATCCTACACAAAATTAATAGACAAAACTTGTCTATATTATTCAATGAAACCTGCATTAATATATATATATATATATATATATATATATATATATATATATATACTGCACTAGCAGTATAGCCCGGCATTGCTCGGGTGTAATGAAAGCTTTAAAACTAATCCATGTTCCTGGATCTCAGACTCTTTGGACGTTGGCACGAAAGACTAAAATGCAATAGTTGTTTCCAGTCAAAGCGAAACTGTAGATTGAAAGAAAAATGAATGGATGTAAGTCAAATTTTGATTTCCGATATCGATGTCAAATAAGTTTTCCGTCGCAAACTAAATATTGAAGGCTAAATAAGTCCTCTGAGTAAATGGTACCATGGCTGAGACTAAGAACTAGAATTATACCTACTTAGAGCAAAACCCGAAGAAAAAACCAAAATAAAAGGGCTGAAGACCTGATTTTGATCAGAACAGATAAGATATCGGGGTATCGATTTCCAATATCGGAGTCAAATAAGTCATCCAAGGATAAACTAACCTAAGTAAGTCCATGAAACTTGTCGTAACCATCGGGAGTAAAAGTGGAAAAAATGAGTCATATTGATAGCTGAATATCGGATCAGATTCGATAGAATATCGAGGTATCGATTTCTGATATAGAGGAAAATTAGTCATCTAAGAAGATCTACTAATGTTTGAGACTAAAAACTATAATTTTATCAAGTTAGAGCAAATTCTGCAGGAAGAACCACGACAAAAGGGTTGAAATCCTGATCTTGATCAGACCTGATCGGATATCGGGGTACCGATTTCCGATATTTGGGCAAATCGGAAAAATAAGTAGCACATGACCTGACCGGAAGCCTAAAGAATATTTGTTAGAAGTTTGGTGAGAATCGGATAAAAATTGTGGATTTGTTAAAAGGACAGACAGACAGACACATACATACACACAAACATCATGCCAATTATATATATATATATATATATATATATATATATATATATATATATAATGTTTGCTCTACTATTATATTGAGCGCTTTAATGTTACGGTTCTCGTCTCGGGTTTTTTCTTTTCGACAATTATTTTGACTTATGCTAAAGTACTTAGTTCGTTTCTTTTTTTGTCCATTTTTTCCCCTCTGCGTTTATTCTTGGTGGGTTTTTCGAGACGGGTTTAAATATAAATTTATTATTATTATTATTACTATTATATATATATATATATATATATATATATATATATATATATATATATTAAAAAAGGATTAATTCAAAGATGTTGAATGGCCATTTCGATATGAAGATCCCCACGGGGGACGACACATCACCTCAGCAACAGAAAAATCCTTTCAGAAACTGGAGAAAAATTAGTCTACTTTTCCTTTTTAAATAGATTGCAAAGAAATTAAAAAATAAATAATAAAATAAAATAAAAATAAAAATAAAGGGAAAGAAAAGAAAAAGAAAAAGAAAACGAAAAAGAAAAAGAAAAAGATAGAATAAAATCAAATAAATAAGAAAAGAAAAAATTGACATCGTCTGGGTTCGCAAAAAATTGCTCTGTAATATTTTATTACATGGAGCTCTCTTCCTGTATCATTTTTTAATATTAAAATAAATTTTTAATATTAATTAGGATCGGTTTTTTCAAATATATATATATATATATATATATATACGCTCTACCACTCTGGAAGAGTGGTAGACTTTGTAAACAGTAGCTACTCCAGCATTTACGCACCGCTCATTCGATAATGAATTGGATCACTCTAGCTATTGGGCGTGTTTATACGCGCTAAAAAGCCTCATTCTTTCGACTGGACGCTCGTGGCCTAGGGGTAGAATCGCCGGCTGACGCCAATTTCGATCCTGGGTTAGGAAGCGACCGGAGTCTGAGCCGAACTGATGAGCTCTAATACAGCGAACCAGATCTGTCTGCGGATGACTATAGTATATATAACAAAAATGTCTTGTCAGACATTTTGTTTATCGAATGGTTATTCTCAGAGGCACAGAAAGATTTGATTAAATGTCTGAAAATCCATTATCTAGACTTGTAACGTTAACTTACATATCAACGTTTGTTTTGTTTGCGTTTTTTTTTTTAGTTTTTCTTATAATTATACCTCAGTAATGACCAACCTAACGATCATTTTGCCTTCTTGATTCCAAAACGAGAAAACTAACCTTACAGAGTCGACATCTTTGTTTCACAATTGTGATTTTCGTTGTCGCGCAAGACAGAAATAACGAGGTTTTACGCGAGTCCTATATAAGACATTTTGGTTTCAACAGGATTAGAATTTATTTATAAATGGAAATAACTTCAGATATTCAACGGTACATTAAATCTCATCTAAAGCTTAAGGCACAGGGCTTAAGCGTTTTGAAGGAATCTTCTATTGAGAGAAAACCGAGTGAAAGTACTTCTTCTTCTATGTGCCCTGTCCCTTCAGGACGTAGTGTAATATAACAATCTGGCCCCACCCGAGAAAGGCTGATGCAAGCGGGGGTGTTTCCGGTCGTTGAAAGGAACGGATGTTTGTTTGACCTTATTTCCGGCAGTAGCGGAAATGGCTACAGAGGCAAACAGAACAGGTGTCTCTGAGAATTACGTGGGCGTGCGTGGGCGAGGCAAAATCCGGAAGTCCCGGTTTGGAGATTATAAAAAGACCTCGGCGCACGGATTTCACGAGACAGAGAGACAGACAGTAGACAGAGATCGGCCGGTGAAGAGAGACACTCCCGTCAACCCATTAGAAGCGCGCTCTCTCAATTCTCTGTTCACTATTCTACACGGTCCATCGTCATTAATAAAAATATAACTTCATATTTTTATATATATGCGTGTTTGTTGTTTGTCGATATATAACAGTAGGCAATCATGGTTCTCCGCGTCTCCCTATCCCTTGTGGCTCTTAGTATGTTTGCTCCTGTTACACCTCGCAACCCCCGTTCCGTCATCCACCTGATCAGGCCCTGCAAATATATTATCCGCTGCCTTCCTCTGTCTCTCTCTTTCCTTCTATCTGGCAAGTCAGTATCAGGTTCTCCAGGCTCTCTTTCTTCATTGCATGTCCCAGGAACTTCAGTTGTCTCTTCCTGATGCTCAGTATTAATTTCCTTTTTGTTGCCATTCTTTCCAACACCTCATCGTTGCTTGCATGCTCAGTCCACGATATCCGCAGCATCCTTCTGTAGAACCACATTTCCACTTCTTCAAGTTTTGTCCTCATTTTCGATTATATTGTCCAGCACTCACTGCCGTATTGAAGAACTGACATCACATAGCAATCCAGCATTCTTTTCTTTGTTTCTAGTGAAATTTTCCTGTGTGTTAGTACTTTACTCAGCTTTTGGAACGCGTCCTTTGCCATACCAATTCGACTTCGGATCTCTGTGTCGCACTTTCCATCTCCTGTTAGAACACGTACTAGGTATTTAAATTTTTGTACTTGTTTGTTTCTGGTATCCCCCACCTGTATTTGGCATTTTGGGTTGCACCTTTGCTGATTTTCTTAAAGTTTATTTGTAGTCCTTTTTTGTCACACTCCATCGAGACCTTCAGTAGGAGGTCTTGTAGTTTCCTTTCCATGTCTGCAATCAGCACTGTATCATCTGCTAACATACGTTGTTCAAGTTGTGGCCTCCAATAACAAATCCTGGCGTGTCATCTAGGGTTCTCAAAATATTCTCGCTGTACAAGTCGAACAGATCCGATGAAAAGACACATCCTTGTCTTACGCCTCTTTCTATCTTTGTAAATCTGCTGAAATCGTTACCTGTCCGTATGCAGGCCGTTTGCTGCCAGTAGAGATTCTTGATTACTCTGATATCTTTCCCAAAAATGTCGAGGCTGCCGTGCATCTCTATCAATTCTTTGTGTCGTATCTTGTCGAATGCCTTCGCATAATCAATAAAACATAGATGCAAGTATTTCTTCATTTGTATTGCCCTTTCGGAGAGCATCCTAATCATGAATATGGCGTTCCTTGTTCCAGTGTCTGAGAAACTTTTAAACATGTCTGATAGAGATGAATGTGTTGAAAAGATTTTGCTCGAATAATTTCCTAAAATCAAATTAAATCAAATGGCCAAAGAGAATTTTAAAATTCATTTTTGATCAAGCTGGGAACTTTGCAATCCACTACATATATATACAGGAGGTGAACAAATTAATATAAACGGGGTGGACAAAATATATACAGAGGGGTAGAGAAAATAAGGTAAACACTTCGTCCCATAATTTCAAATAATTTGACTGTACTGACAAAATCTTCCCTATTTTTATGTTTTAAATTTAATATTTGTAGTACTTCATTTGATATTTTTGCATTTTTTACAGACTTTAAAAAAATAAATTTATCAAAATCAACAGTCAGGACAATTTTAGAATTTTAAGCAATCAACCTCATCCTATGTTTCAGGAACTGTTTTCACAGGGAAATGCTATTTTTCAGGATGATAATGCACTCATTCATACTACTAAATTTGTAGCTGAATTGTGCGATGAACATTCTAGTGAAGTAGAACATCTTATCTGGCCACCACAGTCTTCAGATCTCAACATAATTTAACATTTATGTTTCATTTTATAAAGATGAGTGAGGAGTCATTATACTCCACCATCATAATTGAAAGAATTGGAAACCGTTTTGCTAAAGAATAGATAATAATTCCTCTGAAGCCAATTCAAACTTTTTACAAGTCGATTCCACGCAGAATTTAAGCTGCAATTACTGCCAAAGCCGGTCCTACCCCATATTGAAACAAATTTTTTTGAAATGAGGTTTCAAGATATTTCCATTATTTTGTCTACCCCTTGTATGAGCTAAAAGTCTGCCTACTTTTAGCGAGCGCCCATAACCCATTGGCGTCTGTCGGTAGAATCGCCGACTAACGCCAATTCGGTCGGGTTTCAATCTTGGGTAAAAAGCAATAACAATGTCTAACCGTACTGATGAGCTGTGATACAGCGAAATAAATCTGTCTGCGGATTTATGCTCTCACACCCAGCATCACTCATTCAGTAATGAACTAGAGCACTCTAGCTACTGGCGTATGATACATCATGCGCTAAATGTCTGTTTCCTTCTACCGAGCGCCCATAGCTCACAGGTAGAACCGCCGACTGATGCCAATTCGGTCGGGTTTCAATCCTGGGTAAAAAGCATTCGGATGTCTAACCCTACTGATGAGCTGTGATACAGAGAAACAGATCTGTCTGCCGGTGACTTTATATATATATATATATAAAAGAAAAAGAAACACTTAACATATCATTTAGTTATTTAATCTAAACATATTTATAAATGGAACTTTGTGTGTGTGTGTGTGTGTGTGTGTGTGTGTGTGTGTGTGTGTGTGTGTGTGTCCGTTACCTATAGACTCCGAAACGGCAGAACCAATTTTCTTGAAAATTTACACAGTTGTACTATAAGCGTCTGCGAGTGTTCTTAGCTAGGTTTTGTGCCGAGGTACCCCCGATAAATATCGAAAATCGATAATCGAAAAAATCGGGTTATAGAAGGAGTGGTCCGATTTTAATCAAATTTGATACACTCATAGACAAAGACATAAGAAAAGATATTCAGAAGTTTCAAGGTTTCAGTTCTTACAATACTGCAGAAAATCGATAATATATATATATATAAAAGGCAAGATGTTTGTGTGTGTGTCTGTTTATCTGCCTGTATTTTTTCAGCCCTTTTATTCTATTTTTTGCTTCGGGTTTGACTCTAAGTAGGTATAATTGTAGTTCTTAGTCTCAGCCATGATACCATTTGCTCAGCTGACTTATTTAGCCTTCAAAATTCAGTTTACGACGAAAAAGACATTTGATATCGATACCAGGAAATCAAAATTTGACTTACATCCATTCATTTTTCTTTCAGTCTACGGTTTCGCTTTAACTGGAAACAACTATTGCTTTTTAGTTTTTCGTGCCAACGTCCAAAGAGTCTGAGCTCCAGGACCATGGATTAGTTTTAAAGCTTTCATTACATCCCAAGCAACACCGGGCTATACTGCTAGTAAATTATAATTCATTTCTATGAACTAAATTAGCTCATTCCATCAGACCACACTATATTTGTTCTATTGTGGTAACGTTATTTTTTTCTAGTTCAATATGTATTTTGATAATGTTGTATTTTTTTAAAACTTTTGTATGAGTTGAGTGATAATTTGTGATTGCTGAATGTTTCTTTGAACGTTGCTTATGTTGCTCGTATGCAAATCTTTTCTTTAGTGTTAATGTTATTTGTCAGGGTGATTTATATACTATGTTGTAGGCTAGTCATCTATTGTTAAGTGGACAGTTTTCTTTCTTTCAGCATTTATTTTTATTTCTTCCTATTGTGTTGATGGTTTTATTGATTTTGTTGAGTATTTTCATATTGTGTTTGGTTATTATTTTCTCTGTTTTTCATGCACCTGGGACTGATTTTAACTGTTGTGTTGCAGTTGATGATTTTTGATAGTTTGTTTTGATTCGGGAAAATGCTTTCTATTATATTGAAAAATGTTTTTTCTATCATATTGAAAAAACGTTTTTCCTATTATATTGAAAAATGTTTTTCTGTTAGATTGAAAAATGTTTTATCTATTATATTTAATAAATATTTTCGATTATATCGAAAAATGTTTTTTCTATTATATTGAAAAATATTTTTTCTATTATATTGAAAACTGTTTTTTCTGTTAGACTGAAAAATGTTTTTCTATTATATTGGAAAATGATTTTTCTATTATATTGAAAAATGTTTTTTCTATTATATTGAAAAATATTTTTTCTGTTATATTGAAAAAATGTTTTTTCTGTTAGATTGAAAAATGTTTTTCTATTTTATTGAAAATGTTTTTCTGTTATATTGAAAAATGTTTTTTTCTCTCATATTGAAAATGTTTCTTTCTGTTAGATCGAAAAATGTTTTTCTATTATATTGAAAAATGTTTTTTCTATTATATTGAAAAACGTTTTTCTGTTATATTGAAAAATGTTTTTTCTATTATATTGAAAAATGTTTTTATTACATTGAAAAATGTTTTTTCTATTATATTGAAAAATGTTTTTATTACATCGAAAAATGTTTTTTTCTATTATATCGAAAAATGTTTTTTCTATTATATTGAAAAATGTTATTTCTATTATATTGAAAAATGTTTTTTCTGTTAGATTGAAAATGTTTTTCTATTATTTTGAAAAATGTTTTTCTGTTAGATTGAAAAATGTTTTTCTCTAATATTGAAAAATGTTTTTTCTATTATATTAAAAAATTTTTATTTCTGTTATATTGAAAAATGTTTTTTTCTATTATATCAAAAAATGATTTTTCTATTATATTGACAAATGTTTTTTCTATTATATTGAAAAATGTTTTTCTATTATATCGAAAAATATTCTTCTATAATATTGAAAAATGTTTTTTCTGTTAGATTGAAAAATGTTTTTTCTATTATATTGAAAAATGTTTTTCTGTTAGATTGAAAAATGTTTTTTCTATTATATTGAAAAGATTTTTTTCTATTATTTTGAAAAATTTCCTATTTTTATAGTTTTGTTGTGCGGAAAGTTGAACCAGATTATATTTCTTTTTTTCTATTGTTTTTTTTTAACGAAAGACATGACTTACCTCGGAATTCGGAATGAGCGCGAATGTGTCTTGCCTGCAGAGTAATAACAAAAAGGAAATATGGAAGACAATTTGTGCACGACTATCTCGTTCAAAATGGGGCGATATTCGCACACATGCAAATTTTGGCCGTCTTGGAATGGCATAAAAAGCGAGGTGCCAGCAGCGCTGATAGATGTTCGTTGGGTGTATGGATTGACAGACAGACTGACAAGAAGGAAGTTGAAGTAGGCGCGGCATCTATTTCACAACTGCCTAAGTGTAACGGTCGAGAAAGGGGGCAACGCAATCTATTTCTTTGAGGCAGCCGAAGAAGAGAAAAAACAGCTGACCCGCCGGCAGTTGTTGACTCCCCTCATCATTGTTTAGTTTTTCCTACAGTTTTTCGTTCGTGTATTCGAGTTTTTTGTTTTTTTTGGGGGGGTGGGGTTTGGGGGGGGGGGTTTAGTATCCGCTATTTCTTAGTGTTGTTCGGGTTATTTTCTTTTATGCATGTGATCACAATGTGCAATATCATCTTTCTTCGAAGCCTATAGATCTGTGAAGAAGTAGGGAGATGGTTAATGTATATTGAATTGGCCTTGTGTCAAACATAACCAAACTTCCTACAGCTTACAGGTTTTATCCATAATTATCAGAAGCTTATCAGAAGTTGTGGATTTGTGCATATAAATGTGTACCTTTTGCATGTGTAAATAGAAAATTATTAATGGAAAACAATAACATGAATTGGTAGAAGTTAATGTTCAATGAGAAACAGTATTAAAAAGTTAAGGGTATCAAAAGTTCGTAGTAGTCCTTGCAAGAGTGAGTTTATGTGTATGTAGGCAGTTAAGCGTTTATTGTTGGGTATTATTGCTTTTGAAGTTATCACTCAGGATGAATGATGAAAAGGAAGGAGGTGAGAGATGAGCGCTGAAGAGGAAGGGGGTGAGAGATGAGCGCTGAAGAGGAAGGAGGTGAGAGATGAGCGCTGAAGAGGAAGGAGGTGAGAGATGAGCGCTGAAGAGGAGGGGGTGAGAGAAACAGATGTCAGAAAGAAAGATAGAGACAATAATTTGTCAAGGGTACGTGTTAATTACGCTCGTCTCATTTCTCTCTGGCGACGATCGAGCTTGCTCCGTCTTTTATTTCGTTTGTGAGGATCCAAAGATTCATTTGAGAATTCACTCCCGGATCTGATTCTGGCTTTTCTATTTTGTTTTTAGACGTTTTCTAGTTTTTTATTGGCCGAAAAAGGTGTGAAATTTCGCGAGTTTTGTGTGTGCGAAGCAAAGGTTTTGTAAATTCAAGTAAATTCGTTTATTTCTAACAAAATCAATGAGTCAGTGAAAAGAATTTAAATTTTCAAATTTAGAATTTATTTTGTTCGTTACACATGCAGTGCAGAACAGCAAAGAACTGCACCAAAGGACAGAAATTTATCAGAGTTAAATTTTTGAATCCCCCCACCAAAATATAAACAATGAAAAAAAACAATATCATTTACTTTCCTTATAGTGACATGAGAATAAATATGTAATCATTTGCTTTTCCATATTCTTCATTAGGGCAGGTCAATTTCGTATTTCACTTGAATTAAAAGTTGGGTATTTGTCAGTATTTCTGAGATGAGATAGTATTTACACTATTTACATTATTAACCAAACACTTTATTACAATCACCGGGGTATATGATCTTCATTCCTTGCGTAAAACCTCTTTTGGTAGTCATCTTAATTAAACATGGCCCAGTGGATATAGACATTGGTTAGTTTCTGCGACTTCTACCAAAGAGTTGCGAATTCAATACCAGGCTACAACAGTGGTGAACAAGTAACTTACAGGGTTAGAGGGAGATAACTCATAACTACCGAAAGAAGCTCTGCGCAAAGAATGAAGATCATATGCCCCAGTAATTTTACTAAAATGTTCATTTCGAAATTCCTTGCCCCTGGAGAAGGCCGGAGCGTACAACAGCTGAAATATAGAGGAGAACAATAGTCCGAATAGTATAAATACTGTAAATACTACCACATCTCAGAAATATAGACAAATAGAATGATCTATTATTAAACGTCGTACAAATGGCAACAAAGACGAGGACAATAGTCCGAATAATGTAAACACTGTAAATGCTACCTCATCTCAGAAATATAGACAAATAGAATGATCTGTTATTAAACGTCGTACAAATGGCAACAAAGACGAGGACAATAGTCCGAATAATGTAAACACTGTAAATGCTACCTCATCTCAGAAATATAGACAAATAGAATGATCTGTTATTAAACGTCGTACAAATGGCAACCAAGATGAGGACAATAGTCCAAATAATGTAAATACTATAAATACTACCTCATCTCAGAAATATAGACAAATAGAATGATCTATTATTAAACGTCGTACAAATGGCAACAAAGATGAGGTCAATAGTCCGAACAAAGTAAATACTGTAAACACTACCTCATCTCAAAAATATAGACAAATAGAATGATCTATTATTAAACGTCTTATAAATGGCAACAGAGATGAGGACAATAGTCCGAATAATGTAAATACTGTAAATACTACCTCATCTCAGGAATATAGACAAATAGAATGATCTATTATCAAACGTCGCACAAATGGCAACAAAGATGAGGACAATAGACCGAATAATGTAAATTATGATGAAAGTCGGGATTTGAAATGATAAATAAAAACACAAAATATATATTTCAATTTTTTTCTGTTTTCTGAGGAAATGAGTTTAAAGATAAAGTTTAATTTAAAAATTGTAGCATTTCAATTTCATTCCAGCGATTAGTGTAAGCTTTATAGCACCGCCTTATGAAATTTATAATATACTGAAGCGATTTGTCTAAATTTCTGAGAAAGGGGATCTATTTACACTAAGAAGGCAGAGAATCCGACAATGAAAATTCTGCGCAACGCTGAACGATATCCACCTCTCCAACTAAGGCGCATGCGTAAGGCGGATTTGACGCAAGGTCATTTAAAGTGAGAAATCCGAGCCATTAGGCCCGGACAAAAATTTATTGTCTATTTTTCCCCAGATAAGACTTTGCTTTTTGATGGACTCTCGCCTGGGTTCCTCTCCGCCCGAAAACAGAGAGTCGGACGAAGACATTTCTGCTGAACGCAGAACACACTCACACTTTTGTTTGAGTGTTTTATATACTAAATATTTATGGTTATGGGATCCTAGTAGCACAGTTCATTCAACGGTTATGTTATAATTCACCCATGACCATAACCCAACCGAAACTATAAACCAACCAAAACCATAACTCACCCAAGATCATAACCCAACCGAAACGATAAACCAACCAAAACCATAATTCACCCAAGACCATAACCCAACCGAAACGATAAACCAACCAAAACCATAATTCACCCAAGACCATAACCCAACCGAAACTATAAACCAACCAAAACAATAATTCACCCAAGACCATAACCCAACCGAAACTATAAACCAACCAAAACCATAACTCACCCAAGATCATAACCCAACCGAAACGATAAACCAACCAAAACCATAATTCACCCAAGACCATAACCCAACCGAAACTATAAACCAGCCAAAACCATAACTCACCCAAGACCATAACCCAACCGAAACTATAAACCAACCAAAACCATAATTCACCCAAGACCATAACCCAACCGAAACTATAAACCAACCAAAACCATAATTCACCCAAGACCATAACCCAACCGAAACTATAAACCAACCAAAACCATAACTCACCCAAGATCATAACCCACCCAAAACTATCAACCAATCCAAACCATATCCCACTAAAACCCTAATCTAACCAAGGGCAGGATATCGAATTAAACTAAACATATTACTATCTAAATACACCTAGAAATTTACAATTGTCCCGATGATAAGCAAAGTTATTATTATTATTTTTAATCCTTTCACCCCAAGTAAGGCGAAACCACCACTAATTCGCAGGGGGCTTCAGTGAGAGAAACAGCTTCATACAGGGGATATTGAAGAAATGATAAGAAATGAATAGGATTCAAGAAGATAGAAGATGGCAAGTGACATTTCATTTTAATTTTTCTTGATTGTTGCCATCAGGAAACAAGTAGCCGGGAGGGAGTTCTACAGGCTTGAATTGTGAGAAAAGAAACTGTTGGGGTAGAAGTGGGAGTTACATTCAACTATTTCGACGGTAAAATGTTGGGACCTAGATGCCAATCTCGTAGCGTTCTTGAACTCACGTGGACGGGGCACCAGGGGAAAATATTTGTAGTACCCCCAATCGGTTGTCACACGTGCCTGACAAATAGGATATTCCCTAAACATTTAAATATAGATTCTATATTTGACACATTTGTTAGATTGTAACAACAAAGTAAAATGAAAGAGAAAATTGAGAGAGAAACCGAGGTGGGTTGAATACTTGAATCAGTTTTAGAAAATGAAAATAAAATAGAAATCTTTATCACTTGCATTCTATCAAGCACAAATCTAAACTTATTTATGAATAGAACTGTGTGTGTGTGTGTGTGTGTGTGTGTGTGTGTGTGTGTGTGTGTGTGTGTGTGTGTGTGTGTGTGTGTGTCCGTTATCTATAGACTCCGAAACGGCTAAACCGATTTTCTTGAAAATTTATACAGGTGTACTATAAGCGTCTGCGAGTGATCTTAGCTAGGTTTTGTGTCGAGATATACCCCCGATAAATATCGAAAATCGATAATCGAAAAAATCGGGTTATAAAAGGAGTGGTCCAATTTTAATCAAATTTGATACACTCATAGACAAAGACATAAGAAACGATATTCAGAAGTTTCAAGGTTGCAGTTCTTCCAATAATGCAGAAAATTTGATATCGATACCAGGAAATCAAAATTTAACTTACATCCATTCATTTTTCTTTCAGTCTACGGTTTCGCTTTAACTGGAAACGACTATTGCTTTTTAGTCTTTCGTGCCAATGTCCAAGGAGTCTGAGCTCCAGGACCATGGATTAGTTTTAAAGCTTTCATTACACCCGAGCAATGCCGGGCTATACTGCTAGTATATATATATATATATATATATATATATATATATATATATATATATAGAGAGAGAGAGAGAGAGAGAGAGACAAAGATATAAGAAACGATACTCAGAAGTTTCAAGGTTTCAGTTCTTACAACAGTGCAGAAAATCGATAATATATATATATATATATATATATATATATATATATATATATATATATATAAGGTAAGATACTTGTGTGTTTGTCTGCCTGTATGTCTGTATTTTTTTCAGCCCTTTTATTTTAGTCTTTCCCTCGGGTTTGGCTCTAAGTAGGTATAATTGTAATTCTTAGTTTCTGCTATTATACCATTTACTCAGAGGACTTATTTAGCCTTCAAAATTCAGTTTACGACGAAAAAACTTATTTGATATCGATACCAGGAAATCAAAATTTGACTTACATCCATTCATCTTTCCTTCAGTCTACGGTTTCGCTTTAACTGGAAACAACTATTGCTTTTTAGTCTCTCGTGCCAACGTCCAAAGTGTCTGAGCTCCAGGACCATGGATTAGTCTTAAAGCTTTCATTACACCCGAGCAACGCCGAGCTATACTGCTAGTAATTCCATAAGGATAAAAGCGCAATCATATCTTTCTCTTTTCTGTATCTATTTCCTCCTCCCCAGAATTTATCAATTGCAACCTTTTCTTTCCGTTTAACCAGTTTATCTTTGACTTATCAACGGCCATGTATGTAATATCTACAACTTTGATCTGATATCACAAAACGCGCCTAATTTCTTTGACATACGTGATCTTTACTTTCTTTTCAACGAGTTTATCTTGTGACTCAGAGCATTTATTTAAATTGTAGATTCGAATAAGAAATTCATTGAAATCAACGTTAATAATAATAATAATAATAAAATGAAAAAAGCAGCCGGTTTTGTCTTTCAATCTCTTCATTGCCTTTGGCGGGAACGTACCGTTTATTTTACCGTTGTTCATACAAAGGGGAGATAATCTAATGATCAAAAACGGTTGATTTTATTAGCGTAAGTGACAAGATAACACAATTAACGGTCCTTTTTGTCTCTTATTTTATATGGATAAGATAAAACTTTACTTCGCTTCAATTGCTTTTAACAAGTTTTCATTTAAATTCCTTTAACACTGATTCCCCACCTTCCCCCGAACTTGTCTTTCACGCATATCGCATGCTTCATCTCGTCGGTGGGCCCAAGTCAGTAACAAATCAATGCATAGAATCAATGTTTCGGTAATATTTTTAACTGGCAGACGCCTATCCATGATGTAAAGAAGTGGGTTCGATTCACAATGAGGACACAGCTCTTTTTGGACCTGTGCTGAAACTAAACGAATATTAGTTGCGTATAAACGATTAATTTTTACATTATTTACATTGTTCGGACCATTGTCCTCATTTTTGTTGCAATTTGTATGACGTTTCGGCCGTTGTACGCTCCGACCTTCATCAGCTGCTAGGAATTTCGAAACGAACGCTTTATTACAATCACTGGGGTATATGAACTTAATTCCTTGCGTAGTAGTGCCTCTTCTGGTAGTCACGAGCTATCTCCCTTTAAACCTGTAAGTTACATGTTCACTACTGCTGTAGCCTGGTATTGAACTCACAACTCTTTGGGTCAAGTTACAGATACTAACCAACGTCTATATCTACTGGGCCAAGTGTCCTGTGACTTGACCCAGAGTTTTGATTTCACCATTCCACTACAGAAAGAAATCTGTGGACATGAATAAGTTGAAGCGCAGTGCAAGCTCTTCTTCCAAGTCACGACTGAGGAACAATAGACAGATATTTTTGGCCGGGCTATATGGCCCGGAAAACCCATATAAAAATGACCTTGTGTCAATGTTGCTTTAAGTGGGAAGGCCAACTAAATACTGTAGAGTGGTTGTCAGAGAGTTAGTAAGGAGTTAGTTGGTCAGTATGTTGGTGCATGTTAAGTTGGACTGTTTTGAATATAGACTCAACCTCAATTGATTTGAGTTCTTGAAAACACATACCCTGCAAAACATAAAAGTATCATGCCAAAATATCTTAACTCTGCTTCCTTGGCATTTAGAAATAATAAAATTTGTTTTCTGAATTACACAAAATTTTGGAGATATTTCAATTCAATTTAAAACAAACAAAAAAATAAAATACTCAGTGTACTTGCTTTAAATTAAACTCAATATAAAATAAACGCTGTTAAAACTCAGTATTTTTCCCAGTTATTTGGAATTTTAAGGGCAGATTTTAAATCCTGTGATCATCCTAATTCCAAAAAGGCATGATATGCCGATGTAGAATAAGCTCGGCTAGTTTAGAAAGGTTTTAGATATGGAGAGACAGATTTTACCGTTTATTTATTTTGAAGATAGAAAAAGATTTGAATTTTTAGCCGTTCTCTCCTCGTCCGGACACAAATTCCACTGTTGAATGATCAAAAAGAATTCTTGTACGTGAACTTTTTTAACAGTGTTCACTTTGTAAAAAGAATGGCTCCAGGATTTTACAAAGTGAAAATTGTTAAAAAAATTCACGTACAAGAATTTTTTTCATCATTTCGAAAGAGAATGAGAACACAGTATTGCGGAGAAGTAAAGAAAAAGGTCATGAGAAGAATTCAGGAAAACAAATGGTGACTGCCATTGCGTTTACATTTTTGAAGATGGGAGGTTGCAAAGAAGCCGGAAATCATAATACCATCAAAGATGAAGGAAAAACTTGAAGCAACTGAAATGTGATTCTACAGAAGGATGCTGCGAATCTCGTGGATCGAGCATGTGAGCAATGATGAGGTCTTGGAAATGATGGAAACAAAAAGGAAATTAAAACTGAACATCAGAAAGAGATAGGTGAAGTTCCTGGGACACGCAATGAGGAAGGAGGGCTTGGAGAATCTGATACTAACAGGCCAGATAGAGGGGAAAAGAGACAGGGGAAAGCAACGGATAACATATTTGAAGGACCTAATCAGGTGGATGACGGAACGGGGGTTGCACGGTGTAACAGGAGAAGGCGTGCTCAGAGCCACCAGGGATAAGGAAAGGTGGAAAGCCATGATCGCCTACGTCCTGAAGGGACAGGGCACATAGAAGAAGACGATCAACATTAAACCGGAGAGATCTAATTGTCAGTCTATGAGTACGTCGGAAGAAATTATATGTATATCTGTCACAAGTTGCACTCATGAATTAAATATATCTTCTTTAAATTCTATATAAATAAATGGCTAATTCTGTCAGTAGGACCCTGTATCGAAAACTATTCTAAGCCGGCCACACTTGCTCTTCATAGATATTATAAATATTTTTGAAACCAGGATAATCCCGGGAATGAAAATGTACCTCCTTAATCTAGTGGCATTTGTGTCCGGAGTTGAACAGGTTAACATTGTAGTGATTGGGAAAATATCATCTTAGGATTCGGTTCCTAGGAAGAAGCTGCTTGTGTGAAAGCTTACATCTCAACGGTGAACTACGAAGAGAATGAGGTTGGTCCACTTCAATACGCGTAGCATGGCGGTTCCTAGCCATGAAGGTTAGAACTGTTGGTAGTAAGGAATGTACTTCGTCTGAGAAATAGATAATAGGAACAGACAAACAAAAACAGGGAGTAAGTTTCTCCTCTTCTATTGGAAGTCGAAAGAGTTAAATGATATTGCTTACATTTCGAGATGCTAAGACGTATATTTTTTTTTAATCATTTCACCCCAAGCAAGGCATTCCACTGCCACTATTGCGCAGGGGGTTACATAGGGTAAGTGCTGAGAAAGATTATAGGAGGTGTCAGGAAGTGGGTAAGAGAAGGATAACTGTGGCCATAAAGTGAGGGATCAGTTTATATATTGATTGTAATGTAGAATTGATCCCCAACTTTATATCCACATTATAATAGTATAGATTTTTTTTTTAATCATTTCACCCCAAGCAAGGCACTATAGCGCAGGAGGTTACATAGAGCGATTGGATATAGGAAATGTCAGAAGGAGGGGGATAGACGAGTAAGGAGGTACATAGGAAGAGTGTTTGAGAAAATGAGTGCGAGTCAATGTGTTAGGAGATTCTATTGACCTTACACTTAAACTCCTGGAGATTGTAGCTGTCGGGGAAGCAAGTATGCGGAAGGGAATTCCACAGGCGGGAAGTGCGAGAAAAGAAGCTGTTGGAGTAGAAATTTCGGTTACATTTCATCGGTTTCACTGTAAAAGGGAGGGACCTAGTTGCTAATATAGTATCTCGTGCAAATTCATACCTAGAGGGCACCAGTGATCTAAGTTCATAGGAGCAGAAGCCTTGAAAGTATTTATAGAAGAGGCACAGGGAAGCCACGTCACGCCGGTGAGAGAGTGACTGCAGGCGGTCAGCCAAGTCGGTATCGATCACGTGACAGATTCTCCATTGTATTTTGTCAAGGACCCCGAGGAGAATAGCAGAGGCACCCGACCAGATGTGGCAGCAGTATTCCCAGAGAAAGAAAAAGAAAAATCCCATCCCTAACTTCAACACCCCAGTTTTTAGATTTTTTTTAATAAAACTGGGGTGAAAAACGAAATTCAGTGAGTCGGGACCAGCGATTAGTTGAAGCAGATAAGCTGAAATGGCCTGGCACGAGAGAGAGAGAGAGAGAGAGAGAGAGAGAGAGAGAGAGAGAGAGAGAGAGAAACATTGCAAAAAACGGTCAGTCCAAATTCAACCGGCTCGAAGTTGAATAAACCAACGTCCCATGGAGATAATAGAACACAAATATTATCTTGCTACTGAAATACCATCCAACTGATATTTTTGCGTCACTTAGCTTCGACTTGCTTGTAATCTTGTGTTTATTCGATATATATTATTATTATGAACTCTCACGTTGATTCCGACGCATGAGTGCTTAACTTTGGAACTGCTGATAACAAGCAATCGATGCCGAAGTCTGCCAAAGATCGCATGAATAACAAACCTCAGTTATTTAACCCACAACTGGAGAGAAGGGACGGACTAATACCTTTCCCAAGTGTATCAGTGCGTACGTGAATGCAGAGTGTTCGACTAGAATTGGAACTCGGCTCACCAATTTTCCCCTCCGAGCTGACAACCACTGCACCACAACGCACATCCGTCAATAACGCTTACAGCACCTGGTATTCCCAAGCAGTCACACATCTAAGTACTGACCAGGCTCAACGTTGCTTAACTTCGGTGATCAACCTCGATATATATAAATATATATTTACATCGTGTCGTTGTGGTCTTAAATCTGATTTTCAATAAATACCAATCCCTCGCGTGTCTGGGCTTACATCGTCAAGTGACAACAAGCGATTTTACTAATCCGAGATCAACAACACAACGTGGGCGGAATCGACCAAACCTTAGAAATGTTGGCTGGACTCAATTAGGGATCGTGTTATATAGTAATGCATTGTAAATTAATTTACAACAGAATTGCATTACATATTATTTTACGATAGCAATGCATTGTAAATTATTTTATTATATAAATGCATTTTAAGTTATTTTACTATAGGAAAGTATTAAAATCACAAAAACGATTATCAGTGTTAAGGAATAAAAACAGCGTTACTGATCGGGATATTGTCTATGTCCGTGTGCTACATAATCTTCTTTGTTTTTTCTACTTTTGTGTTTCTTTTATTGTCCAGTTTCTTTTTACGGATTTCGTTAAAGGCTGAAAATTAAAATCTAAAATGATTTCCTATTTTCTCCCGCGTCTTTCATCGCAGATAGAGCTACCTTTAGCGTCACAAGGATTTCCAATTTGCGAAAATGTCACAGGGAGGTACGTCTTGGTGACATGCAAACCTGTAGTGTGTAAAGCTGAAGTGGTGTATTTTTTTTAATTTGTTTTTATTTTTTATTTTTTATTTATTTATATATTTATTTATTTTGCATGTTGGTTAGTTTGATTTTGAATTTTCTATGGAACGTTTACACAAAAAAGATTTTCTTGTGACGGCAGCAATTTACCGTTGAATAAAATATCTTTTTTAGATGTCAAAACTTGAGGTCATAAATTTAAATGAGTTATACGGTTTAAATTCTCAGAAACACGCACATACAGAGAAAAGAACACGCTTACATATGTGTATGTGGGGGCGCAGCTGAAAATTACAGAATGGAAGAGTTGATATTCAAAATACTCAACTAATGCTGTCAAATACTAAAGAGAATATTTTTTCTAGAATCTTCCAATCGTCATTAGTTTCAAAAGAGGCATTAATTCAAGGGGATCAGAACTCCATTTGCAGTGATAACCCTAACCTTATTCTCGTCTCTCTTTTTCTTTTCTTGTTCTTCAAATTTATATTATTACTAGTGTTTCTGTTGTTGTTGTGAATGAGCAAAGTTCATTTGAGTAAGATCATCACACAACTAAATGGTTTTGGACTTACACATAATAGATAGATAGATAGATAGATAGATAGATAGATAGATAGATAGATAGATAGATAGATAGATAGATAAGAATGGACTGAGATAGATAGATAGATAGATAGATAGATAGATAGATAGATAGATAGATAGATAGATAGATGTGAACAGACTGATTCAGATAGATAGATAGATAGATAGATAGATAGATAGATAGATAGATAGATAGATAGATAGGAATGGACTGAAATAGATAGATAGATAGATAGATAGATAGATAGATAGATATGAACAGACTTAGATAGATAGATAGATAGATAGATAGATAGATAGATAGATAGATAGATAGATAGATAGATGTGAACAGACTGATTTAGATAGATAGATAGATAGATAGATAGATAGATAGATAGATAGATAAATAGATAGATAGATAGATAGATAAGAATGGACTGAGATAGATAGATAGATAGATAGATAGATAGATAGATAGATAGATAGATAGATAGATAGATAAGAATGGACTAGATAGATAGATAGATAGATAGATAGATAGATAGATAGATAGATAAGAATGGACTGAGATAGATAGATAGATAGATAGATAGATAGATAGATAGATAGATAGATAGATAGATAACAACAAACGGAACATTTTAGCAAAATACTTTTTTTATTTCGTTTTTCTACTACCGTTGTACATAATTACTTGTAAAATATTTCAGTTCAATTAGGCTTATTTTGCTGGAAAGTTAAAATCATTAAAATAAATCCAATTTCTGTTTTTTTTTTTTTAGTTTGAATTCACTGATGCAAATGACAAGCAAAATGAAAACAAATTTGTAAAAATATTGATTTTATTATGTCGATTCCTGAAAAACAGTCATGGATATTTCACATGTGTCCAAATCATTGGAGATTACTTGTCACTGGCGATGTGACAACATTTTCATCAATTTTCCCGGATCATCGCAAGGAACATTGTGTTGTAATTGATAATTACAAAACTCGAATCAAAGTCTGCAACCGTTTTGGAAACAATATGTCGGAAACGATGTCTTGCAATGAACAAACAATGTATGTGAACCATGCTCGCCATCTTCAGGGCATAGATTTACAAAGTTGTTCATCCATTGATCCTGGACTTATGTTCAGAAGAAATGTTAGGTCTTTTTAGTTGTATCGTAGGATGTGCGCTGAATATCGACTCGGAACGACAAATCGGGGAGTCCAGTTCGAATTCTAGTTGAATTCCTTGCATTCACTTACGCACAAATAGCCTTGAGAAAGGTATTAATCCGTCTCTTCCCTCCATTTGTGGGTTAAATAATAGGACAAATTCAGTTCTATAGCTTGGCTGACAACCAGTCAACCGCAAAAATCCATGACAACCTACTGCGGGATAAGCTTCTGCCCAGTCATTCATATCCTTAAAATGAGGGATCAGTTTTCTATTGTTATTTAGTAATAAACTGATCCCCCACTAATTACTACTTATTATTACAATCCGTCTCTTCTCCCTTCAGCTATAGTTTAAAGAGCGGAATAGAAAATCTTCTGCCCAGTCAGTCATGTCTCTTTTGGGACATGATCGCCTAATGCGTGTCTCACGTATGGCACTTAACTGACTGAATGAAGATAATAGTTGGAAATGTAAGTAAAGTTTCTACTGGGCAAAAAGTGGGGGATCAGTTTTCTATTGTTATTAAGTAATAAACTGATCCCCACTAATTACTACTTATTATTACAATCCGTCTCTTCTCCCTTCAGCTATAGTTTAAAGAGCGGGATAGAAAATCTGACCAGTCAGTCATGTCTCTTTTGGGACATGATCGCCTAATGTGTGTATCACGTATGGCACTTAACTGACTGAATGAAGATAATAGTTGGAAATATAAGTAAAGTTTCTACTGGGCAAAAAGTGGGGGATCAATTTTATATTATTATGATGTAATAAACTGATCCCCATTAATTACTACTTATTAATACAATCCGTCTCTTCTCCCTTCAGCTATAGTTTAAAGAGCGGGATAGAAAATCTGACCAGTCAGTCATGTCTCTTTTGGGACATGATCACCCAAACGTGTATCACGTATGCCACTTAACTGACTGACTAGGAATGTGCGTTGTGGTGCAATGGATATCGGCTCGGAAAGAGAATTTGATGAGCCGAATTCGAATTTAAGCACGTATATCCTTCGGAAAGGTATTAACCCATCTCTTCTCCATCCAGCAATGGGTTAAATAGCAGGACAAATTGGGTTCTATTGCCTTTGTTAGCAACCAGTATACCACAGAAAGAAATGGCAATCTAATGCGGGAAAATCTTTTGCCTTGTAAGTCATAGATTGAAAGTGATGATCACGTAAAGAACTTAATTGAAAGCTTACGATAGCAATGAATAAATTTGGCTGAAGAATAAATCATGAAGTCGTTTTATACAATGCCGTTGCTGCAAAATCCCAAGCTATGGAGGCTTTGAGCGCATGAGAGCCCCAACTGGTCGTCACCCGTTTGTATATGGCCTGTAGAACTGGTAGATCGCTCTGGTAGTGTGGTCATTGGGTTGACGAAGGAGGTGTTGAAAAGTAATCAGAACAAGAATAATAACATGAGAATAGTTAAATATTCACATCGAACTCTTTTTATCTCACTATCTTTATATATATTTTCCATTTTTAAACAGGTTATTTTGCTACCCAGGTTTCTACCATGAGTGGTGTCTTCAGGAGAATTATTAAAAATCGCCTGAAACCTGGGTAGCAGAAGAACTCGTTTAAAAATGGAAAATATTCAAAAGTTCTACAATATAATTGTATCGAACACTTTTTGATACATTTGTGTACTGATCTAACCCTATTATGACCAAAAACTAAGTATTAAACTATCTTTATATATATATAGTTATTTTCAGTTAAAGCGAAACCGTAGACTGAAGGAAAAATGAATGGACGTAAGTCAAATTTTGATTTCCTGGTATCGATATCAAATACGTTTTTTCGTCGGAAACTGAATTTTGAAGGCTAAATAAGTCCTCTGAGTAAATGGTATCATGGCTGAGACTAAGAACTACAATTATACCTACTTAGAGTCAAACCCGAAGCAAAAAATAAAATAAAAGGGCTGAAAAAAAGACATACATACAGGCAGATAAACAGACACACACACAAACATCTTGCCTTATATATATATATTATCGATTTTCTGTACTATTGTAAGAACTGCAACCTTGAAACTTCTGAATATCGTTTCTTATGTCTTTGTCTATGAGTGTATCCAATTTGATCAAAATCAGACCACTCCTTCTATAACCCGATTTTTTCGATTATCGATTTTTGATATTTATCGGGGGTACCTCGACACAAATCCTAGCTAAGAACACTCGCAGACGCTTATGATACGACTTTGTAAATTTTCAGGAAAATCGATTCAGCCGTTTCGGAGTCTATAAGTAACGGACACACACACACACAGAGACAAAGTTCCATTTATAAATAAGTTTAGATAACATCTGAGAAAGAAAGAAAGAAAGAAAGAATTGAGGAAGAAAGTGAGAAAGAAGGGTGCAAAAGTATAGAGGAATATATATTAATTGAGGTCTATGAATTTAAGTAAGTATTTTTCAATGGCAGCATGTAGTCATTAAATCACTTTTTTGTTAAGTAAATTCAGATATTTTATATGGTTTAAGATGACAAGTTTTTTCTAAAATGATGAGGTGTTGGAAAGGATGCAAACGAGAAGAAAAATGATATTAAATATCAGGAAGAGACAAATGTGGTTCCTGAGATACGTAATGAGGAAGGAGAGTTTGGAGATCTTAATACTCACAGGTCGAATGAACGGAAGGATATACATGGGAAAGCAGCGCGAGACGTACTTGTTCGGACTGAGCAAATGGTTGACGCAGTGGGGAAGTGATACCAAAAGAAAAATTATTGAGAGCCATGATGGCCTACGTGCTGAAGGGACACGGCACATGAAGATGAAGATTTTTTTCTAAGTAACTAATACCTTTTTGTTTATAGACACTTTATTTAAAATAAGATTCATTCAATTTCTTTGCTTTAATTTTAAAGTCCGTCAGAAGACGAAACGTGTAAGCAAAAATGTGTTTTTTCTCCTGTCTTCTTGATATATATATATATATATATATATATATATATATATATATATATATATATATACTCTAATGGTTGTTACAATGTTTTTAAATTCATAGTATCACTACACAAAAAATTTCTCATGTTTCGAAGCCAAACGGTCTTTTCAACACGATAATTCTCATTTCTAAAAAAAATCACCTGAGGATGAAGCCAAAACATAATGTGCTGGCTTCGAAACATGAGAAATTTTGTGTAGTGATACTATGAATTTAAAAACATTGTAACAACCATTACAGTATAACGCTCTACATTTGTATCGAGCACTCTTTATAAAAGTAAATGCATGAACAAAAGGTTAATAAACCTACGAGTTTAACAACTTAGTTACAATATATATATATATATATATATATATATACTGATTGTTTAATTACTTAGTTTCTGGTCATAAGATTAGACCAGTGCACATTTGTATTAAATAGTGTTCAATAGTATTATATTGTAGAATTTTTTAATCTTTTCCATTTGTAAACGAGTTATTGGTTAGCCATGCGTGGAAATTAAAATCAAAATATGTAAAAAACCCACATAACGTGGAGTATAGTGAAAACAGCCAAGTTTTACAACGGTGGCAAAATATGTAGACTGTGCCAAGAAGAAAAGTTGAAGATTATGCTATGCTTAAACCAAAATGAACTGGTGAATGAAAGAACGAAAATTATGACTAAGTGTCAGTCAGTTGAGTGCCATACGTGGTACACGCTTGGGCAATCATGTCTTGAAAGAGACATGACTGACTGGGCAGAAGATTATCCCGCAGTAGGTTTCCATTGCTTTCTGCGGTAGGATGCTTGCCAACCAAGGCTATAGAACCCAATCTGTCCTGTTATTTAACCCATAACTGGGGGTAAGAGACGGATTAAAACCTTTCCCAAGGTTATTTGTGCGTAAGTGAATGCAAGGAATTCAACTGGAATTCGAACTCGGCTCCCCGATTTTTCGTTCCGAGTCGATATCCACTGCACCACAACGCACATTCATGACTAAGTGTAACCACACTAAAAATACCTCTTAGGTTCCTACAACCATGGGTGAAAACGTCATAATTCCTTGTCATTCTAAAAATTGCGGGTTCAAAAATTCCCTGCTACGTGAGCGTTCCAAAAACAAAAAAAAACACCGTTACGTAAGCGTCCTTAAAGAAAACGGTAAATGGTAAAATCAGTTACTGAAAATTGCCTGAAGACAACACACATGGTGGAAACCTATGTCGCGTAATAACTCGTTTACAAATGGAATATATATGAGCAGAGAGTCTACTCATCTAATATTATATCGTTTAAGTAATAAAAGTTAGCGGATTACTAAATTAAAAATCCATTACTTCTTTAATATATTTATGTGCGTGTGTGTATCATATTCAAACAATTAAGTGTCATACGTGGTAAACGCTTAGGCAATCATATTTCTTTCAAGACTGAATAGGCAAAAGAATATCCCGTATGAGGTTTCCGTTTCTTTCTGAGGTAGACTGGTTTCCAACCAAGCCTATAGAACCCAATCTGTCCTGCCATGTAACCCATAGATAGAGGGATAAAAGATGGATTAATACCTTTCCTAATGTATTTACGCTTAAGTAAATGAAACGAATTCGATAAGAATTCGAACCTGGCTCATCCTGAGCCGATATCCATTACACCGTCGTCGTCCTGCGGCCTCGGCCTCGGTAGAACTCACTACACCCCGCCAGTATTCCCTTTGCATTTGGAACCCTGGCGCAGTTTATAGCGAAATTCATAATCTTGTCAAATAGCTGAATACTTAATGCTTTGCCAGGGCTACCAAGGGTGTTTTTATTGTGACACCAACACTGGATGGGTTGCCTCCAGGCTCCATCCTGTTATTTTACCTATAACTAGAGGGAAGGGACTGATTAACACCTTTCCCAAGGGTATCAGTGAGTAAGTGAATGCAGGGTACTCAACTCGAATTCGAACTCGGCTCACCGATTTCTCTTTCCAAGCCGACGTCTACTGCACCACAACGCACATCCGTCACTATACGCTTACAGCACCTGGTATTTCCAAGCGGTCACCCACCTAAGTACTGACCAGGCTCACGTTGCTTAGCTTCGGTGATCGAACGAGAACCGATGCATTCAGCGTGATATGGCCGTAAGCCATTACACCACAACGAACATCTGTGTGTGTCATAGTATCCGAAACAATAGTGAAGACGAGAGTGTGGGGTATATTTGGCTCCTCCGGGTTAAAATGAATACAAGATTAAACTGTTGGTGAGGAAAAATTTGTTAGTAAATGTGAGGACAAGAGATCCTTGACTTTTCTGATTTTTTACTTTGTTTTTGATATTGTTATACATCCTACAAAACACATCCTATAATATACATCCTGCGATATACATCCTACAGTACACATCCTACAATATGCATCCTGCAATATTCTTCCTGTAATATACATCCTACAATAAAAAACCTACAATATCGTCACTGCAATATCCACCCTGCAATATACATCATACAATAAACATCATACAATATTCTCCCTGCAATATACATCCTACAATAAACATCCTATAATATCCTCCCTGTAATATACATCCTGCAATATACATCCTACAATAAACATCCTACAATATTCTACCTGCAATATACATCCTACAATATACATACTACAATAAATATCCTACAATATCCTCCCTGCAATATCCGTCCTTCAATATACATCCTACAATAAATATCCTAAAATATCGCTCCTGCAATATACATCCTACAATATACATCCTACAATAAACATCCTATAATATCATCCGAGCAATATACATCCTACAATATACATCCTACAATATACATCCTACAATAAATATCCTACAATATCCTCCCTGCAATATCCGTCCTGCAATATACATCCTACAATGAATATCCTACAATATCGTTCCTGCAATATACATCCTACAATATGCATCCTACAATAAACATCCTATAATATCCTCCGTGCAATATACATCCTACAATAAATATCCTACAATAAATATCCTACAATATCGCTCCTGCAATATACATCCTACAATATACATCCTACAATAAACATCCTATAATATCCTCCGAGCAATATACATCCTACAATATACATACTACAATAAACATCCTATAATATCCTCCCTGCAATATCCGTCCTTCAATATACATCCTACAATAAATATCCTAAAATATCGCTCCTGCAATATACATCCTACAATATACATCCTAAAATAAACATCCTATAATATCCTCCGTGCAATATACATCCTACAATACACATCCTACAATAAACATCCTATAATATCCTCCCTGCAATATCCGTCCTTCAATATACATCCTACAATAAATATCCTAAAATATCGCTCCTGCAATATACATCCTACAATATACATCCTACAATAAATATCCTACAATATCCTCCCTGCAATATCCGTCCTGCAATATACATCCTACAATGAATATCCTACAATATCGTTCCTACAATATACATCCTACAATATACATCCTACAATAAATATCCTACAATAAATAACCTACAATATCCTCCCTGCAATATCCGTCCTTCAATATACATCCTACAATAAATATCCTAAAATATCGCTCCTGCAATATACATCCTACAATATACATCCTACAATAAACATCCTATAATATCCTCCGAGCAATATACATCCTACAATATACATCCTACAATAAATATCCTACAATATCCTCCCTGCAATATGCATCCTACAATAAACATCCTATAATATCCTCCCTGCAATATACATCCTACAATATACATCCTCCAATAAAGATCCTACAATATGCTCCCTGCAATATACATCCTACAATATACATCCTACAATAAACATCCTATAATATCCTCCCTGCAATATACATCCTACAATATACATCCTACAATATACATCCTATAATATCCTCCCTGCAATATACATCCTACAATATACATCTAAACTAAAGAAGCCAAAGAAAGTTGTCGCTTTCGGCGAAACACGTCGTTTTAAATTTTCCAATTTGTCTCGCATGTATACGTACATATTTTGCTATTTAAAACCTTTTTCTTCGTATTAATTAATTTTTAAAAAATATTATTTAAACTAAAACCAAATTTTAAAAATTAAAGGAAAACACCGATATACTGAAAAACTTCAGAAAACCACAAATATTTAGGAATATTAAACTAAATTTAAGTCCAACCTGACACCGGAGACGACTTGGCAACGTTATCATTTAAAACAAAATAATGGAAAAAATGAAATAGAATAACAAAGGTATATAAATAGACAAATTAAATTATGAAAAGATGAAATAAGCACAACATCCTATACATATGCACATACGCACACGTATCTGCGTACGCATACGTATGTGCATACGCACATAACCACAAGTGTGCGCACACACATATACACATTCATATACATACAAAAAATAAAATCAACCCAAAATCAATAAAAAAATACGCATAAATTATTTTTAACAATATATATATATAAAGGAAAACTCAACACATCATTTAAATTGGTTATAAATTATAATTCATTTCAATGAACTTAATTAGCTCATTTCATCGCGCAATATTACTTCCATTTAATACAAAAATTTTGCCGGAATAAGCATTTCCTTTAACTGAAGAGAAAGATAAAAAAAATTAAAAATAAGAAAAAGGAAAAAAGAAAAAGGAAAAGAGAGTCAGGACAGAGGCATTGGCGTCATATCAGCTGGGGGTATTCAGACCAGTCGCGAAGATGCTGATCGCTAAGTCATTAAACGCTTACTTTTAATTCCATGGATACGTATGTGTGTGTAACCCCACAAATTAACCCACCCATATACACTAACTTATATCCATATACACATATGCGCACGCATCACCACATATACATACAAATGTGACTGTGTTTATGCTTATACATACTTACCGACCTACACTTTTTGCTGTCTACATACGGAACTTGCGTTCGTATACTCATATATATACATTTTATAAAAACGGAATTTCCGCGTGTATAAAATTATTGTACCAAATGGAAGGAATATTGTGTAGTCTGATGAAATGAGCTAATTAAGCTCATTGAAATGAATTATTATCAATACAACCAATTTAAATGGCGTGCTGAGTTTTCCTTTTTAAATATCATATTGATCTGGATAACATCCATTGAGCTCTCTATTATAGATACAACACTTAATATTTTATATTAAGTCTATCTTGTTGGATTATCCTCGGTGTTTACGGACTGGACATATATATATATATAATTTTAGCGATTTCGTTATTTTTACATGGTTAAAAGATATATATATATATATATATATATTATTTGACCATATAAAAATGCCGAAATTGCTAAAATTACCAAGATATTTGCCAATATATCCTGACGAGTGTAGCAAGCAATTGCACAAAAGTTCCAGTACGAAATTCCGTCGTGTATATATATATATATATATATATGTGTGTGTGTGTGTGTGTGTGTGTGTGTGTGTGTGTGTGTGTGTGTGTGTGTGTGTGTGTGTAAAAATATACTCAGTTATAATCTGAGATTAAAGACAGAATGGTTAAATAAAGTAAAGACAAGAGGAAAACTGTATTTTAATCGACTACGCGTTTCGTCCTGTGATGGACTTTACTACCAAAACATCAATTTGCGCCCCGGATTTTTTCCAATCTCACCTTTACTTATGGAAATTATACTAAGACAGACTAACATACATAATAAAAAGTCCAAAGAAAACGGTTGAATTCCCTTCATTTTAACATCTCGCGACTTTGCACTACACATGAAGGAATTCTAAAAACTAAAATATTCTGTTGATCTTTTGAAATGATTTGTGAGCGTCTTTGTGGTTGCCAACACTGTTTGTTTATAGATACGTAATTTAGAATAAAGCTCATTTCGTCTTTTTGCCTCGATGAAGTTCATCACAGGAGGAAATGCGTAGTTATGTTTCAGAACATTATTGTTCTTCCTCAGGTGATATTTAAAACATATGTTGAAAATAATTTATTTGAAAAAATATAATAAGAATTCATGGTTATTCAGAAAGTTAAGGAGGGATTGTTGTAGAAAGTTAATATGATTATAGGTGTGTCTGAATACTTAATCAACAGTGAGAATTAGGTTGAACTATGAAGTTGAACATTTCGGTCAAATGAAAAAAATTGGCACTTTTTATTTGTTTAGGGAATACATACTAAGAACAAATAAAATTAAAACGTGTAGACAGTTCTTAGCTTTTTTTAAGTTTAAATCTTATTCTACTGTATTTGTTAAAGGGGCTAAATTGTTTAGGTTAAAGGGGCTAAATTGTTTAGGTTAAAGGGGCTAAATTGTTTAGGTTAAAGGGGCTAAATTGTTTAGGTTAAAATGTTAATAAACTAATTACTAAAGTGTATTAAATTTATCAAAAACAAATAAGTATTTAATTTAGATGAAATGATTGTTATGTAATATTAAAGCATAAATTATAAACGACATTATCTAAACTTATTTATAAATGGAGCTCTGTCTGTGTGTGTGTCTCTGTGTGTGTGTATGTGTGTGTATCCGTTACCTATAGACTCCAAAACAGTTGAACCAATTTTCTTGAAAATTTACACAGTTGTACTATAAGCGTCTACGAGAGTTCTTAGCTAGGTTTTTTTTCTAGGTACCCCCGATAAATATCGAAAATCGATAATCGAAAAAATCGGGTTATACAAAGGAGTGTTCCGATGTTAATCAAATTTCATACACTCATAGACAAAGGCATAAGAAACGATATTCAGAAGTTTCAGGGTTGCAGTTCTTACAATAGTGCTGAAAATTTGATATCGATACCAGGAAATCAAAATTTGACTTAGATCCATTCATTTTTCTTTCAGTCTACAGTTTCGCTTTAACTGGAAACAACTATTGCTTTTTAGTCTTTCGTGCCAACGTCCAAAGAGTCTGAGCTCCAGGACCATGGATTAGTTTTAAATCTTTCATTACACCCGAGCAATGCTGGGCTATACTGCTAGTCATATATATATATATATATAAAAGGCAATCTGTGAGTCTGTGTGTGACTGTTCCCTATGAACGCCTGCATGTTTTAAGCTACGCCATTCAAACTTTCTAGGGACACATATCTACAGGGAAGCCAGGTCGACACATACTTTTTGAGTTTAAGTTCAGTAATTTTCCCTTTCGCACTTTTTGACCAGTGGAGCTGATTGTTTACATTTGCTCCGTAAAAGAGCTAAGATCTAAGATGAATCCTAAATTACATTGGAGAAATCAAATCACACGTGTCAAACGCGACTAAAATATTTCTTTATTAAAAAAAAGTGTTTTTTCAAAAAGCAAAATATGTAAAAAAAAAAAAAGTGCCAATGGTTAGTTTAATTATTTAAGTTTTTCTTTTTTTTTTTCAGAATTAATATTTCATACTTCAGAAAAAAATAAAGCTTTTTTCGCTAAATATTTAATTCAGGAAATCAACTGTCTGTAATTCGTGTGGCATTAATGTAATTTTTTCTCTAAAATTAAATGTCTACATTTTAAAATATTCGACAATTTCAGAACTGAGAGCGTAATAGTTTTTATATTTCTAATTTCATTAAAACAAAATATATAATTTTTTTTATGCTAAATTTATTTAGTCAACAAAAAATGTAAATATTTTCCTCCGTAATTTTGAAACAAAAACAAATGCAATGTTGTTTACAATGTCACACAAAACATCAAATCACGTATACGCAAAATAGAAGAAAATAGATTTTTTAAATACCAATCTCACATGTGTGCACCGCTGTTGATAATCTGATGGATCTTAAGACATTGGTTTTTCCGGACCTCAAAAGGAATTACTTGGATGTTGAGTGGCTCAGTGAGAGGGCTAAATTTGCACCAAAAAATGCTGTGGTTAGTGCAATTAATGACCAGCTGTTGAACGAAATCCTTGGCGATTCACGTATGTTCAAATCAATTGATTGGACAGTGGACCCTGACAACACAGTCAACTACCCTATTGAGTTTTTGAACTCTTTAGCAATTACTGGACTTACTCACCACATATGCTGAGGCTAAAAGTCGGCTCACCTATAATGCTAACCAGGAATTTGATTCCTCCTATGTAGTGTAATGGTACCCGCCTGGTCGTTTGATCATTATCACCACAATTAATTGAGGCAACAATGCGGGAAAGGGGAAATCGTTTTTATTCCTCGGATGCACCTGGAGACATTAACAACGGCCACACCAATTCGCTTCCGACGTTCTCAATTTCCGGTAAAATTATGTGTCGCAATGTCCATCAACAAATCTTAGGGACAGACGTCTACTACCTCAGGCATTTTTTTAAGCAAGCCATTCTTCGCCCATGACCAACTGCACGTGGCCTGTTCCCGTGTTGGAAGCAAGGCTTCCCTTTTTACGTTTGCACGTGTAGGAATAACATGTAACATAGTATACAGGGAAGTTTTGTAGACTGGGATTATATTCTGCCTACTATAGGCTCCCAATTCCCTTTCTATAGGTTAACATAATTTTCCATAGCTGAAGTCTATTTGTGGTCAGAACGTAACCGACTGTACCTTACAACATGAAATCTCCTTTTGATGAGACTTTGTGTGTTAGTGCCAAGAGCATTTAGTTTTGTAGACGGGGACATGCAATGAGGAAGGAGAGCCTGGAGAGCCTGATACTGACTGGGCAGATAGAAGGAAGGGGAGACAGAGGAAAGCAGCGGATAACATATTTGCAGGGCCTGATCAGGTGGATGACGGAACGGGGGTTGCCAGGAGCACCAGGAGCAAACATACTAAGAGCCACAAGGGATAGGGAGACGTGGAGAGCCATGATCGCCTACGTCCTGAAGGGACAGGGCACATAGAAGAAGAAGATAGGCTCCCAAGTCCCTTTCCATAGGTTAACATAATTTTCCATAGCTGAAGTCTATTTGTGGTCAGAACATAACCGACTGTACCTTACAACATGAAATCTACTTTTGATGAGATTTTGTGTGTTGAAGCCAAGACCATTTAGGCATAAGGGGAGTGGTGTCGGAAGGAACAGAATGCACAAAAATGTAACAAAACTCTACTGGCCAAACTCCTTATACATGCGTTCCTGCGCGGTACTGAGATTGCTAAACTGGGTTCAGTTTGACTATCTACATTTAAAACAGGTAAACTTCTATCTTAATTATTACTAACTCCACTTCTTGCAAATGTTTTCTATTCATTTCCAGATCAAAGAACCCCCACCCCCTTAGAAGGAAACAAAAGTATGACCGGCACTAAAGCTACACTTTATACTCCGTTCGAATACTACAGCAACATGCATTCAATGCCTTCTTCTTAATCCTGAAAATGGTTACTAACAGCCTCAGCTCTCCTTTCCAACTTTCAATAAATGATTTCCATCTACTCCTCTCATTGGCATCTTCCCCTACTACTAAAATGTTCTGAGCTGTACGGGCAACGCCGGGATATGATGCTAGTTAATATACATCTGCCTCCTTCTACCGAGCGCCCATAGCTTAGAGGTAGAATCGCCGACTGACAACAATTCGGTCGGGTTTCAATCCTGGGTTAAAAGCAATCGGATGTCTAACCGTACTGATGAGCTGCGATACAGCGAAACAGATCTGTCTGCGGATGAATATTTACGCACTCACACCCTGATTGAGCACTCTGGAAGAATGGTAGACTTTAAAAAACAGCAGCTACACTAGCATCTACGCATCACTCATTCAGTAGTGAATTAGAACACTCTGGTTACTGGCGTATGATACATCATACGCTAAAAGTCTGCTTCCTTCTACCGAGCTCCCATAGCTCAGAGATAGAATCTCCGACTGACGACAATTCGGTCAAATTTCAATCCTGGGTTAAAAGCAATCGGATGTCTAACCATACTGATGAGCTGTGATACAGCGAAACAGATCTGTCTGCGGATGACTATATATATATATATATATATATAGGTGAAATCTATTTTTAATTAAAAAAATTATATATATCTATATATATATATATATATATATATAGTATTTTGCAAAAGTATTAGGACAAGAACTATTTTCTTTTTTATGAGGCATATTGAAAGAAAATAAACAATTTATTTAAAGTAATTTTATTTGATTTACTCAATAAATACTTTAACAAGAAAAATACTTGTTACAAAATAAATTTAATATTTAGTATAATAGCTTTTTGCTTTCATCACAGCCTTTATTCTGTCAGGCACTGACATCACAAGCTTCTACAATGTATCTAATGATATCTCCTACCAAGCAGCTTGTATTTGTTTCCAATGTGTGTCTTGCAAAGTAACATTAGATTTATCAATTTTTTTGTACAAGATATTCCATAGATGTTCAATAGGATTGAGATCAGGGCTTTGTGGGGGGCAATTCAAATTCCGAAGCCTTCCTTCTTCTTCATATTTAGTTAAATAATTCCTATAAATAATTGGCTTTTCACCCTGTATTTGAAGTCCAGTGAGATTTTTAGGAAAATCACCCCTGTCCTAATACTTTTGCATACTACCGATAGTGTGCAAAAATATTAGGACAGGGGTGATTTTAAACTTTATTTTGATGCCTCATAAAAGATAAAATAGTTCTTGTCCTAATACTTTTGCACAGTACTATATATATATATATATATATATACAGTACTGTGTAAAGGTATTAGGACAAGAACTATTTTATCTTTTATGAGGCATATTGACAGAAAAGAAACAATTTAATTAAAGTAATTTTATTTGATTTACTCAACAAATGCTTTAACAAGAAAAATATCCGTTACAAAATAAATTTAATATCTAATATAATAGCCTTTTGCTTTGATCACAGCCTTCATTCTGTCAGGCATTGATATTTTTTTTTTTTTTAATCATATCACCCCAAGCAAGGCGGTAACGCCACTGATGCGCAGGGGGCTACGTAAGGGTAAAAAGAATGGAAAAGAGAAAGCCGGAAACCACATCCTAAACAGGAAACAAGGGATGAGCCTCTTCACCTGTTCAATAGATGTGGGTGGAGTGTGAACCGATATCACAAGCTTCTTCAATGTATCTAATGGTATCTCCTGCCAAGCAGCTTGTATTTGTTCCCAAAGTGTGTCTTGCGAAGTAACATTAGATTTATCAATTCGAGAGCGGGGGGAGGGAATAAGAAAAAAGCCAGTCATATCCAAGGATAATAGAATAATGAGTTGTTTCAAAATAACTTGTTTAATTGAAAATAGGAAAAATTAAATATATCTTCTTTTTAATACATTTCTTTTACACCTAGTTTTACACACTACTGGTAGTGTGCAAAAGTGTTAGGACAGGGGTGATTTCAAACTTTATTTTGATGCCTCATAAAAGATAAAATAGTTCTTGTTCTAATACTTTTGCACAGTACTGTATGTATATATATATATATATATATATATATATATATATATATGTGTGTGTGTATGTGTGTGTGTGTGTGTGTGTGTGTGTGTGTGTGTGTGTATTTATGTATATTACTTAAATGCTGCTGAATATATTATCAATCAATTAAGTGACATATGTATTTATAATAATTCTACATATACAGCGTGTCCATAAAGTTCGTGTGCACGTAAAAAATTATAACTTTATTTGTATTTGCGAAAGAAATAAATCTACATTTCTTAAGGTTTTATGAAAATTTTATTCAAGTTTCCACATGTCCTCCATCATTAGCAATACAAAGGGTAATACGATTTTGCAGTTCATATTTTTTTTACTTATCTAAAAATTGTTGCAAATCTTGTGGTAAAGAATTATTCATTAATTATATTTAAAACTAAGTACATCAAACTTTATATTTTTTTACAGATTATTTCTATCACAAATACAAATAAAATTATAAAATTTTTTAAGTGCACACGGATTTTTGGACACCCTGTAGATGAAGTGTAGGGAGCTGGTTAATGTTTCTTTGATTTGGCCTTGTATCCGACTGAACCAAACTTCCTACACCTTACAAGTTATAATTATCAGAAGGTTTTTCATCAGAAGGTTGGTTGTCGGCAAGTTGGAATATGTGGAATTGTGTGGAATAGCGTAAAAAGAATAAAATATACATTTTGCATTTTAAAATAGAAATATATTAAAGGAGGAATAACAAGAATTCGTAGAAATTAATGTTTGAGGAGAAAGTTAAGGATATCAAGAGTTCGTACAAAATGTTAATAGTAGTAATTGTTGAAAGAGATAAGGAGAAAGAGAAAGAGGACAATGTGCTAATCGCTTGAAGTCGAAAGTTAAATTTTAGTGTTGTCTTTCTCGCTGCTTCCACCTGACTGGCTTGAATGACGTTGATTTTTTTTATAAGCGTTTCACCCCGAGCAAGGCATGTCACTGCCACTACTGCGCAGGGGGCTACGTAGGGTGGAGAAAGGCTGATTAAGTATAGGAAATGTCAGAGGGTGGGTGATAGGCAGGTAAGAATACTGAGAATGAGGGTTGGGTAGATGAGAGTGTTCTGAGAATAGTTGGGAGTTAGTGTGATAGGAGGTGTCTATTGACCCTACATTTAAACACCTGGAGATTGTAGCTGTCGGGAAAGCAGAGTTGTGGAAGGGAGTTACACAGGCGGGAAGCGCGAGAAAAGAAGCTGTTGGAGTAGAATTTACGGTTACATCTTATTTGTTTAACTGTAAAAGGGTGGGACTTAGTTGCAAATCTAGTATCTCGTGTAAATTCGTGCTTAGGCGGCACCAGTGATCTAAGCTCATCGGAGCAGAAGCCATGAAAGTACTTGTAGAAGAGGCACAGGGAAGCCACGTCACGTCGGTGTGAGAGCGGCTGCAGCCGGTCTGCCAAGTCAGTATCAACCACGTTACGGATCCTCCTTTGTATTTTGTCAAGAAGCCCAAGGAGAGCAGCAGGGGCACCCGACCAGATATGGCAGCAATATTCAATACACGGGCGGATGGTAGATTTGTATATGTGCAGAATAGATTCAGGTGGGAAAAATTTCCGGGCCCTGCACAGGGAGCCCACTTTCATAGCAGCAGATTTGGCAATGGATTCAATATAGTCATTCCATTTGAGGTCCGCCGAGAGTGTAAGGCCAAGGAGGCGTAGTATTTTGCTCTCTGGGAGGCTAGCCTGTCCCATGCTAATGGGAGGTAGATGCGATTGTCTATGGTGGTTAGTTGATAACAGCTTTGTTTTAGAGGCATTGAAATTTATCAACCATTTCCTACCCCAGGCCACTACGGATTGGAGGTCCCTTTCAAGTACGGCAGCGAGGTTCACTTTGTCGTCCAGACCTGGTTTCTGATCGATGCGAGAGTAGATTGTTGTGTCGTCGGCATACATGCCAACTTGGGATCTAATGGTGTCGGGGAGATCATTAATGTAGATCAGAAAGAGCGTGGGACCTAGGATAGAACCTTGAGGGACGCCCGCGTTCGTCTGGTAGTTTTGGGAGGCATGCCCATTTAATACCACCTTCAATGTGCGGTTAGAGAGGAAAGACTGGATGAGGTCAAACAGATGTCCAGTTATCCCATAGCTCCGCAGTTTGCACAAGAGGCCAGCATGCCAGACCCTGTCGAATGCTTTGGAGATATCCAAGGCAACGGTTCGGGCTTCACCATTCTTGTCGAGTGCCTGGTATATGTACTCGGTAATGGTCGTTAGCATATCAGCAGTAGACCTGGTGAAGCGAAACCCGTACTGTTTGTCAGAGAGAAGCCCGTTGGCCATACTAGATATTTTCGCACTTACACGCGAAGTCCTTTAGGTCTTGCAAGTCGCTCCCATTCAACAAAAATCCACCTACTTGCGAAATATGGTTTCGACTTTTCTTTTAAGCAGATGGACAATCCTTTATTTATTTGGGGAAAAACCAGGATTTCACACATCGTTGTGAATTTTTGTAAAAGTGAAGAAGAGAGTTGGTTTTAATTAATTTCTTATCCCCTATATATATAATGTTGTGAGTTGCGATAATATGTAGTCCAAAGCTTGTTGTTTTTTCCGTGATTTTACTGATAAAATGTATTTCGGTAAACAGGTTTTTTATCATAAAGTGCTTGATGTCGGGGTGTAGATAGTGCGTTGATAAGCACAAACCAGTCCAGACCAGTGAGAACATCATAACTGTTCGAAAACCTCGAAGTTGGTATGAACCTGCTCAGTTAAAGTGACAGACTCTTTTTTATTAAAAAAAACACACACACACACTCACACACACACACACACACACACACACACACACACACACACACACACACACACACACACACACACACACATATATATATATATATATATATAATCATATCGTCCCAAGCGAGGCATTTTATTGCCACTGTTGTACAGGGGGTTACATAAAAGGAAAGTTATGAAAAAGAGTAACAGGTTATAGGGGGTGTCAGGAAGTGGGTAAGAAATGAACCTGAATACTGACGAAAGTTGGGTGGACGGAAAAAGGAGCATGAGAGAGAGATAGAGATAGAGAGGGAGAGAGAGAGAGAATGCAATTTAGTGAGATAGGAGATGACTATTGACTTTACATTTGAATTCTTGAAGATTGTAGCTGTCGGGGAAGCAAGTAAACGGAAGGAAATTCCACAGGCGGGAAGTGCGAGAAAAGTAGTTGGTGGAGTAGAATTTGCATTTACAATTTATTAGTTTCACAGTAAAAGGGTGGGACCAAGTTGCTAATCTTGTGGCTCGACTAATAATTCATATATAGGGGGCACCAGTGAACTAAGTTCATCGGAGCAGAAGCCGTGAAAGTATTTGTAGAAGAGACACAGGGAAGCCACATTGTGCCGGTGAGAATGTGATTGTATCTGAGCTGCCAAGTCGGGATCGATCATGTTACAGATTCTCAGTTGGATTTTGTCAAGGAACCCTAAGTGGATAGCATGAACACCCGACCAGATATAGCAGCAGTATTCAATGCACGGGCGGATGCCAAGTCAAGACCTATTACATTACACATTCTCCGTTAGATTTTGTCAAGGACACCTAGGTGGATAGCAGAAGCTCCGACCAGATATGGCAGCAGTATTCAATGTACGGGCGGATGCCAAGTCAAGACCTATTACATTATACATTCTCCAGGTAGATTTTGTCAAGGACTCCTAGGTGGATAGCAGGAGCACCCATTCCAGATATGGCAGCAGTATTCAATGTACGGGCGGATGCCAAGTCAAGACCTATTACATTACACATTCTCCGTTAGATTTTGTCAAGGACTCCTGGGTGGATGGCAGGAGCACCCGACCAGATATGGCAGCGGTGTTCAATGTACGGGCGGATGCCAAGTCAAGACCTATTACATTACACATTCTCCGTTAGATTTTGTCAAGGACTCCTAGGTGGATAACAGGAGCACCCGACCAGATATGGCAGCAGTATTCAATGTACGGGCGGATGCCAAGTCAAGACCTATTACACGTTACATTCTCCGTTAGATTTTGTCAAGGACTCCTAGGTGGATAGCAGGAGCACCCGACCAGATATGGCAGCAGTATTCAATGCACGGGCGGATGCCAAGTCAAGACCTATTACATTACACATTCTCCGTTAGATTTTGTCAAGGACTCCTAGGTGGATAGCAGGAGCACCCGACCAGATATGGCAGCAGTGTTCAATGTACGGGCGGATGCCAAGTCAAGACCTATTACATTACATTCTCCGTTAGATTTTGTCAAGGACTCCTAGGTGGATAGCAGGAGCACCCGACCAGATATGGCAGCAGTATTCAATGTACGGGCGGATGCAAATTAAGACCTATTACATTACACATTCTCCGTTGAATTTGTCAAGGACTCCTAGGTGGATAGCAGGAGCACCCGACCAGATATGGCAGCAGTATTCAATGTACGGGCGGATGCCAAGTCCAAGACCTATGACATTACACATTCTCCGTTAGATTTTGTCAAGGACTCCTAGGTGGATAGCAGGGAGCACCCGACCGAATGTGGCAGCAGTATTCAATGCACGGGCGGATGCCAAGTCAAGACCTATGACATTACACATTCTCCGTTAGATTTGTCAAGGACTCCTAGGTGGATAGCAGGAGCACCCGACCAGATATGGCAGCAGTATTCAATGTACGGGCGGATGCCAAGTCAAGACCTATTACACATTACACATTCTCCGTTAGATTTTGTCAAGGACTCTAGGTGGATAGCAGGAGCACCCGACCAGATATGGCAGCAGTATTCAATGTACGGGCGGATGCAAGTCAAGACCTATTACATTACACATTCTCCGTTAGATTTTGTCAAGGACTCTAGGTGGATAGCAGGAGCACCCGACCAGATATGGCAGCAGTATTCAATGCACGGGCGGATGCCAGTCCAAGACCTATGACATTACACATTCTCCGTTAGATTTTGTCAAAGACTCCTAGGTGGATAGCAGGAGCACCCGACCAGATATGGCAGCAGTATTCAATGCACGGGCGGATGCCAGGTCAAGACCTATGACATTACACATTCTCCGTTAGATTTTGTCAAGGACTCTAGGTGGATAGCAGGAGCACCCGACCAGATATGGCAGCAGTATTCAATGCACGGGCGGATGCCAAGTCAAGACCTATTACATTACACATTCTCCGTTAGATTTTGTCAATGACTCTAAGGTGGATAGCAGGAGCACCCGACCAGATATGGCAGCAGTATTCAATGCACGGGCGGATGCCAAGTCAAGACCCTATTACATTACATTCTCCGTTAGATTTTGTCAAGGACTCCTAGGTGGATAGCAGGAGCACCCGACCAGATATGGCAGCAGTATTCAATGTACGGGCGGATGCCAAGTCAAGACCTATTACATTACACATTCTCCGTTAGATTTTGTCAAGGACTCTAGGTGGATAGCAGGAGCACCCGACCAGATATGGCAGCAGTATTCAATGTACGGGCGGATGCCAAGTCAGAACCTATTGCATTACACATTCTCCGTTAGATTTTGTCAAGGACTCCTAGGTGGATAGCAGGAGCACCCGACCAGATATGGCAGCAGTATTCAATGCACGGGCGGATGCCAAGTCAAGACCTATTACATTACATTCTCGTTAGATTTTGTCAAGGACTCTAGATTGGATAGCAGAGCACCCGACCAGATATGGCAGCAGTGTTCAATGTACGGGCGGATGCCAAGTCAAGACCTATTACATTACACATTCTCCGTTAGATTTTGTCAAGGACTCCTAGGTGGAGAGCAGGAGCACCCGACCAGATATGGCAGCAGTATTCAATGTACGGGCGGATGCCAAGTCAAGACCTATTACATTACACATTCTCCGTTAGATTTTGTCAAGGACTCCTAGGTGGATAGCAGGAGCACACGACCAGATATGGCAGCAGTATTCAATGTACGGGCGGATGCCAAGTCAAGACCTATGACATTACATTCTCGTTAGATTTTGTCAAGGACTCCTAGGTGGATAGCAGGAGCACCCGACCAGATATGGCAGCAGTATTCAATGTACGGGCGGATGCCAAGTCAAGACCTATTACGACACATTCTCCGTTAGATTTCATCAAGGACTCCTAGGTGGATAGCAGGAGCACCCGACCAGATGTGGCAGCAGTATTCAATGCACGGGCGGATGCCAAGTCAAGACCTATTGCATTACACATTCTCCGTTAGATTTTGTCAAGGACTCCTAGGTGGATAGCAGGAGCACCCGACCAGATATGGCAGCAGTATTCAATGTACGGGCGGATGCCAAGTCAAGACCTATTACATTACACATTCTCCGTTAGATTTTGTCAAGGACTCCTAGGTGGATAGCAGGAGCACCCGACCAGATATGGCAGCAGTATTCAATGCACGGGCGGATGCCAAGTCAAGACCTATTACATTACATTCTCCGTTAGATTTTGTCAAGGACTCTAGGTGGATAGCAGGAGCACCCGACCAGATATGGCAGCAGTATTCAATGCACGGGCGGATGCCAAGTCAAGACCTATTACATTACATTCTCCGTTAGATTTTGTCAAGGACTCTAATTGGATAGCAGGAGCCCCCGACCAGATATGGCAGCAGTATTCAATGCACGGGCGGATGCCAAGTCAAGACCTATTACATTACACATTCACCGTTAGATTTTGTCAAGGACTCCTAGGTGGATAGCAGGAGCACCCGACCAGATATGGCAGCAGTATTCAATGCACGGGCGGATGCCAAGTCAAGACCTATTACATTACACATTCTCCGTTAGATTTTGTCAAGGACTCCTAGGTGGATAGCAGGAGCACCCGACCAGATATGGCAGCAGTATTCAATGTACGGGCGGATGCCAAGTCAAGACCTATTACATTACACATTCTCCGTTAGATTTTGTCAAGGACTCCTAGGTGGATAGCAGGAGCACCCGACCAGATATGGCAGCAGTATTCAATGTACGGGCGGATGCCAAGTCAAGACCTATTACATTACACATTCTCCGTTAGATTTTGTCAAGGACTCTAGGTGGATAGCAGGGAGCACCCGACCAGATATGGCAGCAGTATTCAATGCACGGGCGGATGCCAAGTCAAGACCTATGACATTACACATTCTCCGTTAGATTTTGTCAAGGACTCTAAGGTGGATAGCAGGAGCACCCAAACCAGATATGGCAGCAGTATTCAATGTACGGGCGGATGCCAAGTCAAGACCTATTACATTACACATTCTCCGTTAGATTTTGTCAAGGACACCTAGGTGGATAGCAGAAGCTCCGACCAGATATGGCAGCAGTATTCAATGTACGGGCGGATGCCAAGTCAAGACCTATTACATTACACATTCTCCGTTAGATTTTGTCAAGGACTCCTAGGTGGATAGCAGGAGCACCCGACCAGATATGGCAGCAGTATTCAATGTACGGGCGGATGCCAAGTCCAAGACCTATTACATTACACATTCTCCGTTAGATTTTGTCAAGGACTCCTAGGTGGATAGCAGGAGCACCCGACCAGATATGGCAGCAGTGTTCAATGTACGGGCGGATGCCAAGTCAAGACCTATTACATTACACATTCTCCCGTTAGATTTTGTCAAGGACTCCTAGGTGGATAGCAGGAGCACCCGACCAGATATGGCAGCAGTATTCAGTATGCGGGCGGATGCAAGTCAAGACCTATTACATTACACATTCTCCGTTAGATTTTGTCAAGAACTCCTAGGTGGATAGCAGGAGCACTGACCAGATATGGCAGCAGTATTCAATGCACGGGCGGATGCCAAGTAGGAACCTATTACATTACACATTCTCCGTTAGATTTTGTCAAGGACTCCTGAGTGGATAGCAGGAGCACCCGACCAGATATGGCAGCAGTGTTCAATGTACGGGCGGATGCCCAGTCAAGACCTATTACATTACACATTCTCGTTAGATTTTGTCAAGGACTCCTAGGTGGATAGCAGGAGCACCCGACCAGATATGGCAGCGGTATTCAATACCGGGCGGATGCCAAGTCAAGACCTATTACATTACACATTCTCCGTTAGATTTTGTCAAGGACTCTAGGTGGATAGCAGGAGCACCCGACCAGATATGGCAGCAGTGTTCAATGTACGGGCGGATGCCAAGTCAAGACCTATTACATTACACATTCTCCGTTAGATTTTGTCAAGGACTCCTAGGTGGATAGCAGGAGCACCCGACCAGATATGGCAGCAGTATTCAATGTACGGGCGGATGCCAAGTCAAGACCTATTACATTACATTCTCCGTTAGATTTTGTCAAGGACTCCTAGGTGGATAGCAGGAGCACCCGACCAGATATGGCAGCAGTATTCAATGTACGGGCGGATGCCAAGTCAAGACCTATGACATTACATTCTCCGTTAGATTTTGTCAAGGACTCCTAGGTGGATAGCAGGAGCACCCGACCAGATATGGCAGCGGTATTCAATGCACGGGCGGATGCCAAGTCAAGACCTATGACATTACACATTCTCCGTTTAGATTTTGTCAAGGACTCTAGATTGAAGCCTTGGGAGCACCCGACCAGATATGGCAGCAGTATTCAATGTACCGGGCGGATGCCAAGTCAAGACCTATTACATTACACATTCTCCGTTGATTTTGTCAAGGACTCCTAGGTGGATAGCAGGAGCACCCGACCAGATATGGCAGCAGTATTCAATGTACGGGCGGATGCCAAGTCAAGACCTATTACATTACACATTCTCCGTTAGATTTTGTCAAGGACTCCTAGGTGGATAGCAGGAGCACCCGACCAGATATGGCAGCAGTATTCAATGCACGGGCGGATGCCAAGTCAGTTCTATGACATTACACATTCTCCGTTAGATTTTGTCAAAGACTCCTAGGTGGATAGCAGGAGCACCCGACCAGATATGGCAGCAGTATTCAATGCAGGCGGATGCCAAGTCAAGACCTATGACATTACACATTCTCCGTTAGATTTTGTCAAGGACTCCTAGGTGGATAGCAGGAGCACCCGGCAGATATGGCAGCAGTATTCAATGCACGGGCGGATGCCAAGTCAGACCTATTACATTACACATTCTCCGTTAGATTTTGTCAATGACTCCTAGGTGGATAGCAGGAGCACCCGACCAGATATGGCAGCAGTATTCAATGCACGGGCGGATGCCAAGTCAAACCTATTACATTACACATTCTCCGTTAGATTTTGTCAAGGACTCCTAGGTGGATAGCGAGAACTTGACCAGATATGGCAGCAGTATTCAATGCTTTTGAGGCGGATGCCAAGTCAAGGCCTATTACATTACACATTCTCCGTTAGATTTTGTCAAGGACTCCTAGGTGGATAGCAGGAGCACCCGACCAGATATGGCAGCAGTATTCAATGTACGGGCGGATGCCAAGTCAAGACCTATTACATTGCACATTCTCCGTTAGATTTTGTCAAGAGGACTCCTAGGTGGATAACAGGAGCACCCGCGTCCAGATATGGCAGCCGTCTTCAATGCGCAGGCGGATGCAAGTCAAGACCCTATTACATTACACATTCTCCGTTAGATTTTGTCAAGGACTCCTAGGTGGATAGCAGGAGCACCCGACCAGATATGGCAGCAGTGTTCAATGTACGGGCGGATGCCAAGTCAAGACCTATTACATTACACATTCTCCGTTAGATTTTACGGCAAAGGACTCCCTGGGTGAGCAGGAGACACCCGACCAGATATGGCAGCAGTATTCAATGTACGGGCGGATGCCAAGTCAAGACCTATTACATTACACATTCTCCGTTAGATTTTGTCAAGGACTCCTAGGTGGATAGCAGGAGCACACGACCAGATATGGCAGCAGTATTCAATGTACGGGCGGATGCCAAGTCAAGGCTACTGACTAACACACATTCTCATTGAATTTTGTCAAGGACTCCTAGGTGGATGATAACAGGAGCACCCGACCAGATATGGCAGCAGTATTCAATGTACGGGCGGATGCCAAGTCAAGACCTATTACATTACACATTCTCGTTAGATTTTGTCAAGGACTCCTAGGTGGATAGCAGGAGCTTGACCAGATATGGCAGCAGTATTCAATGCACGGGCGGATGCCAAGTCGGAACCTATTACATTACACATTCTCCGTTAGATTTTGTCAAGGACTCTAGGTGGATAGCAGGAGCACCCGACCAGATATGGCAACAGTATTCAATGTACGGGCGGATGCCAAGTCAAGACCTATTACATTACACATTCTCCGTTAGATTTTGTCAAGGACTCTAGGTGGATAGCAGGAGCACCCGACCAGATATGGCAACAGTATTCCAATGCAGGCGGATGCCAAGTCAAGACCTATTACATACACATTCTCCGTTAGATTTTATGAGGACTCCTAGGTGGATAGCAGGAGCACCGACCAGAATGGCAGCAGTATTCAATGCACGGGCGGATGCCAAGTCAAGACTCTATTACATTACACATTCTCCGTTAGATTTGTCAAGGACTCCTAGGTGGATAGCAGGGAGCCCCCGACCAGATATGGCAGCGGTATTCAATGCACGGGCGGATGCCAAGTCAAGACCTATTACATTACACATTCACCGTTAGATTTTGTCAAGGACTCCTAGGTGGATAGCAGGAGCACCCGACCAGATATGGCAGCAGTATTCAATGCACAGGCGGATGCCAAGTCAAGACCTATTACATTACATTCTCCGTTAGATTTTGTCAGGACTCCTAGGTGGATAGCAGGAGCACCCGACCAGATATGGCGGCTTGGTATTCAATGTACGGGCGGATGCCAAATTAAGACCTATTACATTACATTCTCCAGATTTAGATTTTGTCCAAGGACTCCTAGGTGGACAACAGGAGCACTGACCAGATATGGCAGCAGTATTCAATGTACGGGCGGATGCCAAGTCAAGACCTATTACATTGCATTCTCAGGTGGAATTTTGTCAAGGACTCTGGAGTGGATAGCAGGAGCACCCGACCAGATAGCAGCAGTATTCAATGCACGGGCGGATGCCAAGTCAAGACCTATGACATTACACATTCTCCGTTAGATTTTGTCAAGGACTCCTAGGTGGATAGCAGGAGCACCCGACCAGATATGGCAGCAGTATTCAATGTACGGGCGGATGCCAAGTCAGACCTATTACATTACATTCTCCGTTAGATTTTGTCAAGGACACTAAGGTGGATAGCAGAAGCTCCGACCAGATATGGCAGCAGTATTCAATGTACGGGCGGATGCCAAGTCAAGACCTATTACATTACATTCTCCGTTAGATTTTGTCAAGGACTCCTAGGTGGATAGCAGGAGCACCCGACCAGATATGGCAGCAGTATTCAATGTACGGGCGGATGCCAAGTCACGACCTATTACATTACACATTCTCGATAGATTTGTCAAGGACTCCTAGGTGGATAGCAGGAGCACCCGACCAGATATGGCAGCAGTATTCAATACTGGGGCGGATGCCAAGTCAAGACCTATTACATTACACATTTCTCCGTTAGATTTTGTCAAGGACTCCTAGGTGGATAACTGGGAGCCCCCGACCAGATATGGCAGCAGTATTCAATGCACGGGCGGATGCCAAGTCAAGACCTATTACATTACACATTCTGCGTTAGATTTTGTCAAAGGACTCCTAGGTGGATAGCAGGAGCACCCAACCAGATATGGCAGCAGTATTCAATGCACGGGCGGATGCCAAGTCAAGACCTATTACATTACACATTCTCCGTTAGATTTTGTCAAGGACTCCTAGGTGGATAGCAGGAGCACCCGACCAAGATATGGCAGCAGTATTCAATGTACGGGCGGATGCCAAGTCAAGACCTATTACATTACATTCTCCGTTAGATTTTGTCAGGACTCCTAGGTGGATAGCAGAGGCACCCGACCAGATATGGCAGCAGTATTCAATGTACGGGCGGATGCCAAGTCAAGACCTATTACATTACACATTCTCCGTTAGATTTTGTCAAGGACTCCTAGGTGGATAGCAAGAGCACCCGACCAGATATGGCAGCAGTATTCAATGCGAAGACGGATGCCAAGTCAAGACCTATGACATTACACATTCTCCGTTAGATTTTGTCAAGGACTCCTAGGTGGATAGCAGGAACACCCGACCAGATATGGCAGCAGTATTCAATGTACGGGCGGATGCCAAGTCAAGACCCTATTACATTACACATTCCGTTAGATTTTGTCAAGGACACCTAGGTGGATAGCAGAAGCTCCGACCAGATATGGCAGCAGTATTCAATGTGCGGGCGGATGCCAAGTCAAGACCTATTACATTACACATTCTCCGTTAGATTTTGTCAAGGACTCCTAGGTGGATAACGGAGCACCCGATAGTGTGGCAGCAGTATTCAATGTACGGGCGGATGCCAAGTCAAGACCTATTACATTACACATTCTCCGTTAGATTTTGTCAGGACTCCTAGGTGGATAGCAGGAGCACCCGACCAGATATGGCAGCAGTGTTCAATCTTGCGGGCGGATGCCAAGTCAAGACCTATTACATTACACATTCTCCGTTAGATTTTGTCAAGGACTCCTAGGTGGATAGCAGGAGCACCCGACCAGATATGGCGGCAGTATTCAATGTACGGGCGGATGCCAAGTCAAGACCTATTACATTACATTCTCCGTTAGATTTTGTCAAGAACTCCTAGGTGGATAGCAGGAGCACCCGACCAGATATGGCAGCAGTATTCAATGCACGGGCGGATGCCAAGTAAAGACCTATTACATTACACATTCTCCGTTAATTTGTCAAGGACTCTAGGTGGATAGCAGGAGCACCCGAACCAGATATGGCAGCAGTATTCAATGTACGGGCGGATGCCAAGTCAAGACTACTGACATTACACATTCTCCGTTAGATTTTGTCAAGGACTCCTAGGTGGATAGCAGGAGCACCCGACCAGATATGGCAGCAGTATTCAATGCACGGGCGGATGCCAAGTCAAGACCTATGACATTACACATTCTCCGTTAGATTTGTCAAGGACTCCTAGGTGGATAGCAGGAGCACCCGACCAGATATGGCAGCAGTATTCAATGCGGGCGGATGCCAAGTCAAGACCTATTACATTACACATTCTCCGTTAGATTTTGTCAAGGACTCCTAGGTGGATAGCAGGAGCACCCGACCAGATATGGCAGCAGTATTCAATGTACGGGCGGATGCAAGTCAAGACCTATTACATTACACATTCTCCGTTAGATTTTGTCAAGGACTCCTAGGTGGATAGCAGGAGCACCCGACCAGATATGGCAGCAGTATTCAATGCACGGGCGGATGCCAAGTCAAGACCTATGACATTACACATTCTCCGTTAGATTTTGTCAAAGACTCCTAGGTGGATAGCAGGAGCACCCGACCAGATATGGCAGCAGTATTCAATGCACGGGCGGATGCGCAAGTCAAGACCTATGACATTACACATTCTCCGTTAGATTTTGTCAAGGACTCCTAGGTGGATAGCAGGAGCACCCGACCAGATATGGCAGCAGTATTCAATGCACGGGCGGATGCCAAGTCAAGACCTATTACGACACACATTCTCCGTTAGATTTTGTCAATGACTCCTAGGTGGATAGCAGGAGCACCCGACCAGATATGGCAGCAGTATTCAATGCACGGGCGGATGCCAAGTCAAGACCTATTGACCCGCATTCTCCGTTAAGATTTTGTCCAAGGACTCCTAGGTGGATAGCAGGAGCACCCGACCAGATATGGCAGCAGTATTCAATGTACGGGCGGATGCCAAGTCAAGACCTATTACATTACACATTCTCCGTTAGATTTTGTCAAGGACTCCTAGGTGGATAGCAGGAGCACCCGACCAGATATGGCAGCAGTATTCAATGTACGGGCGGATGCCAAGTCAAGACCTATTACATTACATTCTCCGTTAGATTTTGTCAAGGACTCTAGGTGGATAGCAGGAGCACCCGACCAGATATGGCAGCAGTATTCAATGCACGGGCGGATGCCAAGTCAAGACCTATTACATTACACATTCTCCGTTAGATTTTGTCAAGAGGACTCCTAGGTGGATAGCAGGAGCACCCGACCAGATATGGCAGCAGTGTTCAATGTACGGGCGGATGCCAAGTCAAGACCTATTACATTACACATTCTCCGTTAGATTTTGTCAAGGACTCCTAGGTGGAGAGCAGGAGCACCCATTGAATATGGCAGCAGTATTCAATGTACGGGCGGATGCCAAGTCAAGACCTATTACATTACACATTCTCCGTTAGATTTTGTCAAGGACTCCTAGGTGGATAGCAGGAGCACACGACCAGATATGGCAGCAGTATTCCAATGTACGGGCGGATGCCAAGTCAAGACCTATGACATTACACATTCTCCGTTAGATTTGTCCAGGACTCCTAGGTGGATAGCAGGAGCACCCGACCAGATATGGCAGCAGTATTCAATGCTCAAGGCGGATGCCAAGTCAAGACCTATTACATTGCATTCTCCGTTAGATTTTGTCAAGGACTCCTAGGTGGATAGCAGGAGCACCCGACCAGATATGGCAGCAGTATTCAATGCACGGGCGGATGCCAAGTCAAGACCTATTACGACACATTCTCCGTTAGATTTTGTCAAGGACTCCTAGGTGGATAGCAGGAGCACCCGACCAGATATGGCAGCAGTATTCAATGTACGGGCGGATGCCAAGTCAAGACCTATTACATTACACATTCTCCGTTAGATTTTGTCAAGGACTCCTAGGTGGATAGCAGGAGCACCCGACCAGATATGGCAGCAGTATTCAATGCACGGGCGGATGCCAAGTCAAGACCTATTACATTTACACATTCTCCGTTAGATTTTGTCAAGGACTCTAGAGTGGATAGCAGGAGCACCCGACCAGATATGGCAGCAGTATTCAATGCACGGGCGGATGCCAAGTCAAGACCTATTACATTACACATTCTCCGTTAGATTTTGTCAAGGACTCCTAGGTGGATAGCAGGAGCCCCCGACCAGATATGGCAGCAGTATTCAATGCGGGCGGATGCCAAGTCAAGACCTATTACATTACACATTCACCGTTAGATTTTGTCAAGGACTCCTAGGTGGATAGCAGGAGCACCCGACCAGATATGGCAGCAGTATTCAATGCACGGGCGGATGCCAAGTCAAGACCTATTACATTACACATTCTCCGTTAGATTTTGTCAAGGACTCCTAGGTGGATAGCAGGAGCACCCGACCAGATATGGCAGCAGTATTCAATGTACGGGCGGATGCCAAGTCAAGACCTATTACATTGCACATTCTCCGTTAGATTTTGTCAAGGACTCCTAGGTGGATAACCAAGGAGCACCCGACCAGATATGGCAGCAGTATTCAATGTACGGGCGGATGCCAAGTCCAAGACCTATTACATTACACATTCTCCGTTAGATTTTGTCAAGGACTCCTAGGTGGATAGCAGGAGCACCCGACCAGATATGGCAGCAGTATTCAATGCACGGGCGGATGCCAAGTCCAAGACCTATGACATTACACATTCTCCGTTAGATTTTGTCAAGGACTCCTAGGTGGATAGCAGGAGCACCCGACCAGATATGGCAGCAGTATTCAATGTACGGGCGGATGCCAAGTCAAGACCTATTACATTACACATTCTCCGTTAGATTTTGTCAAGGACACCTAGGTGGATAGCAGAAGCTCCGACCAGATATGGCAGCAGTATTCAATGTACGGGCGGATGCCAAGTCAAGACCTATTACATTACACATTCTCCGTTAGATTTTGTCAAGGACTCCTAGGTGGATAGCAGGAGCACCCGACCAGATATGGCAGCAGTATTCAATGTACGGGCGGATGCCAAGTCAAGACCTATTACATTACACATTCTCCGTTAGATTTTGTCAAGGACTCCTAGGTGGATAGCAGGAGCACCCGACCAGATATGGCAGCAGTGTTCAATGTACGGGCGGATGCCAAGTCAAGACCTATTACATTACACATTCTCCGTTAGATTTTGTCAAGGACTCCTAGGTGGATAGCAGGAGCACCCGACCAGATATGGCAGCAGTATTCAATGTACGGGCGGATGCCAAGTCAAGACCTATTACATTACACATTCTCCGTTAGATTTTGTCAAGAACTCCTAGGTGGATAGCAGGAGCACCCGACCAGATATGGCAGCAGTATTCAATGCACGGGCGGATGCCAAGTAAAGACCTATTACATTACACATTCTCCGTTAGATTTTGTCAAGGACTCCTAGGTGGATAGCAGGAGCACCCGACCAGATATGGCAGCAGTGTTCAATGTACGGGCGGATGCCAAGTCAAGACCTATTACATTACACATTCTCCGTTAGATTTTGTCAAGGACTCCTAGGTGGATAGCAGGAGCACCCGACCAGATATGGCAGCAGTATTCAATGTACGGGCGGATGCCAAGTCAAGACCTATTACATTACACATTCTCCGTTAGATTTTGTCAAGGACTCCTAGGTGGATAGCAGGAGCACCCGACCAGATATGGCAGCAGTATTCAATGTACGGGCGGATGCCAAGTCAAGACCTATGACATTACACATTCTCCGTTAGATTATGTCAAGGACTCCTAGGTGGATAGCAGGAGCACCCGACCAGATATGGCAGCAGTATTCAATGCACGGGCGGATGCCAAGTCAAGACCTATGACATTACACATTCTCCGTTAGATTTTGTCAAGGACTCCTAGGTGGATAGCAGGAGCACCCGACCAGATATGGCAGCAGTATTCAATGTACGGGCGGATGCCAAGTCAAGACCTATTACATTACACATTCTCCGTTAGATTTTGTCAAGGACTCCTAGGTGGATAGCAGGAGCACCCGACCAGATATGGCAGCAGTATTCAATGTACGGGCGGATGCCAAGTCAAGACCTATTACATTACACATTCTCCGTTATATTTTGTCAAGGACTCCTAGGTGGATAGCAGGAGCACCCGACCAGATATGGCAGCAGTATTCAATGCACGGGCGGATGCCAAGTCAAGACCTATGACATTACACATTCTCCGTTAGATTTTGTCAAAGACTCCTAGGTGGATAGCAGGAGCACCCGACCAGATATGGCAGCAGTATTCAATGCACGGGCGGATGCCAATCAAGACCTATGACATTACAGATTCTCCGTTAGATTTTGTCAAGGACTCCTAGGTGGATAGCAGGAGCACCCGACCAGATATGGCAGCAGTATTCAATGCACGGGCGGATGCCAAGTCAAGACCTATTACATTACACATTCTCCGTTAGATTTTGTCAATGACTCCTAGGTGGATAGCAGGAGCACCCGACCAGATATGGCAGCAGTATTCAATGCACGGGCGGATGCCAAGTCAAGACCTATTACATTACACATTCTCCGTTAGATTTTGTCAAGGACTCCTAGGTGGATAGCAGGAGCACCCGACCAGATATGGCAGCAGTATTCAATGTACGGGCGGATGCCAAGTCAAGACCTATTACATTACACATTCTCCGTTAGATTTTGTCAAGGACTCCTAGGTGGATAGCAGGAGCACCCGACCAGATATGGCAGCAGTATTCAATGTACGGGCGGATGCCAAGTCAAGACCTATTACATTACACATTCTCCGTTAGATTTTGTCAAGGACTCCTAGGTGGATAGCAGGAGCACCCGACCAGATATGGCAGCAGTATTCAATGCACGGGCGGATGCCAAGTCAAGACCTATTACATTACACATTCTCCGTTAGATTTTGTCAAGGACTCCTAGGTGGATAGCAGGAGCACCCGACCAGATATGGCAGGAGTGTTCAATGTACGACGGATGTAAAGTCAAGACCTATTACATTACACATTCTCCGTTAGATTTTGTCAAGGACTCTCCTAGGTGGAGAGCAGGAGCACCCGACCAGATATGGCAGCAGTATTCAATGTACGGGCGGATGCCAAGTCAGACCTATTACATTACACATTCTCCGTTAGATTTTGTCAAGGACTCCTAGGTGGATAGCAGGAGCACCCGACCAGATATATGGCAGCAGTATTCAATGTACGGGCGGATGCCAAGTCAGACCTATTACATTACACATTCTCCGTTAGATTTTGTCAAGGACTCCTAGGTGGATAGCAGGAGCACCCGACCAGATATGGCAGCAGTATTCAATGCACGGGCGGATGCCAAGTCAAGACCTATGACATTACACATTCTCCGTTAGATTTTGTCAAGGACTCCTAGGTGGATAGCAGGAGCGCCCGACCAGATATGACGGCAGTATTCAATGTACGGGCGGATGCCAAAGTCAGACCTATTACATTACACATTCTCCGTTAGATTTTGTCAAGGACTCCTAGGTGGATAGCAGGAGCACCCGACCAGATATGGCAGCAGTATTCAATGCACGGGCGGATGCCAAGTCAAGACCTATGACATTACACATTCTCCGTTAGATTTTGTCAAGGACTCGGTGGATAACGGGCACCCGGCCAGATATGGCAGCAGTATTCAATGCACGGGCGGATGCCAAGTCAAGACCTATTACATTACACATTCTCCGTTAGATTTTAATCAAGGACTCCTAGGTGGATAGCAGGAGCGCCCGACCAGATATGGCAGCAGTATTCAATGTACGGGCGGATGCCAAGTCAAGACCTATGACATTACACATTCTCCGTTAGATTTTGTCAAGGACTCCTAGGTGGATAGCAGGAGCACCCGACCAGATATGGCAGCAGTATTCAATGTACGGGCGGATGCCAAGTCAAGACCTATTACATTACATTCTCCGTTAGATTTTGTCAAGGACTCCTAGGTGGATAGCAGGAGCACCCGACCAGATATGGCAGCAGTATTCAATGCACGGGTGGATGCCAAGTCAAGACCTATTACATTGCACACATTCTCCGTTAGATTTTGTCAAGGACTCCTAGGTGGATAGCAGGAGCACCCGACCAGATATGGCAGCAGTATTCAATGTACGGGCGGATGCCAAGTCAAGACCTATTACATTACATTCTCCGTTAGATTTTGTCAAGGACTCCTAGGTGGACTTAGAGACACCCGACCAGATATGGCAGCAGTATTCAATGCACGGGCGGATGCCAAGTCAAGACCTATTACATTACACATTCTCCGTTAGATTTTGTCAAGGACTCCTAGGTGGATAGCAGGAGCACCCGACCAGATATGGCAGCAGTATTCAATGCACGGGCGGATGCCAAGTCAAGACCTATTACATTACATTCCTCCGTTAGATTTTGTCAAGGACTCCTAGGTGGATAGCAGGAGCCCCGACCAGATATGGCAGCAGTATTCAATGCACGGGCGGATGCCAAGTCAAGACCTATTACATTACACATTCTCCGTTAGATTTTGTCAAGGACTCCTAGGTGGATAGCAGGAGCACCCGACCAGATATTGCAGCAGTATTCAATGCACGGGCGGATGCCAAGTCAAGACCTATTACATTACACATTCTCCGTTAGATTTTGTCAAGGACTCTAGGTGGATAGCGGGAGCACCCGACCAGATATGGCAGCAGTATTCAATGTACGGCGGATGCCAAGTCAAGACAGCCATTGCACATTCTCCGTTAGATTTTGTCAAGGACTCCTAGGTGGATAGCAGGAGCACCCGACCAGATATGGCAGCAGTATTCAATGTACGGGCGGATGCCAAGTCAAGACCTATGACATTACACATTCTCCGTTAGATTTTGTCGGACTCCTAGGTGGATAGCAGGAGCACCCGACCAGATATGGCAGCAGTATTCAATGCGGGCGGATGCCCAAGTCAAGACCTATGACATTACACATTCTCCGTTAGATTTTGTCAAGGACTCCTAGGTGGATAGCAGGAGCACCCCGACCAGATATGGCAGCAGTATTCAATGTACGGGCGGATGCCAAGTCAAGACCTATTACATTACACATTCTCCGTTAGATTTTGTCAAGGACTCCTAGGTGGATAGCAGGAGCACCCGACCAGATATGGCAGCAGTATTCAATGTACGGGCGGATGCCAAGTCAAGACCTATTACATTACACATTCTCCGTTAGATTTTGTCAAGGACTCCTAGGTGGATAGCAGGAGCACCCGACCAGATATGGCAGCAGTATTCAATGCACGGGCGGATGCCAAGTCAAGACCTATTACATTACACATTCTCCGTTAGATTTTGTCAAGGACTCTAGGTGGACTTGGGAGCACCCGACCAGATATGGCAGCAGTATTCAATGCACGGGCGGATGCCAAGTCAAGACCTATTACATTACACATTCTACGTTAGATTTTGTCAAGGACTCCTAGGTGGTCGGCAGGAGCCCCCGACCAGATATGGCAGCAGTATTCAATGCACGGGCGGATGCCAAGTCAAGACCTATTACATTACACATTCTCCGTTAGATTTTGTCAAGGATCCTAGGTGGATAGCAGGAGCACCCGACCAGATATGGCGGCAGTATTCAATGTACGGGCGGATGCCAAGTCAAGACCTATGACATTACATTCTCCGTTAGATTTTGTCAAGGACTCCTACGTGGATAGCAAGGCACCCGACCAGATATGGCAGCAGTATTCAATGTACGGGCGGATGCCAAGTCAAGACCTATTACTGATACACATTCTCCGTTAGATTTTGTCAAGGACTCCTAGGTGGATAGCAGGAGCACCCGACCAGATATGGCAGCAGTATTCAATGCACGGATGCCAAATTGAACTATTACATTACACATTCTCCGTTAGATTTTGTCAAGGACTCTAGGTGGATAGCAGAGACACCCGACCAGATATGGCAGCAGTATTCAATGTACGGGCGGATGCCAAGTCAAGACCTGTTACATTACACATTCTCCGTTAGATTTTGTCAAGGACTCCAAGGTGGATAGCAGGAGCACCCGACCAGATATGGCAGCAGTATTCAATGCACGGGCGGATGCCAAGTCAAGACCTATTACATTACATTCTCCGTTAGATTTTGTCAAGGACTCCTAGGTGGATAGCAGGAGCACCCGACGAATATGGCAGCAGTATTCAATGCACGGGCGGATGCCAAGTCAAGACCTATTACTGTACATTCTCCGTTGGGTGCGGCAATCAAGGACTCCTAGGTGGATAGCAGGAGCCCCCGACCAGATATGGCAGCAGTATTCAATGCACGGGCGGATGCCAAGTCAGAACCTATTCCCATTACACATTCTGGGCCAAGATTTTGTCAAGGACTCCTAGGTGGACAGGGAGCACCCGACCAGATATGGCAGTATTCAATGCACGGGCGGATGCCAAGTCAAGACCTATTACATTACACATTCTCCGTTAGATTTTGTCAAGGACTCCTAGGTGGATAGCAGGAGCATAGACCAGATATGGCAGCAGTATTCAATGTACGGGCGGATGCCAAGTCAAGACCTATTACATTACACATTCTCCGTTAGATTTTGTCAAGGACTCCTAGGTGGATAGCAGGAGCACCCGACCAGATATGGCAGCAGTATTCAATACACGGGCGGATGCCAAGTCAAGACCTATTACATTACACATTCTCCGTTAGATTTTGTCAAGGACTCCTAGGTGAATGGAGCTGTTGAATATGGCAGCAGTATTCAATGCACGGGCGGATGCCAAGTCAAGACCTATTACATTACACATTCTCCGTTAGATTTTGTCAAGGACTCCTGGAGTGGATAGCAGGAGCCCCCGACCAGATATGGCAGCAGTATTCAATGCACGGGCAGATGCCAAGTCAAGACTATTACGTACATTCTCCGTTAGATTTTGTCAAGGACTCCTAGGTGGATAGCAGGAGCACCCGACCAGATATGGCAGCAGTATTCAATGCACGGGCGGATGCCAAGTCAGAGACCTATTACATTACACATTCTCCGTTAGATTTTGTCAAGGACTCCTAGGTGGATAGCAGGAGCACCCGACCAGATATGGCAGCAGTAATTCAATGCACGGGCGGATGCCAAGTCAAGACCTATTACATTACATTTCTCCGTTAGATTTTGTCAAGGACTCCTAGGTGGATAGCAGGAGCACCTGACGAATTATGGCAGCAGTATTCAATGCACGGGCGGATGCCAAGTCAAGACCGATTACATTACACATTCTCCGTTAGATTTTGTCAAGGACTCTAGGTGGATAACAGGAGCACCCGACCAGATATGGCGGTATTCAATGTACCTGCGGTGGATGCCAAGTCAAGACCTATTACATTACATTTCTCCGTTAGATTTTGTCAAGGACTCCCTGGGTGGATAGCAGGAGCATGACCAGATATGGCAGCAGTATTCAATGCACGGGCGGATGCCAAGTCAAGACCTATTACATTACACATTCTCCGTTAGATTTTGTGGAATCCTAGGTGGATAGCAGGAGCACCCGACCAGATATGGCAACAGTATTCAATGCACGGGCGGATGCCCAAAAAGTCAAACCTATTACATTACACATTCTCCGTTAGATTTTGTGGAACCTAGGTGGATAGCAGGAGCCCCCGACCAGATATGGCAGCAGTATTCAATGCACGGGCGGATGCCAAGTCAAGACCTATTACATTACACATTCTCCGTTAGATTTTGTCAAGGATCCTAGGTGGATAGCAAGGCAGACACCCGACCAGATATGGCAGCAGTATTCAATGTACGGGCGGATGCCAAGTCAAGACCTATGACGTGCATTCTCCGTTAGATTTTGTCAAGGACTCCTACGTGGATAGCAGGAGCACCCGACCAGATGTCATGGCAGCAGTATTCAATGTACGGGCGGATGCCAAGTCAAGACCTATTACGTGCACATTCTCGTTAGATTTTGTCAAGGACTCCTAGGTGGATAGCGAGAGCACCCGACCAGATATGGCAGCAGTATTCAATGCACGGGCGGATGCCAAGTCAAGACCTATTACATTACACATTCTCCGTTAGATTTTGTCAAGGACTCCTAGGTGGATAGACACCCGACCAGATATGGCAGCAGTATTCAATGTACGGGCGGATGCCAAGTCAAGACCCACGTACACATTCTCCGTTAGATTTTGTCAAGGACTCCAAGGTGGATAGCAGGAGCACCCGACCAGATATGGCAGCAGTATTCAATGCACGGGCGGATGCCAAGTCAGAACCTATTACATTACACATTCTCCGTTAGATTTGTCAAGGACTCCTAGGTGGATAGCAGGAGCACCCGAACCAGATATGGCAGCAGTATTCAATGCACGGGCGGATGCCAAGTCAAGACCTATTACATTACACATTCCTCCGTTATTTTGTCAAGGACTCCTAGGTGGATAGCAGGAGCCCCCGACCAAGATATGGCAGCAGTATTCAATGCACGGGCGGATGCAAGTCAAGACCTATTACATTACATTCTCGTTAGATTTTGTCAAGGACTCCTAGGTGGATAGCAGGAGCACCCGACCAGATATGGCAGCAGTATTCAATGCACGGGCGGATGCCAAGTGGAGCTTGTACATTACACATTCTCGTTGATTTTGTCCAGGACTCTGGTGGATAGCAGGAGCGCAGGCAGATATGGCAGCAGTATTCAATGTACGGGCGGATGCCAGTCAAGGCCTATTTGACCACATTCTCCATTGATTTGTCAAGGACTCTAAGGTGGATAGCAGGAGCACCCGACCAGATATGGCAGCAGTATTCAATGCACGGGCGGATGCTGAAATTAGACCTATTACATTACACATTCTCCGTTAGATTTGCTCAGGACTCCTAGGTGGATAGCAGGAGCACCCGACCAGATATGGCAGCAGTATTCAATGCACGGGCGGATGCCAAGTCAAGACCTATTATTACACATTCTCCGTTAGATTTTGTCAGGACTCCTAGGTGGATGGCAGGAACTGACCAGATATGGCGGCAGTATTCAATGCACGGGCGGATGCCAAGTCAGAACCTATTACATTACACATTCTCCGTTAGATTTTGTCAAGGACTCCTAGGTGGATAGCAGACACCCGACCAGATATGGCAGCAGTATTCAATGCACGGGCGGATGCCAAGTCGACCTATTGCAGTACATTCTCCGTTAGATTTTGTCAAGGACTCCTAGGTGGATAGCAGGAGCGCAGTAGATATGGCAGCAGTATTCAATGTACGGGCGGATGCCAAGTCGGAGCCCTGTCCCACTGTTACACATTCTCCAGGTGGGTGCATGCAGGACTCCTAGGTGGATAGCAGGAGCACCCGACCACATATGGCAGCAATATTCAATGCACGGTGGATGCCAAGTCAAGACCTATTACATTACACATTCTCCGTTAGATTTTGTCAAGGACTCCTAGGTGGATAGCAGGAGCACCCGACCAGATATGGCAGCAGTATTCAATGCAGGCGGATGCCAAGTCAAGACCTATTACATTACACACATTCTCCGTTAGATTTTGTCAAGGACTCTAGGTGGATAGCAGGAGCCCCCGACCAGATATGGCAGCAGTATTCAATGCACCGGGCGGATGCCAAGTCACAGAACCTATTACATTACACATTCTCCGTTAGATTTTGTCAAGGACTCCTAGGTGGATAGCAGGAGCACCCGACCAGATATGGCAGCAGTATTCAATGCACGGGCGGATGCCAAGTCGAACCTATTACATTACACATTCTCCGTTAGATTTGTCAAGGACTCCTAGGTGGATAGCAGGAGCACCCGACCAGATATGGCAGCAGTATTCAATGTACGGGCGGATGCCAAGTCCAGAAGACCTATTACATTACACATTCTCCGTTAGATTTTGTCAAGACTCCTAGGTGGATAGCAGGAGCACCCGACCAGATATGGCAGCGGTATTCAATGCACGGGCGGATGCAAGTCAAGACCTATTATACATTCTCCGTTAGATTTTGTCAAGGACTCCCTAGATTGGATAGCAGGAGCACCCACGATAGATATGGCAGTATTCAATGCACGGGCGGATGCCAAGTCAAGACCTATTACATTACACATTCTCCGTTAGATTTTGTCAAGGACTCCTAGGTGGATAGCAGGAGCCCCCGACCAGATATGGCAGCAGTATTCAATGCACGGGCGGATGCCAAAGTCAAGACCTATTACATTACACATTCTCCGTTAGATTTTGTCAAGGACTCTAGGTGGATAGCAGGGGCACAACCAGATATGGCAGCAGTATTCAATGCACGGGCGGATGCCAAGTCAAGACCTATTACATTACACATTCTCCGTTGATTTTGTCAAGGACTCCTAGGAGTGGATAGCAGGAGCACCCGACCAGATATGGCGGCAGTATTCAATGCACGGGCGGATGCCAAGTCAGACCTATTACATTACACATTCTCCGTTAGATTTTGTCAAGGACTCCTAGGTGGATAGCAGGAGCACCCATTCTTGAATATGGCAGCAGTATTCAATGCACGGGCGGATGCCAAGTCAAGACCGATTACATTACACATTCTCCGTTAAGATTTTGTCAAGGGACTCCTAGGTGGATAGCAGGAGCACCCATTGAATATGGCAGGAGTATTCAATGTACGGGTGGATGCCAAGTCAAGACCTATTGCTTCACGCATTCTCGTTAGATTTTTGTCAGGACTCCTAGGTGGACAGGGCACTTCAAATGAGTATGGCAGCAGTATTCAATGCGGGCGGATGCCAAGTCAAGACCTATTACATTACACATTCTCCGTTAGATTTTGTCAAGGACTCCTAGGTGGATAGCAGGAGCACCCGACCAGATATGGCGGCAGTATTCAATGCGGGCGGATGCCAAGTCAAGACCTATTGACCACACATTACAGTTGATTTTGTCAAGGACTCCTAGGTGGATAGCGAGACCCCCGACCAGATATGGCAGTATTCAATGCACGGGCGGATGCCAAGTCAAGACCTATTACATTACACATTCTCCGTTAGATTTTGTCAAGGATCCTGGTGGATAGCAGGAGCATAGACAAGATATGGCAGCAGTATTCAATGTACGCAGGCGGATGCCAGTCAAGACCTATGACATTACACATTCTCCGTTAGATTTTGTCAAGGACTCTACGTGGATAGCAGGAGCACCCGACCAGATATGGCAGCAGTATTCAATGTACAGGCGGATGCCAAGGTAAGACCTATTACATTACACATTCTCCGTTAGATTTTGTCAAGGACTCCTAGGTGGATAGCAGAACACCCGACCAGATATGGCAGCAGTATTCAATGCACGGGCGGATGCCAAGTCAAGACCTATTACATTACACATTCTCCGTTAGATTTTGTCGGGACTCCTAGGTGGATAGCAGGAGCACCCGACTAGATATGGCAGCAGTATTCAATGTACGGGCGGATGCAGAGTCAAGACTAATACATTGCATTCTCCGTTAGATTTTGTCAGGGACTCCAAGGTGGATAGCAGGAGCACCCGACCAGATATGGCAGCAGTATTCAATGCACAAGGCGGATGCCAGTCAAGACCTATTACATTACACATTCTCCGTTAGATTTTGTCAAGGACTCCTAGGTGGATAGCGAACCCCTTGGCCAGATATGGCAGCAGTATTCAATGCACGGGCGGATGCCAAGTCGAACCTATTACATTACACATTCTCCCGTTATTTTGTCAAGGACTCCTAGGTGGATAGCAGGAGCCCCCACGACCCGAATATGGCAGCAGTATTCAATGCACGGGCGGATGCCAAGTCAAGACCTATTACATTCTCCGTTAGATTTTGTCAAGGACTCCTAGGTGGATAGCAGGAGCACCCGACCAGATATGGCAGCAGTATTCAATGCACGGGCGGATGCCAAGTCAAGACCTATTACATTACACATTCTCCGTTAGATTTTGTCAAGGACTCCTAGGTGGATAGCAGGAGCACCCGACCAGGCCTATGGCGGCGGTATTCAGTAATGTACGGGCGGATGCCAAGTCGGAACCTATTACATTACACATTCTCCGTTAGATTTTGTCAAGGACTCCTAGGTGGATAGCAGACACCCGACCAGATATGGCAGCAGTATTCAATGCACGGGCGGATGCCAAGTCAAGACCTATTACATTACACATTCTCCGTTAGATTTTGTCAAGGACTCCCCTAGGTGGATAGCAGGAGCACCCGACCAGATATGGCAGCAGTATTCAATGCACGGGCGGATGCCAAGTCAAGACCTATTACATTACACATTCTCCATTGATTTTGTCAAGGACTCCCTAGGGTGGATAGCAGACCCCCGACCAGATATGGCATCAGTATTCCATGCACGGGCGGATGCCAAGTCAAGACCTATTACATTACACATTCTCCGTTAGATTTTGTCAAGGACTCCTAGGTGGATAGCAGGAGCACCCGACCAGATATGGCAGCAGTATTCAATGCACGGGCGGATGCCAAGTCAAGACCTATTACATTACACATTCTCCGTTAGATTTTGTCAAGGACTCCTAGGTGGATAGCAGGAGCACCCGACCAGATATGGCAGCAGTATTCAATGTACGGGCGGATGCCAAGTCAAGACCTATTACATTACACATTCTCCGTTAGATTTTGTCAAGGACTCCTAGGTGGATAGCAGGAGCACCCGACCACATATGGCAGCAATATTCAATGCACGGGTGGATGCCAAGTCAAGACCTATTACATTACACATTCTCCGTTAGATTTTGTCAAGGACTCCTAGGTGGATAGCAGGAGCACCCGACCAGATATGGCAGCAGTATTCAATGCACGGGCGGATGCCAAGTCAAGACCTATTACATTACACATTCTCCGTTAGATTTTGTCAAGGACTCCTAGGTGGATAGCAGGAGCACCCGACCAGATATGGCAGCAGTATTCAATGCACGGGCGGATGCCAAGTCAAGACCTATTACATTACACATTCTCCGTTAGATTTTGTCAAGGACTCCTAGGTGGATAGCAGGAGCACCCGACCAGATATGGCAGCAGTATTCAATGCACGGGCGGATGCCAAGTCAAGACCTATTACATTACACATTCTCCGTTAGATTTTGTCAAGGACACCTAGGTGGATAGCAGGAGCACCCGACCAGATATGGCAGCAGTATTCAATGCACGGGCGGATGCCAAGTCAAGACCTATTACATTACACATTCTACGTTAGATTTTGTCAAGGACTCCTAGGTGGATAGCAGGAGCCCCCGACCAGATATGGCAGCAGTATTCAATGCACGGGCGGATGCCAAGTCAAGACCTATTACATTACACATTCTCCGTTAGATTTTGTCAAGGACTCCTAGGTGGATAGCAGGAGCACCCGACCAGATATGGCAGCAGTATTCAATGCACGGGCGGATGCCAAGTCAAGACCTATGACATTACACATTCTCCGTTAGATTTTGTCAAGGACTCCTAGGTGGATAGCAGGAGCACCCGACCAGATATGGCAGCAGTATTCAATGCACGGGCGGATGCCAAGTCAAGACCTATTACATTACACATTCTCCGTTAGATTTTGTCAAGGACTCCTAGGTGGATAGCAGGAGCACCCGACCAGATATGGCAGCAGTATTCAATGCACGGGCGGATGCCAAGTCAAGACCGATTACATTACACATTCTCCGTTAGATTTTGTCAAGGACTCCTAGGTGGATAGCAGGAGCACCCGACCAGATATGGCAGGAGTATTCAATGTACGGGCGGATGCCAAGTCAAGACCTATTACATTACACATTCTCCGTTAGATTTTGTCAAGGACTCCTAGGTGGATAGCAGGAGCACACGACCAGATATGGCAGCAGTATTCAATGTACGGGCGGATGCCAAGTCAAGACCTATTACATTACACATTCTCCGTTAGATTTTGTCAAGGACTCTTGGTGGATAGCAGGAGCACCCGACCAGATATGGCAGCAGTATTCAATGTACGGGCGGATGCCAAGTCAAGACCTATGACATTACACATTCTCCGTTAGATTTTGTCAAGGACTCCTAGGTGGATAGCAGGAGCACCCGACCAGATATGGCAGCAGTATTCAATGTACGGGCGGATGCCAAGTCAAGACCTATTACATTACACATTCTCCGTTAGATTTTGTCAAGGACTCCTAGGTGGATAGCAGGAGCACCCGACCAGATATGGCAGCAGTATTCAATGCACGGGCGGATGCCAAGTCAAGACCTATTACATTACACATTCTCCGTTAGATTTTGTCAAGGACTCCTAGGTGGATAGCAGGAGCACCCGACCAGATATGGCAGCAGTATTCAATGCCCGGGCGGATGCCAAGTCAAGACCTATTACATTACACATTCTCCGTTAGATTTTGTCAAGGACTCCTAGGTGGATAGCAGGAGCACCCGACCAGATATGGCAGGAGTATTCAATGTACGGGCGGATGCCGTCAAGACCTATTACATTACACATTCTCCGTTAGATTTTGTCAAGGACTCTCTAGGTGGATAGCAGGAGCACCACGACCAGATATGGCAGCAGTGGCTAATGCACGGGCGGATGCCAAGTCAAGACCTATTACATTACACATTCTCCGTTAGATTTTGTCAAGGACTCCTAGGTGGATAGCAGGAGCACCCCGACCAGATATGGCAGCAGTATTCAATGCACGGGCGGGTGCCCAAGTGGGAGCTAACCCACGTTACACATTCTCCGTTAGATTTTGATAAGGACTCCTAGGTGGATAGCAGGAGCACCCGACCAGATATGGCAGCAGTATTCAATGCACGGGCGGATGCCAAGTCAAGACCTATTACATTACACATTCTCCGTTAGATTTTGTCAAGGACTCCTAGGTGGATAGCAGGAGCACCCGACCAGATATGGCAGCAGTATTCAATGCACGGGCGGATGCCAAGTCCAAGACCTATTACATTACACATTCTCCGTTGAATTTTGCTCAAGGACTCCTAGGTGGATAGCAGGAGCACCCGACCACATATGGCAGCAATATTCAATGCACGGGCGGATGCCAAGTCAAGACCTATTACATTACACATTCTCCGTTAGATTTTGTCAGAATCCTAGGTGGATAGCAGGAGCACCCGACCAGATATGGCAGCAGTATTCAATGCACGGGCGGATGCCAAGTCAAGACCTATTACATTACATTCTCCGTTAGATTTTGTCAAGGACTCCTAGGTGGATAGCAGGAGCACCCGACCAGATATGGCAGCAGTATTCAATGCACGGGCGGATGCCAAATTAAGACCTATGGTACACATTCTCGTTAGATTTTGTCAAGGACTCCTAGGTGGATAGCAGGAGCACCCGACCAGATATGGCAGCAGTATTCAATGTACGGGCGGATGCCAAGTCAAGACCTATTACATTACACATTCTCCGTTAGATTTTGTCAAGGACTCCTAGGTGGATAGCAGGAGCACCCGACCAGATATGGCAGCAGTATTCAATGTACGGGCGGATGCCAAGTCCAAGACCTATGACATTACATTCTCCGTTAGATTTTGTCAAGGACTCCTAGGTGGATAGCAGGAGCACCCGACCAGATATGGCAGCAGTATTCAATGTACGGGCGGATGCCAAGTCAAGACCTATTACGTTACACATTCTCCGTTAGATTTTGTCAAGGACTCCTAGGTGGATAGCAGGAGCACCCGACCAGATATACAGCAGCAGTATTCAATGCACGGGCGGATGCCAAGTCAAGACCTATTACATTACACATTCTCCGTTAGATTTTGTCAAAGGACTCCTAGGTGGATAGCAGGAGCACCCGACCAGATATGGCAGCAGTATTCAATGCACGGGCGGATGCCAAGTCAAGACCTATTACATTACACATTCTCCGTTAGATTTTGTCAAGGACTCCTAGGTGGATAGCAGGAGCACCCGACCAGATATGGCAGGAGTATTCAATGTACGGGCGGATGCCAAGTCAAGACCTATTACGTTACACATTCTCCGTTAGATTTTGTCAAGGACTCCTAGGTGGATAGCAGGAGCACCCACGACCAGATATGGCAGCAGTATTCAATGCACGGGCGGATGCCAAGTCAAGGCCTATTACATTACACATTCTCCGTTAGATTTTGTCAAGGACTCCTAGGTGGATAGCAGGAGCACCACGACCAGATATGGCAGCAGTATTCAATGCGGGCGGATGCACCAAGTCAAGACCTATTACATTACACATTCTACGTTAGATTTTGTCAAGGACTCTAGGTGGATAGCAGGAGCCCCGACCAGATATGGCAGCAGTATTCAATGCACGGGCGGATGCCAAGTCAAGACCTATTACATTACACATTCTCCGTTAGATTTTGTCAAGGACTCCTAGGTGGATAGCAGGAGCACCCGACCAGATATGGCAGCAGTATTCAATGCACGGGCGGATGCAAGTCAAGACCTATTACATTACACATTCTCCGTTAGATTTTGTCAAGGACTCCTAGGTGGATAGCAGGAGCACCCGACCAAGATCATGGCAGCAGTATTCAATGCACGGGCGGATGCCAAGTCAAGACCTATTACATTACATTCTCCGTTAGATTTTGTCAAGGATTCCTAGGTGGATAGCAGGAGCACCCGACCACATATGGCAGCAATATTCAATGCACGGGCGGATGCCAAGTCCAAGACCTATTACATTACATTCTCCGTTAGATTTTGTCAAGGACTCCTAGGTGGATAGCGAAGGAGCACCCGACCAGATATCGCAGCAGTATTCAATGCACGGGCGGATGCCAAGTCAAGACCTATTACATTACACATTCTCCGTTAGATTTTGTCAAGGACTCCTAGGTGGATAGCAGGAGCACCCGACCAGATATGGCAGCAGTATTCAATGCACGGGCGGATGCCAAGTCAAGACCTATTACATTACACATTCTCCGTTAGATTTTGTCAAGGACTCCTAGGTGGATAGCAGGAGCACCCGACCAGATATGGCAGCAGTATTCAATGCACGGGCGGATGCCAAGTCAAGACCTATTACATTACACATTCTCCGTTAGATTTTGTCAAGGACTCCTAGGTGGATAGCAGGAGCACCCGACCAGATATGGCAGCAGTATTCAATGCACGGGCGGATGCCATTCAAGACCTATTACATTACACATTCTCCGTTAGATTTTGTCAAGGACTCCTAGGTGGATAGCAGGAGCACCCGACCAGATATGGCAGCAGTATTCAATGCACGGGCGGATGCCAAGTCAAGACCTATGACATTACACATTCTCCGTTAGATTTTGTCAAGGACTCCTAGGTGGATAGCAGGAGCACCCGACCAGATATGGCAGCAGTATTCAATGCACGGGCGGATGCCAAGTCAAGACCTATTACATTACACATTCTCCGTTAGATTTTGTCAAGGACTCCTAGGTGGATAGCAGGAGCACCCGACCAGATATGGCAGCAGTATTCAATGCACGGGCGGATGCCAAGTCAAGACCTATGACATTACACATTCTCCGTTAGATTTTGTCAAGGTCTCCTAAGGTGAATAACGGGAGCACCCGACCAGATATGGCAGCAGTATTCAATGCACGGGCGGATGCCAAGTCAAGACCTATTACATTACACATTCTCCGTTAGATTTTGTCAAGGACTCCCTAGGTGGATAGCAGGAGCACCCGACCAGATATGGCAGCAGTATTCAATGTACGGGCTGATGCCAAGTCAAGACCTATTACATTACACATTCTCCGTTAGATTTTGTCAAGGACTCCTAGGTGGATAGCAGGAGCACCCGACCAGATATGGCAGCAGTATTCAATGTACGGGCGGATGCCAAGTCAAGATCTATGACATTACACATTCTCCGTTAGATTTTGTCAAGGACTCCTAGGTGGATAGCAGGAGCACACGACCAGATATGGCAGCAATATTCAATGTACGGGCGGATGCCAAGTCAAGACCTATTACATTACACATTCTCCGTTAGATTTTGTCAAGGACTCCTAGGTGGATAGCAGGAGCACCCGACCAGATATGGCAGCAGTATTCAATGCACGGGCGGATGCCAAGTCAAGACCTATTACATTACACATTCTCCGTTAGATTTTGTCAAGGACTCCTAGGTGGATAGCAGGAGCACCCGACCAGATATGGCAGCAGTATTCAATGCACGGGCGGATGCCAAGTCAAGACCTATTACATTACACATTCTCCGTTAGATTTTGTCAAGGACTCCTAGGTGGATAGCAGGAGCACCCGACCAGATATGGCAGCAGTATTCAATGCACGGGCGGATGCCAAGTCAAGACCTATTACATTACACATTCTCCGTTAGATTTTGTCAAGGACTCCTAGGTGGATAGCAGGAGCACCCGACCAGATATGGCAGCAGTATTCAATGCACGGGCGGATGCCAAGTCAAGACCTATTACATTACACATTCTACGTTAGATTTTGTCAAGGACTCCTAGGTGGATAGCAGGAGCCCCCGACCAGATATGGCAGCAGTATTCAATGCACGGGCGGATGCCAAGTCAAGACCTATTACATTACACATTCTCCGTTAGATTTTGTCAAGGACTCCTAGGTGGATAGCAGGAGCACCCGACCAGATATGGCAGCAGTATTCAATGCACGGGCGGATGCCAAGTCAAGACCTATTACATTACACATTCTCCGTTAGATTTTGTCAAGGACTCCTAGGTGGATAGCAGGAGCACCCGACCAGATATGGCAGCAGTATTCAATGCACGGGCGGATGCCAAGTCAAGACCTATTACATTACACATTCTCTGTTAGATTTTGTCAAGGACTCCTAGGTGGATAGCAGGAGCACCCGACCAGATATGGCAGCAGTATTCAATGCACGGGCGGATGCCAAGTCAAGACCTATTACATTACACATTCTCCGTTAGATTTTGTCAAGGACTCCTAGGTGGATAGCAGGAGCACCCGACCAGATATGGCAGCAGTATTCAATGCACGGGCGGATGCCAAGTCAAGACCTATGACATTACACATTCTCCGTTAGATTTTGTCAAGGACTCCTAGGTGGATAGCAGGAGCACCCGACCAGATATGGCAGCAGTATTCAATGCACGGGCGGATGCCAAGTCAAGACCTATTACATTACACATTCTCCGTTAGATTTTGTCAAGGACTCCTAGGTGGATAGCAGGAGCACCCGACCAGATATGGCAGCAGTATTCAATGTACGGGCGGATGCCAAGTCAAGACCTATTACATTACACATTCTCCGTTAGATTTTGTCAAGGACTCCTAGGTGGATAGCAGGAGCACCCGACCACATATGGCAGCAATATTCAATGCACGGGCGGATGCCAAGTCAAGACCTATTACATTACACATTCTCCGTTAGATTTTGTCAAGGACTCCTAGGTGGATAGCAGGAGCACCCGACCAGATATGGCAGCAGTATTCAATGCACGGGCGGATGCCATGTCAAGACCTACTATGGTTACACATTCTCCGTTAGATTTTGTCAAGGACTCCTAGGTGATAGCAGGAGCACCCGACCAGATATGGCAGCAGTATTCAATGCACAAGGGATAAGTCAAGACCTATTACATTAAACATTCTCCGTTAGATTTTGTCAAGGACTCCTAGGTGGATAGCAGGAGCACCCGACCACATATGGCAGCAATATTCAATGCACGTAAAGTGGATAAGTCAAGACCTATTACATTACACATCTCTCGTTAGATTTGTCAAGGACTCTAGGTGGATAGCAGGAGCACCCGACCAGATATGGCAGCAGTATTCAATGCACGGGCGGATGCCAAGTCAAGACCTATTACATTACACATTCTCGTTAGATTTTGTCAAGGACTCCTAGGTGGATAGCAGGAGCACCGACCAGATATGGCAGCAGTATTCAATGCACGGGCGGATGCCAAGTCAAGACCTATTACATTACACATTCTCGTTAGATTTTGTCAAGGATTCCTAGGGAACGGATAGCAGGAGCACCCGGACCACATATGGCAGCAATATTCAATGCACGGGCGGATGCCAAGTCAAGACCTATTACATTACACATTCTCCGTTAGATTTTGTCAAGGACTCTAGGTGGATAGCAGGAGCACCCGACCAGATATGGCAGCAGTATTCAATGCACGGGCGGATGCCAAGTCAAGACCTATTACATTACACATTCTCCGTTAGATGGTCAAGGACCTAGGTGGATAGCAGGAGCACCTGACCAGATATGGCAGCAGTATTCAATGCACGGGGCGGATGCCAAGTCAAGACCTATTACATTACACATTCTCCGTTAGATTTTGTCAAGGACTCCTAGGTGGATAGCAGGAGCACCCGACCAGATATGGCAGCAGTATTCAATGCACGGGCGGATGCCAAGTCAAGACCTATTACATTACACATTCTCCGTTAGATTTTGTCAAGGACTCCTAGGTGGATAGCAGGAGCACCCGACCAGATATGGCAGCAGTATTCAATGCACGGGCGGATGCCAAGTCAAGGACGCATACATTACCATTCTCCGTTAGATTTGTCAAGGACTTCTAGGTGGATAGGCAGGAGCACCCGACCAGAGGAAATGGCAGTATTCAATGCACGGGCGGATGCCAAGTCAAGATCTATGACATTACACATTCGTTGATTTTGTCAAGGACTCCTAGGTGGGATAGCAGGAGCACACGAGACCAGATATGGCAGCAATATTCAATGTACGGGCGGATGCCAAGTCAAGACCTATTATTATCAGTACATTCTCCATTAGGATTTGTCAAGGACTCCTAGGTGGATAGCAGGAGCACCCTCGACCAGATATGGCAGCAGTATTCAATGCACGGGCGGATGCCAAGTCAAGACCTATTACATTACACATTCTCCGTTAGATTTTGTCAAGGACTCTAGGTGGATAGCAGGAGCACCCGACCAGATATGGCAGCAGTATTCAATGCATCAAGGGATGCCAAGTCAAGACCTATTACATTACACATTCTCCGTTAGATTTTGTCAAGGACCTTCTAGGTGGATAGCAGGAGCACCCGACCAGATATGGCAGTGCATTCAATGCACGGGCGGATGCCAAGTCAAGACCTATTACATTACACATTCTCCGTTAGATTTTGTCAAGGACTCCTAGGTGGATAGCAGAGCAATTCGACCAGATATGGCAGCAGTATTCAATGCACGGGCGGATGCTGTCAAGACCTATTACATTACACATTCTACGTTAGATTTTGTCAAGGACTCCTAGGTGGATAGCAGGAGCCCCCGACCAGATATGGCAGCAGTATTCAATGCACGGGCGGATGCCAAGTCAAGACCTATTACATTACACATTCTCCGTTAGATTTTGTCAAGGACTCCTAGGTGGATAGCAGGAGCACCCGACCAGATATGGCAGCGGTATTCAATGCACGGGCGGATGCCAAGTCAAGACCTATTACATTACACATTCTCCGTTAGATTTTGTCAAGGACTCTAGGTGGATGGCAGGAGCACCCGACCAGATATGGCAGCAGTATTCAATGCGGGCGGATGTAAAGTCAAGACCTATTACATTACACATTCTCCGTTAGATTTTGTGAAGGACTCCTAGGTGGATAGCAGGAGCACCCGACCAGATATGGCAGCAGTATTCAATGCACGGGCGGATGCCAAGTCAAGACTATTACATTACACATTCTCCGTTAGATTTTGTCAAGGACTCCTAGGTGGATAGCAGGAGCACCCGACCAGATATGGCAGCAGTATTCAATGCACGGGCGGATGCCAAGTCAAGACCTATGACATTACACATTCTCCGTTAGATTTTGTCAAGGACTCCTAGGTGGATAGCAGGAGCACCCGACCAGATATGGCAGCAGTATTCAATGCACGGGCGGATGCCAAGTCAAGACCTATTACATTACATTCTCCGTTAGATTTGTCAAGGACTCCTAGGTGGATAGCAGGAGCACCCGACCAGATATGGCAGCAGTATTCAATGTACGGGCGGATGCCAAGTCAAGACCTATTACATTACATTCTCCGTTAGATTTTGTCAAGGACTCCTAGGTGGATAGCAGGAGCACCCGACCACATATGGCAGCAATATTCAATGCACGGGCGGATGCCAAGTCAAGACCTATTACATTACACATTCTCCGTTAGATTTTGTCAAGGACTCCCTGGAGTGGATAGCAGGAGCACCCGACCAGATATGGCAGCAGTATTCAATGCACGGGCGGATGCCAAGTCAAGACCTATTACATTACACATTCTCCGTTAGATTTTGTCAAGGACTCCTAGGTGGATAGCAGGAGCACCCGACCAGATATGGCAGCAGTATTCAATGCACGGGCGGATGCCAAGTCAAGACCTATTACATTACATTCTCCATTAGATTTTGTCAAGGACTCCTAGGTGGATAGCAGGAGCACCCGACCAGATATGGCAGCAGTATTCAATGCACGGGCGGATGCCAAGTCCAAGACCTATTACATTACACATTCTCCGTTAGATTTTGTCAAGGACTCCTAGGTGGATAGCAGGAGCACCCGACCAGATATGGCAGCAGTATTCAATGCACGGGCGGATGCCAAGTCAAGACCTATTACATTACACATTCTACGTTAGATTTTGTCAAGGACTCTAGGTGGATAGCAGGAGCCCCCGACCAGATATGGCAGCAGTATTCAATGCACGGGCGGATGCCAAGTCAAGACCTATTACATTACACATTCTCCGTTAGATTTTGTCAAGGACTCCTAGGTGGATAGCAGGAGCACCCGACCAGATATGGCAGCAGTATTCAATGCACGGGCGGATGCCAAGTCAAGACCTATGACATTACACATTCTCCGTTAGATTTTGTCAAGGACTCCTAGGTGGATAGCAGGAGCACCCGACCAGATATGGCAGCAGTATTCAATGCACGGGCGGATGCCAAGTCAAGACCTATTACATTACACATTCTCCGTTAGATTTTGTCAAGGACTCCTAGGTGGATAGCAGGAGCACCCGACCAGATATGGCAGCAGTATTCAATGCACGGGAGGATGCCAAGTCAAGACCTATTACATTACACATTCTCCGTTAGATTTTGTCAAGGTCTCCTAGGTGGATAGCAGGAGCACCCGACCAGATATGGCAGCAGTATTCAATGCACGGGCGGATGCCAAGTCAAGACCTATTACATTACACATTCTCCGTTAGATTTTGTCAAGGACTCCTAGGTGGATAGCAGGAGCACCCGACCAGATATGGCAGCAGTATTCAATGTACGGGCGGATGCCAAGTCAAGACCTATTACATTACACATTCTCCGTTAGATTTTGTCAAGGACTCCTAGGTGGATAGCAGGAGCACCCGACCAGATATGGCAGCAGTATTCAATGGACGGGCGGATGCCAAGTCAAGACCTATGACATTACACATTCTCCGTTAGATTTTGTCAAGGACTCCTAGGTGGATAGCAGGAGCACCCGACCAGATATGGCAGCAGTATTCAATGTACGGGCGGATGCCAAGTCAAGACCTATTACATTACACATTCTCCGTTAGATTTTGTCAAGGACTCCTAGGTGGATAGCAGGAGCACCCGACCAGATATGGCAGCAGTATTCAATGCACGGGCGGATGCCAAGTCAAGACCTATTACATTACACATTCTCCGTTAGATTTTGTCAAGGACTCCTAGGTGGATAGCAGGAGCACCCGACCAGATATGGCAGCAGTATTCAATGCCCGGGCGGATGCCAAGTCTAGACCTATTACATTACATTCTCCGTTAGATTTTGTCAAGGACTCCTAGGTGGATAGCAGGAGCACCCGACCAGATATGGCAGGAGTATTCAATGTACGGGCGGATGCCAAGTCAAGACCTATTACGTACATTCTCCGTTAGATTTTGTCAAGGACTCCTAGGTGGATAGCAGGAGCACCCGACCAGATATGGCAGCAGTATTCAATGCACAGGCGGATGCCAAGTCAAGACCTATTACATTACACATTCTCCGTTAGATTTTGTCAAGGACTCCTAGGTGGATAGCAGGAGCACCCGACCAGATATGGCAGCAGTATTCAATGCACGGGCGGATGCCAAGTCAAGACCTATTACATTAAACATTCTCCGTTAGATTTTGTCAAGGACTCCTAGATTGGATAGCAGGAGCACCCGACCACATATGGCAGCAATATTCAATGCACGGGCGGATGCCAAGTCAAGACCTATTACATTACACATTCTCCGTTAGATTTTGTCAAGGACTCCTAGGTGGATAGCAGAACTGCCATTCAGATATGGCAGCAGTATTCAATGCACGGGCGGATGCCAAGTCAAGACCTATTACATTACACATTCTCCGTTAGATTTTGTCAAGGACTCCTAGGTGGATAGCAGGAGCACCCGACCAGATATGGCAGCAGTATTCAATGCACGGGCGGATGCCAAGTCAAGACCTATTACATTACACGTTCTCCGTTAGATTTTGTCAAGGACTCCTAGGTGGATAGCAGGAGCACCCCGACCAGATATGGCAGCAGTATTCAATGTACGGGCGGATGCCAAGTCAAGACCTATTACATTACACATTCTCCGTTAGATTTTGTCAAGGACTCCTAGGTGGATAGCAGGAGCACCCGACCAGATATGGCAGCAGTATTCAATGTACGGGCGGATGCCAAGTCAAGACCTATGACATTACATTCTCCGTTAGATTTTGTCAAGGACTCCTAGGTGGATAGCAAGAACACCCGACCAGATATGGCAGCAGTATTCAATGTACGGGCGGATGCCAAGTCAAGACCTATTACATTACACATTCTCCGTTAGATTTTGTCAAGGACTCTAGGTGGATAGCAGGAGCACCAAACCAGATATGGCAGCAGTATTCAATGCACGGGCGGATTAAGTCAAGACCTATGACATTACACATTCTCCGTTAGATTTTGTCAAGGTCTCCTAGGTGGATAGCAGGAGCACCCGACCAGATATGGCAGCAGTATTCAATGCACGGGCGGATGCCAAGTCAAGACCTATGACATTACGTTAGTTGAATTTGTCAGGTCTCTAGGTGGATAACAGGAGCACCCGACCAGATATGGCAGCAGTATTCAATGCACGGGCGGATGCCCAAGTCAAGACCTATTACATTACCCACATTCTCCGTTGGGTGCTGTCAAGGACTCCTAGGTGGATAGCAGGAGCACCGACCAGATATGGCAGCAGTATTCAATGTACGGGCGGATGCCAAGTCAAGACCTATTACATTACATTCTCCGTTAGATTTTGTCAAGGACTCCTAGGTGGATAGCAGGAGCACCCGACCAGATATGGCAGCAGTATTCAATGTACGGGCGGATGCCAAGTCAAGATCTATGACATTACACATTCTCCGTTAGATTTTGTCAGGACTCCTAGGTGGATAGCAGGGAGCACACGACCAGATATGGCAGCAGTATTCAATGTTGGGCGGATGCCAAGTCAAGACTATTACATTACCATTCTCCGTTAGATTTTGTCAAGGACTCTAGGTGGATAGCAGAAGACTTGAAGAGCCAGATATGGCAGCAGTATTCAATGCACGGGCGGATGCCAAGTCAAGACCTATTACATTACATTCTCCGTTAGATTTTGTCAAGGACTCTGGAGTGGATAGCAAGACTTTGACCAGATATGGCAGCAGTATTCAATGCACGGGCGGATGCCAAGTCAAGACCTATTACATTACACATTCTCCACCGATTAGATTTTGTCAAGGACTCCTAGGTGGATAGCAGAACGCCCATTTTATATGGCAGCAATATTCAATGCACGGATGCAAGTCAACCCTATTGCATTACATTCTCCGTTAGATTTTGTCAAGGACTCCCTGGTGAATCAACGGGAACACCCGACCAGATATGGCAGCAGTATTCAATGCGGAGCGTTAAGTCAAAAACCCCTATTACATTACATTCTCCGTTAGATTTTGTCAAGGACTCCTAGGTGGATAGCAGGAGCACCCGACCAGATATGGCAGCAGTATTCAATGCACGGGCGGATGCCAAGTCAAGACTATTACATTACACATTCTCCGTTAGATTTTGTCAAGGACTCCTAGGTGGATAGCAGGAGCCTTGACCAATATGGCAGCAGTATTCAATGCACGGGCGGATGCCAAGTCAAGACCTATTACATTACACGATTCTCCGTTAGATTTTGTCAAGGACTCCTAGGTGGATAGCAGGAGCACCCGACCAGATATGGCAGCAGTATTCAATGCACGGGCGGATGCTAAGTCAAGACCTATTACATTACACATTCTCCGTTAGATTTTGTCGGACTCCTAGGTGGATAGCAGGAGCACCCGACCAGATATGGCAGCAGTATTCAATGCACGGGCGGATGCCAAGTCAAGACCTATTACATTACACATTCTCCGTTGGGTTGTCAAGGACTCCTAGGTGGATAGCAGGAGCACCCGACCAGATATGGCAGCAGTATTCAATGCACGGGCGGATGCCAAGTCAAGACCTATGACATTACACATTCTCCGTTAGATTTTGTCAAGGACTCCTAGGTGGATAGCAGGAGCACCCGACCAGATATGGCAGCAGTATTCAATGCACGGGCGGATGCCAAGTCAGACCTATTATATTACATTCACCGTTAGATTTTGTCAAGGACTCCTAGGTGGATAGCAGGAGCACCCGACCAGATATGGCAGCAGTATTCAATGCACGGGCGGATGCCAAGTCAAGACCTATGACATTACACATTCTCCGTTAGATTTTGTCAAGGACTCCTAGGTGGATAGCAGGGGCACCCGACCAGATATGGCAGCAGTATTCAATGCAGGAGCCGGTGCCGTCAAGACCTATGACATTACGCATTCTCCGTTGATTTTTGTCAAGGACTCCTAGGTGGATAGCAGGAGCACCCGACCAGATATGGCAGCAGTATTCAATGCACGGGCGGATGCCAAGTCAAGACCTATTATATTACACATTCTCCGTTAGATTTTGTCAAGGACTCCTAGGTGGATAGCAGGAGCACCCGCCAGATATGGCAGCAGTATTCAATGCACGGGCGGATGCCAAGTCAAGACCTATGACATTACACATTCTCCGTTAGATTTTGTCAAGGTCTCCTAGGTGGATAGCAGGAGCACCCGACCAGATATGGCAGCAGTATTCAATGCACGGGCGGATGCCAAGTCAAGACCTATTACATTACACATTCTCCGTTAGATTTTGTCAAGGACTCCTAGGTGGATAGCAGGAGCACCCGACCAGATATGGCAGCAGTATTGTGTACGGGCGGATGCCAAGTCAAGACCTATTACATTACACATTCTCCATTAGATTTTGTCAAGGACTCCTAGGTGGATAGCAGGAGCACCCGACCAGATATGGCAGCAGTATTCAATGTACGGGCGGATGCCAGTCAAGATCTATGACATTACACATTCTCCGTTAGATTTTGTCAAGGACTCCTAGGTGGATAGCAGGAGCACACGACCAGATATGGCAGCAGTATTCAATGTACGGGCGGATGCCAAATTCAAGACCTATTACATTACACATTCTCCGTTAGATTTGTCAAGGACTCCTAGGTGGATAGCAGGAGCACCCGACCGAATATGGCAGCAGTATTCAATGCACGGGCGGATGCCAAGTCAAGACCTATTACATTACACATTCTCGTTAGTTTGTCAAGGACTCCTAGGTGGATAGCAGGAGCACCCGACCAGATATGGCAGCAGTATTCAATGTACGGGCGGATGCCAAGTCAAGACCTATTACGTATTACACATTCTCCGTTAGATTTGTCAAGGACTCCTAGGTGGATAGCAGGAGCACCCGACCAGATATGGCAGCACTATTCAATGCACGTGGAAGGATGTCAAGTCAAGACCTATTACATTACACATTCTCCGTTAGATTTGTCAAGGACCTCAGGTGATAGCAGGAGCACCTGACCAGATATGGCAGCAGTATTCAATGCACGGGCGGATGCCAAGTCAAGACCTATTACATTACACATTCTCCGTTAGATTTTGTCAAGGACCTTTGTAGGTGGATAGCAGGAGCAATCGACCACATATGGCAGCAATATTCAATGCACGGGCGGATGCCAAGTCAAGACCCATTACATTACACATTCTCCGTTAGATTTTGTCAAGGACTCCTAGGTGGATAGCAGAGCACCCGACCAGATATGGCAGCAGTATTCAATGCACGGGCGGATGCCAAGTCAAGCCCTATTACATTACACATTCTCCGTTAGATTTTGTCAAGGACTCCCTAGGTGGATAGCAGAGCACCTGACCAGATATGGCAGCAGTATTCAATGCACGGGCGGACGCCAAGTCAAGACCTATTACATTACACATTCTCCGTTAGATTTTTGTCAAGGACCTTAGTGGATAGCAGGAGCACCTGACCAGATATGGCAGCAGTATTCAATGCACGGGCGGATGCCAAGTCAAGACCTATTACATTACACATTCTCCGTTAGATTTTGTCAAGGACTCTCAGGTGGATAAGGAGTACCCGACCAGATATGGCAGTGTATTCAACGCACGGGCGGATGCCAAGTCAAGACCTATTACATTACACATTCTCCGTTAGATTTTGTCAAGGACTCTAGGGGTGACAGCAGGAGCACTACCAGATATGGCAGCAGTATTCAACGCACGGGCGGATGCCAAGTCAAGACCTATTACATTACACATTCTCCGTTAGATTTTGTCAAGGACTCCCAGGTGGATAGCAGGAGCACCCGACCAGATATGGCAGCAGTATTCAATGTATTTGCGGATGCCAAGTCAAGACCCATGACATTACACATTCTCCGTTAGATTTTGTCAAGGACCTTAGGTGGACATGCAGGAGCAATCGACCAGACATGGCAGCAGTATTCGTTTCATCGGCGGATGCCAAGTCAAGACCTATTATATTACACATTCTCCGCGGATTTTGTCAAGGACTCCTAGTGGAGCAGCAGTGACACCCGACCGATACGGTGGCAGGTATTCAATGCACGGGCGGATGCCAAGTCAAGACCTATGACATTACACATTCTCCGTTAGATTTTGGCTTGTTCCCTAGGTGGATAAAGAGAGCACCCGACCAGATATGGCAGCAGTATTCAATGCACGGGCGGATGCCAAGTCGTATAATCATTACATTACACATTCTCCGTTAGATTTTGTCAAGGACTCCTAGGTGGACAGGAGCACCTCCGACCAGATATGCAAAGGTATTCACGCACGGGTTAGACGCCAAGTCAAGACCTAAAGACATTACACATTCCTCCTCTGTTAGATTTTGTCAAGGACTCCTAGGTGGATAGCAGGAGCACCTGACTGAGACAGGCAGCAGTATTCACCCACTTGAAGAAGCAAGTCAAGACCTATTATATTACACATTCTCCGTTAGATTTTGTCAAGGACTCCTAGGTGGATAGCAGGAGCACCTGCCCAGATATGGCAGCAGTATTCAATGCACGGGCGGATGCCAAGTCAAGACCATGACATTAGCACATTCTCCAAAGTTAGACTAGGATGGCAAGGTCTCCTAGGGTGGATAGCAGGAGCACCTGACCATGGCAGCAGTATTCAATGCACGTATGGATGCCAAGTCAAGACCTATTACATTACACATTCTCCGTTAGATTTTGTCATATGACTCCTAGGTGATAGCAGAGCACCTGACCAGATATGGCAGCAGTATTCAGTCGTACGGGCGGATGCCAAGTCAAGACCTATTACATTGCTACATTCTCCGTTAGATTTTGTCAAGGACTCCTAGGTGGATAGCAGGAGCACCTGACCAGATATGGCAGCAGTATTCAATGTACGTAAGGATGCCAAGTCAAGATCTATGACATTACACATTCTCCGTTAGATTTTGTCATGGAATTTCAGGATAGTATACACACGACCAGATATGGCAGCAGTATTCAATGTATGTATGATGCCAAGTCAAGACCTATTACATTACACATTCTCCGTTAGATTTTGTCAAGGAATTTCTAGGTGAAGTAGCAGGAGCACCTGGACCAGATATGGCAGTATTCAATGCATTTATGATGCCAAGTCAAGACCTATATTACATTACACATTCTCCGTTAGATTTTGTCAAGGACTCCTAGGTGATAGCAGAGCACCTGACCAGATATGGCAGCAGTATTCAATGCACGGGCGGATGCCAAGCCGAATCATTACATTACACATTTTCCGTTAGATTTTGTCAAGCACCTCCTAGGTGGATAGCAGGAGCACCCGCCCCCGACCAGATATGGCAGCAGTATTCAATGCACGGGCGGATGCCAAGTCAAGACCTATTACATTACACATTCTCCGTTAGATTTTGTCAAGGACTCCTAGGTGGATAGCAGGAGCACCCGACCAGATATGGCAGCAGTATTCAATGCACGGGCGGATGCCAAGTCAAGACCTATTACATTACACATTCTCCGTTAGATTTTGTCAAGGACTCCTAGGTGGATAGCAGGAGCACCCGACCAGATATGGCAGCAGTATTCAATGCACGGGCGGATGCCAAGTCAAGACCTATTACATTACACATTCTCCGTTAGATTTTGTCAAGGACTCCTAGGTGGATAGCAGGAGCACCCGACCAGATATGGCAGCAGTATTCAATGCACGGGCGGATGCCAAGTCAAGACCTATTACATTACACATTCTCCGTTAGATTTTGTCAAGGACTCCTAGGTGGATAGCAGGAGCACCCGACCAGATATGGCAGCAGTATTCAATGCACGGGCGGATGCCAAGTCAAGACCTATTACATTACACATTCTCCGTTAGATTTTGTCAAGGACTCCTAGGTGGATAGCAGGAGCACCCGACCAGATATGGCAGCAGTATTCAATGCACGGGCGGATGCCAAGTCAAGACCTATGACATTACACATTCTCCGTTAGATTTTGTCAAGGACTCCTAGGTGGATAGCAAGAGCACCCGACTAGATATGGCAGCAGTATTCAATGCACGGGCGGATGCCAAGTCAAGACCTATTACATTACACATTCTCCGTTAGATTTTGTCAAGGACTCCTAGGTGGATAGCAGGAGCACCCGACCAGATATGGCAGCAGTATTCAATGCACGGGTGGATGCCAAGTCAAGACCTATTACATTACACATTCTCCGTTAGATTTTGTCAAGGACTCCTAGGTGGATAGCAGGAGCCCCCGACCAGATATGGCAGCAGTATTCAATGCACGGGCGGATGCCAAGTCAAGACCTATTACATTACACATTCTCCGTTAGATTTTGTCAAGGACTCCTAGGTGGATAGCAGGAGCACCCGACCAGATATGGCAGCAGTATTCAATGCACGGGCGGATGCCAAGTCAAGACCTATTACATTACACATTCTCCGTTAGATTTTGTCAAGGACTCCTAGGTGGATAGCAGGAGCACCCGACCAGATATGGCAGCAGTATTCAATGCACGGGCGGATGCCAAGTCAAGACCTATTACATTACACATTCTCCGTTAGATTTTGTCAAGGACTCCTAGGTGGATAGCAGGAGCACCCGACCAGATATGGCAGCAGTATTCAATGCACGGGCGGATGCCAAGTCAAGACCTATTACATTACACATTCTCCGTTAGATTTTGTCAAGGACTCCTAGGTGGATAGCAGGAGCACCCGACCAGATATGGCAGCAGTATTCAATGCACGGGCGGATGCCAAGTCAAGACCTATTACATTACACATTCTCCGTTAGATTTTGTCAAGGACTCCTAGGTGGATAGCAGGAGCACCCGACCAGATATGGCAGCAGTATTCAATGTACGGGCGGATGGTAGATTTATATATGTGCAGGATGGATTCAGACGGGAAAAACTTCCTGGCTCTACACAGAGAACCGACCATCTTAGAAGCGGATTTAGCTATGGATTCTATATATTTATTCTACTTAATGTCTGCTGTGAAAGTTAACCCGAAGAAGAGCAGTGTTTTGCTTTCAGATAAAATAGCCTGTTCCATGCTAATGAGAGGTAGGAGCGATTGTTTGTGATGCTTAATAGATAGCAGCTTCGTTTCGGAAGCATTAAAATTCACGAGCCATTCCTTCCTTTCGCGGTATTTTGGTGCCTGATAAGTATGAGTGTTGATGGACAAATTCTTATGGTGAATGAGAATCATTGTAACGGATGTATGGGTCGTGAATCTGATTAGCTAGGTATAGGATAGAGTAGCTGAAGACCACCCCAAGTTTTTGTTCCCCCTCCCTTTTTTTGGCCTTGAGCCACAATTCTGTATGCGCAGAATAAATAAAACGAGCCATTCCTTCCCAATCTTGTGTTGTGTTGTTTATGGCTAAAGAGCAAAGTATAGTATCTGTTCCCTCGTGATATTTGCTAGTACTTTGTGTCTTGGTTAATTGCTTTCCAGCCCGAGTTTATAGCTCGGGCCAGTGCTAAGTAGTGTCCTAGGACGCGAAACACCGGAAAGTAATTATCCGGTGTTCGGCCTCTTTGAGGCAATGGCCACAGATGGGCCGGTGGAAGTCGTTCCTCCCACCACGGCGTCGGTGGGAGGAAAGGAGGGGGATTGGCAATTACCGCCAAGGATCAATCCCCCTTCGGAAGTTCCAGTTGCACCAGCATCTCCTAGACCCTCAACCTCTGGGTGGAAGGCAGGAAAAATCGTTTTAAATAACGAGGAGTATTATGAGCGTATTCACGCCAAGTATGCGGAATACATAAAAGGCACGGAACTGGTGTCCGTGCCCGAGAAACTTGCGCAGATAGAAGCAAGGATAATAACGCTCTACACTAAGGACATCAAGACCCAGAGACTCATCGGCATCCCCAGAGAGACCCTGGAGGAAGGGATAAAAACCCTCAAGATCAAGGCCTTGGCCGTAGCGAGGAGAAGCAATGCCATGTGGGACGTCCTGCTTGGCTCCGCCGAGGAAGCAAAAAGTCTGGTCGGTTTGGTCCTAGAGACCAAAACGCTTCGGTTCCTCACTGAATACATGGGAGCTAGAAAGGTCAAGATCACGTTGCATGGCGTCCCCATGGACATTGACGAGGATCACGTCGGCGCCTTTTTTACAAAGTACGGAAAGGTTGCGGAGGTCTCCTCGCTGCGGTCAAAGGCTGGCTTCTGCACAGGGGACATGACTTTGATGGCGACCCTGGATAAGGAAAATTTAGCGAAAGTTCCCAATATCCTCACCTGTAGAGGGAGAAATATTTTCGTGATTGTGGAAGGGAGAAAGCCGTGCTGTTGGGTCTGCGGGGCGGCAGATCACGTCGCTAAGACCTGCCCAACCAAAAATCCGGCCCCAAAGGCCCAACCAGCCAAACAACAAGCAGTCCCGGAAGCAACACCAAAACCAGCTGCTCCAACCACAGCACCTGTAGTCAACAAGGAAGGTGAGTGGCAGGTGGTATCCAAAAAGAAGGCGAAAACACCCTCTCCGACGAAGGTGCCGGGGAAGGTGCCGCCTCCTGCCAAGACTCCTACAAAGCAGAAGGAGTCCCCGGCGAAGAAGGAAGTCAAGAAGGGTGCCACCACCCAAAAGGAGGAAGCGATGGAAGTGGAGAGGGCGGCGTCGCTAAAACGAGGGAGAGAGGAGGAAGACGATAAGGACGACCAACAGAAAAGCCGACGGAAAAGCAGGAGTGTGGAGAGGAGCAGGGTGGTGAGCAAATGCTCATCGCTACCAGTCTCCCCAGAGAGGTGCACGTATGCACAAAAAGCTAAAAGTCTCCCCTCTTCCCCGCAAAAAGCTTCCCAGTCCCCTACATTTGAATTGACCCCCCTGAAAAGATCAACTGTGACCCCCACTCCCTCCCCTTCTCCTATTCCCATTCCCACTCGGGGTAAAAAGAAAAAATGCCCTACCTCGGGGAGACGCCCTCATGAAAGTAGATGAGGACGTTACATCTGAGTGGTCTTCGCAAAGGCGAAGGCTGCTAAAGCCTTTATTGAAGATGACCTCGGTGAACGGCAAATCAACTGAGGATCCTAGAAACTTTTCCCAGGCCCCAGGTGTCATCACCCTGGTAAGGAATACCGGGGGGAACCTGCGGGTCTGGGACCACTTAGCCGAAGTGAAAAAGCAGTATCCCAAGATCAGAATGGTGCAGGAAGGCACCCCAGAACTCAAAAAAATGGAAAAAAATTGTTCGGGGAGGTTCCCGGTTTTACTCCACCCCTGCTTATATAGGGTGGTAAAACTAATGTACCCCACGGACGTCGGCGGAATTGTCCTAGACGGACGGATTACGTCCGATATAGGAACAGGGTCCCTAGGACAGTCCGTCGGGGTCCCGTCGACCCGAGATTTCTACCCGGTATGCGAGTAGAGCCGTTTGTTGCATGTTTTTCTGTGTTTTTTTTCGTTTCAGGTCTAAAGAATGTCTATTAAGATAGCCAGTATAAATGCGAAGGGCCTGAGGGATCGGGGTAAGGCGGCTCGCCTGCTTCGTGACCTCTTGTCCTTCGGCGTGGATGTGGCCGCGATCCAAGAGACTCACTTTGTTTGCGAAGTCGACTCGTGTGTGCTGTCTAACGACTTTGTCGTCTACTCAGCATATGGGAGCCGGCTGGCCAGAGGTGTTTCTTTGCTGGTCAAGCGTACCCTGGACGCGAGGGTTGACCTTGTCCATGTCGGTGCCGAGGGCCGGCTGATCGTGGCCGATATTGCAGTGAAAAGCAAGTCGTTCCGGCTGATTGTGGTTTATGCGCCCAATGTTCAAGGTGAGCGTGTCTCTTTCTTTCGGCTGTTGGAGCCCTTCATGGTGCATTCAACACGGCTAATCTTAGTTGGGGACTGGAATGCCGTCCTAACCCCCAAATGGGATAGAGGAAGGGGCGCTAGCGGGTGGAGTGGTGATCGTAGCCTGGTTGATCTGATCGGCGAATTTGGTCTCGTCGATAGATACCGGGTCGATCATCCGGATGGGAGCATGTGGACGTGGACGCGTAGTTGGCCTTCTACCCGGGTATCTGCGTACCTGGATAGGATGTTAGTGAGAGAAGCCGACATAGACTTCTTAGAATGTCCAACGTTCCACTGGTTAGGCTACTCGGACCACAAACTCGTTTGTGCCCGTGTGGCGTTAGAATTTAGGCCTAGGTTGGCTGGTTATTGGAAGTTCAATCAGTCCTTACTGGACAGGCGGGACTTTCGTGACCAGCTGACAAGACTAGTTCAGAGGGCGTTAATTGGGCGAGTCATTGGGAGTAAGTGGTGGGTTAACCTTAAGGACTCCATTAGGTCTTTCGCCACCAGGTATAGCCAACGGCTCAACCTAGATAAGGCTGCGGAGGCAAAGACACTTAGTGCTAATTTCGCCCGGGCGGAGGCTGGTGGGGATCCCCTAGAGATAGCCTTAGCCAGGGAGGCCCTGGAGCGCTCGACTAGCGGGCGCTACATGGGCCAGGTAATTAGAGCTAAGTTAAGCAAGATGTCTTCCGAAGCTGTGAACATGGGCGCAGAACTGCGCAAGGAAGAAATTCGTCAAGCCGGCGACCGGTACATTCGAGAGGTGCGCGACCCGGAGGGACATCTCCTTAGGTCCACTGACGACATGTGCGAGGCGTTCCGGCAGCATTTCGAACACCGATTTACCAAGGAGCCTGGTCTCCGTGACGAGGAGTTTCGCAGCTATTTGGCTGACTTTCCCCGGCTTTTGCCGGCTGAAGCGGCTAGCTGCGAAGGGGAGATTACGGAGGACGAAATCTACGTGGCTTTGAAGAAGGTCGGCAGTGGCAAGTCGCCAGGTTTGGATGGTTTGCCCTATGAAATGTACTTGAGGATGTCGCACCTTTTTGTCCCGCTCTTGGCTGTCGTGTTCAACCACTGGTTTCGGCAGGGGTCCATCCCCGGTCGGATCACCAGGGGCGTGATCACGCTGTTGAGAAAAGGCAAGAAGGTTGGGAGGGAATTAGATGATTACAGGCCCATAACTCTGCTAAACACAGAGTTAAAGATTTTGGCCAAGATCCTGACGAACCGCTTGCAGCTAGTTGCCGAGTCTCTGTTGGAACCGGATCAGACTTGTTCTGTGAAGGGACGAACAATTCAGAGCAACCTGCACTTGATTCGCACGATCCTAGAGGGTGTAGAAGACGACGATGAGGCCGCGCTGATCAATTTAGATCAGTCCAAGGCATTTGATAGGATTGACCATGGCTACCTGGCTGCTGTCCTGCAGGCCGCCGGATTCAAACCCGACTTCAGCCGCTGGATTAGCCTTCTGTATCGCTCCCCCAAGGCTGTGGTACAGGTGAACGGGAAGCTGTCGGGCGCTTTCGCGCTGTCTAGGTCGGTCCGACAGGGTTGTCCACTGTCTTCTCTCCTTTATGTCCTGGCGTTGGAGCCCCTCCTTCGCAGGCTAAGGGACGAGACGGGCAGTCCGGTCCTGCGTGGAATTGCAGTCCCTGGCGGAGCTCGAGCCAGGGTTTCCGCGTACGCCGATGACGTAACGACCTTTGTGTCCTCCCGCAGGGACATAGAGGCGGTACAGCAGGCGCTTGAACGGTACGAGAAGGTGACAGGGGCCAGAATTAACCGCGACAAGTCATCCGGCTTGCGGTTAGGTGCCTGGAAGGGTGTTTCCCTCCCGGGGCCCTTCAGCTGGACGGACGGGCCGGTCAAAATCCTCGGAGTTTGGTTCGGTCCGGACTTACAGCTGGAGAAAAACTGGTCAGAAGTACTGGCAAAGGTCGGCGCGTCGGTCAAGATTTGGCGTCGACGGGGTCTCTCCGTGAAGGGCTTGGCGGAGGTGTGTAACACATACCTCTTTCCCATGATCCTTTACCGGCTGTCAGTACTTCCCCTTTGTGACGATCATGAGAAGGCGCTCGAGCGTTTGCTATTCTCCTGTCTGTGGAGAGGACGCAAACACATGGTCGACAAAGGAGTCTGTTGCCTCCGTCCGTGTCAAGGGGGTCTGGGGATGCCACACTTGAGGAGCCACGTGCTCGCTTCGAGGTTGGCATTTCTCAGGCGCGCGTTGGAGGAAGATCGGTTGCTTGCGGGGGTAGTGAGGGACATGTTCCCTTGCCTTACCATCACTCCCCCGACCCTATGGCTGACCGTCAGGCCTTGGGTGCGACCGAAATTCCTGCTCGAATGTCTGGCGGCCTTGCAGGCCATTCCACGGTCCAGTGACCTTTCACAGCCTAGGAAAATCTTCTATCGGGGATTAGTGGAGGGTGCCGTGAAGGATAAGCTGTGGAGTAAGCTCGGCATGTCGAGAGTGGAGTACCGCTCTCATTGGTCTTGGGCGCCAGGTGCGGATTGGCTCAGCAACTCTGAGTTTTCTCTGACCTGGCGATTGGCTCGGAATGGTTTGTCGCTCAATGACAAGCGTTTCGCAATGGGCCTGGCGGATTTGCCAGATTGTGAACGTTGCAACCTTGGAATTAAGGAGACGTCTGCGCACGCCTTCTTCCATTGTTCGCGCGTTCGCCCGTTGTGGGAGCGTGTCGGCGAGTTGACTGCTCGTATCGCGCCGCGGGAGCTTGTGCCCATTGATCGCGCATACGCTGTGGACAATGTGTCGCCCCCGTACTCTGGAGTGAAGCGGATGGTGTTTCTGTCGCTACTGGCCACGGCTAGAATGGTGATTTGGATGACGCGTCTGGAGGAAGTCTTGCGGGGAGGCCGTCTTTCGGATCAGGATCTAATCCGATATTTTGAGCACCAGCTCAAAATGAAGATTAGAACTGAACGGAAACGGCTGCACCCGACAGACTTTGGCAAAAGGTGGATATATGCAGCGAGCCTGGTTCGTGTGACCGGGGCTAGCCTTGATTTTCTTTTTTAGATCTGCTGCTCGCATCGGGGTGGATTCCTTTGGAACCCCTCCCGCGGTTAAGGTAAAGTATTCTTTTGTGTACCTAGTTAATGTGAGTGAGTGTGTTTGTCCTAGCCTGTTCCCGGCTCCTTTGCTTTTGTTATGATCCAGTTCGAGATTCCCATTGTCCTTTGTTATTTTGTCCCGTTTGTATTCTCGGCTGGGTCAGCCTTATATATTCTCCAGTCCAATTTATTTTTTACCCTGTTTCTCCAGTCCCCTTTAGAAAGAGAGCCACTTGATTTTGTCTTTTAAGGCAGAATACAGCGGCCTCTTTAATTACGAGGGTGTGTTTGGGTCTTACTAACACTATGTATATGTTTTCATTTGAAATTGTTTTTTGTTTTGGGGATTTTTGTTTCTTCATACCCCATCATACCATTTCATGTACAAAATTTTAAAGTTATTTTTGTATTATATTTGTAAATATTCACAAATTTTTATGTACATTTGGGGCGTTTTGTAGGTCCCCGGTATGTTTTGCGGTATTTTGGTGCTAGATAAGTATGAGTGTTGATGGACAAATTCTTATGGTGAATGAGAATCATTGTAACGTATGTATGGGTCGTGAATCTGATTAGCTAGGTATAGGATAGAGTATCTGAAGACCAACCCAAGTTTTGTTCCCCCTCCCAGTTTTTGGCCTTGAGCCACAATTCTGTATGCTCAGAATAAATAAAACGAGCCATTTCTTACCCCAGTTCACCACGGAATGGAGGTCCTTTTCAAGCTCGGCAGCGAGGTTTGCTTTGTCAGCCTCGGTTTTTTTTTTTTGATTGAGGCGAGAGTAAACAGTAGGGTCGTCAGTGTATATGCCTACTTTTTTTTCTTTAAAATGTCTTTCTTTGACTTTCAATAAATTTTAGAAACAAGACTTTTAGTAATTACTTAGAAGAAAACCGTGACAACTTAATTTTAGATTTTAACTAAATATGTTCAAATGATTGAAATAAAAATGTAAAATGATTAGCAGAATATTTTCAAGAAGCAAAATTCTTGTGTTTTCTTTTAGCTGTGAATTTTCATACATCTATATATCAACGGTCAAAAAGAAAAAAATATGACACCAAAAAAAAGTGTTGATAAATAAAAGTTTTTATTTTTTTATTCTTTATTTTTTAATAGAAAGCAACTGAATATCTTTCTTTTAAGGAATCTCCATTCTTGTGAAATAATTCCCTTCTTTATAGGTATGTCATGCCAACAGAAAATAAGCAATTCTAAAACGGTGGTTTCCTGTCGAAACATTTATTTATATAGGTAACCGGAAATTAGACAGAGTTATCGCTCTTGTTCTTTGTCTGTCAGGCCAATTTTCTTCCGTCTTCAATAAAAGAAAAATGAGGGTGTTAAGTGTTTTGCTTGTCCGTAAAAGCATTTTTATTGATCTTTTTCAGGGACTCAGGCAAAAAGATCTAAAATTTCCTTTCACGAAAGTGACGAACGATTTTAAGAGGTGAAATTCTGAAGAGTAGTCTTTTCAGGAATTAATCGAAACAAACTGAAGATGTTTTTTAAATCATCTAAAAGCAAAAGATGGAGTTGCAAAGATCAATATGGCATCATAAGAATCCCTTAGAATAATGCGTATCAGATAAACAGAACATGCAATGAGGTAAAAGCAAATTTGAATATACCGCAATTTGTTTAACATAAACAAGTTAGCATATATATATATATATATATATATATATATATATATATATATACGCTCTCACACCCTGATTGAGCACTCTGGAAGAATGGCATTTACGCATCGATCATTCAGCAATGAATTAGAACACTCTCAGCATCGGTCGGGTTTCAGTACTGGGTAAAAAGCAATCGGCTGTCTAACGGTACTGATGAGCTGTGATACAGCGAAACAGATCTGTCTGCGGATGACTATATATATATATATATATATAGAGAGAGAGAGAGAGAGAGAGAGGAAGGCAGAGTTTAGCGTGTTATAAACAATGGAGTATTGCTGCCATTTATGGTCAGGTGCCCCTGCCGTTCTCCTCAGTGTTCTTGACAAGCTCCAAAGGAGAGTCTGTAATGTGATAGGTACTGATCTGGCGACTCGACTGCAGCCACTTTCCCATCGTCGAAATGTAGCCTCCCTCTGTCTCTTCTATAAATATTTTCATGGCTTCTGCTCGGACGAGCTTAAGTCACTGATGCCTCCTCAACAGGTGTTTACTCGTGCAACCAGACTGGCAACTGGGTCCCACCCATTCACAGTCAGGTTAGCCAAATGCAGGCGACAATTCAACTCCTGCAGCTTCCTCTTTCGCACTTCCCGCCTGTGGAACTCACTCCCGTTTTCTTGCTTTCCTGGCGGCTACAACCTCCAGAAATTTAAATGAAAAGTCAATACTCATCTACTAACCACTGGCCTCTAGCTCTCTCCCCACCCCTGTATAACCTTCCCTTTCTCTCCGCCCATGTATCTGTCATCGCACCTGCTTTCTCAGCTTTCTATTGTTCCTTTCTAACTAGCTTATACTCCTCACTCTTTTCTAATTAATCTTTTTACATTTATGTAACCCCCTGCACATCAGTGGCGTTTCCGCCTTGCTCGGGGTGAAATGATTAAAAAAAAAAACCAACGAAAACCAATACAACCCATCTCCTCCCTTTACCTAAGCTAACCTTTTTCCTCATTCTCTGTTTATAAGGGGTTGGAGAATGCATGTCTTAAAATGACATGTTGAAAACGGCTATTTCCTCTCTAAGTTTTATCTGAATTCACACACATACACACACACACACACACACACACACACACACACACACACACACACATATATATATATATATATATATATATATATATATATATAGTTCATTACAAAAAAGATTTCCAAAGGAAATCAGCAACAGGGAGGAATATTCAAGGAAAAGCTAAAAAGGTTAGTTTGAGTGGGTGGCGGCGTTGGGGAGGTCGCTTAGTCACTTCAGGGAAATTCTAAGGAAAATAGGACTTTTATGATTCTTCAATGGCAAGAAGTAGGAACGGTAGAATTCCACAGAGATTTTGGCATCGATCCAAAGGTTTCAGGAACTGCTTGAGGCCGTTTCGAAAATCCCATCGCAATTTTCGGTGTTCCTTGTAAAACCAGTTAGTTGGAGTCATCATGTCCTTGAAGACAAACGAACGTGAGGGGAAGGTGAAGTCAAAAAAATAATCACTTCTTCTTCTTCTTCTGTGTGCCATGTCCATTTAGACCGTGGCGCTCAAGGCTCTCCACTATTTCCTGTATTTTGTAGTTCCTAATAAATTCTGTCTTTTGATATCTCTCCTAAATCTGGTACCGCCATTTACATGAGCTCATCATTCTTCTTCTTCTTCTTCTTCTTCTTCTTCTTCTTATTCTTCTTCTTCTGTGTGCCATTTCCATTCAGGTTGTGGCGCTCAAGGCTCTCCACTATTTCCTGTATTTTGTAGTTCCTAATAAATTCTGTCTTTTGATATCTCTCCTAAATCTGGTACCGCCATTTACATGAGCTCATCATTCTTCTTCTTCTTCTTCTTCTTCTTATTCTGTGTGCCATTTCCATTCAGGTTGTGGCGCTCAAGGCTCTCCACTATTTCCTGTATTTTGTAGTTCCTAATAAATTCTGTCTTTTGATATATCTCCTAAATCTGGTACCACCTTTTGCATAAGTTCATAATTCTTCTTCTTCTTCTTCTTCTTCTTCTTCTTCTTCTTCTTCTATGTGCCATGTTCCTTCAGGCTGTGGCGCTCGAGGCTCTCCACAACTTCCTCTCTTTTGTCCTCTTAATAAATTTTATCGTTTTAAATACTGTTCCGCCATCATTTATACAAGGTCATTTTTTCTTCATTTTCACTGCAGAGTGTCTCTTTAAGATGTTGGTAATCATGACTCTCCACTATTTCCTGTCCTTTATAATTCTTAGTAACTTCTGCTTTTTGATGTATCTCCTAAATCTTTTACTGCCATTTACACAAGCTCATCATTATTCTTATTCTTCTTTGTGTCGTGTCCTTTGAAGAAATTGGTGATCATGGCTCTCCTCAATTTCCTGTTTTTTTTAGCTCTTAATAAATTTTGTCTTTTTGTAATTTCTCCTGAACCTTTTTCCAACTTTTATTTACACAAGATGATTCTTCTTCTATGTGCCGTGTCCGTTTAGGAAGTTGACGATTATGTGTTGTTTTTCTCTGTCGATCTTGACTTTATTCTGTCCTTTGAATGTCATATTCTCCAAGCCCGTTGTCCACATTATGTGCCTTGTAATTTTAAACTGCCTCTTCTTGATGTTTAAATCCAAGAATCCTTTTCGTTTCGTTTCATTTCTTCTTAAAACTTTGTCGCTGTACGGTCCGTTGTTTACTCAGCATCCTTCTGGAGAACGACATTTCTGTTGCTTTGAGGTCATCGTCAAGTATTCACTGCCACATAGGAACATGTTACATAACAGTTCAGTGAGCTTTTCTTTGTGACAAGATTTTCCTGTTTCTTGATACATTACTTAGTGTCAGAATGAATTATTTTGTTTTATTTTTTTATCAACCCAAGTCTTCATTTTTAGGTATATTTTCTCAGATGTGTGCGTCTATGGTTCTCTACAGCTTCACTTTTACCTCTTTTTTTTCTTCTTATGTTGTTTTCTACAATGCTTGCTTCTTCAAAATAACTCTGACATTCTGGTATTTGTTACACAAAGATGTCAAGAAGATTATATCTCATTTCTCTCAAATCACGGCCCTCCATAGCTTCCTTTCTTTTGCTTTTCTGAGCAACATTTGCTCTTTCATGGTCATCCTTTGATTTTTTTTTTTTTTGTATGTTTTCCCCCCAAACTAGAATATATAACTTTCTCTCTAGAAGGTGCGACGGATAAATTGTCTTCTTAATAATGCCAAAATGAAAATGACACTGGCATCTTATTTTAACAGATATACAGGGTGCGATGGATGAAATGTCGTCTAAATCAGGCCAAAATGAAAATAACACTGACATCTCATTTAACAGATATACAGGGTGCGATGGATGAATTGTCGTCTAAATGACGCAAAAATGAAAATAACACGAACATACCATTTTAAACTGATATATTTACCAAAATTATAAAAACATATCTTGAAATACTAAAGCGTAAATCTTTTCAATAAAATGAAAATTTCTTTAACCTCGGCCTCCAGACGACTTCGTAATCTCCCCCAACTTTTTTAGACATTCCCTTTGTATAATTTGATGAGTGTTGGCATACTCTTTGCCTTCAGTGCATACTTGGTGTTACAAGGACTTTTGTTGGTCTCTCTTTCAGAAGCGGCCGACACATAATCAAGGGAGTTGGAGTCTGGCGATTTAGATGGCCAGATGTACGAAGTAATGTGGTCGCAGAAATTGTCTGACAGCCATAATTGGGTTCTACTGCTTGTGTGGCATGGTGCAGAGTCCTATTGCTACACATTCCATTAGCCTACCCTCTTGACTCAGAGAAGCAATATCTTCTTTAGGCACTTGAGTTTGAGTTTTATGTAACGGCATATCAATATCATATGTATTGTTACGGAAAATCCCGAAGATTAACGAAATGGTTTTAAAAACCGACATATTAAAATTATTTCTTTGAACATTATTTTTAATCGACACTCTTATTTGTTTTTCATCAAACAGTATTTATATATATGTTTTTAATTTAACAGTATATATATATATATATATATATATATATATATATATGTGTGTGTGTGTGTGTGTGTGTGTGCGTGCGTGTGTGTGTGCGTGTGTGTTGATAGGGGCTGCAGGTTCGAATCCTGCCAAATGACGCACTTTTTCGTACAAAAATTTATTGTAAATAATAAGGCCTCTATAAATAAATATATATAAATATACTACTCAAATCCGAGTATCGATTAAAAATAATGTTCAAACAAATAATTTCATATCTATCTATATATCTATATATCTATTCCGAGGGGTGAAATAGTAGCTTTTGAGTTTTGTTTAACGGAATATCAACACCTCTGTGGGTTATTTAACACCAAAAAGTTGGGGTTTTAAGACAATTTTTAATGTTCAGTTATAGCGAGAAGGTTGATTTAAACAGATTTTGATAAATTTTTTTTAATTTGAGAAAAGGAAAGATGTCTTCTAGTTTTGTATTTAAAAATGTATCATGGCAATAAATAATTTTTCCTTCAAAAATATATTTTTAGTAATATTTTTCATTCAAAAGTGTATATTTTTCTATCAAAGTCTATTTTTGTGTACAGTACTGTGCAAAAGTATTAGGACAAGAATTATTTTATCTTTTATGAGGCATCAAAATAAAGTTTAAAATCACCCCTGTCCTACCGGTAGTGTGCAAAAGTATTAGAGACGAGGGTGATTTTCCTAAAAACCTCACTGAAATTTAAATACAGGGTGAAAGTCATACCTTTGCAAGAATTATTTAACTAAAAAAGTGGGGAAGGAAGGCTTTGGAATTTGAATTGGTCTCACAAAGTCTTGATCACAATAGTATTGAACATCTATGGGATATTTTGAAAAAAATTGATAAATCTAATGTTACTTTGCAAGACACGCTTTGGGATCAAATACAAGCTGCTTGGCAGGAGATACCATTAGGTACATTGAAGAAGCTTGTGATGTCAATGCCTGACAGAATAAAGGCTGTGATCAAAGCAAAAGGCTAATATACTAAATATTAAATTTATTTTCAAACAAGTATTTTTTCTTGTTAAAGCATTTGCCGAGTAAATAAAATAAAATTATTTTAATTAAATTGTTTATTTTCTGTCAATATGCCTCATAAAAGATAAAATAGTTGTTGTCTTAATACTTTTGCACAGTACTATATCTATCTATCTATCTATCTATCTATCTATCTATCTCTCTCTCTCTCTATATATATATATATATACTAGGTGCGATTGGTAAATTGTCGAAATTATTTTATTATTTCAAAGCAAAAGGCTATTATACTAAATATTAAATTTATTTTGTAACAAGTATTTTTTCTTGTTAAAGCATTTGTTGAGTAAATCAAATAAAATTATTTTAATTAAATTGTTTATTTTCTGTCAATATGCCTCATAAAAGATAACAAGTTCTTGTATTAATACTTTTGCACAGTACTGTATATATTTCTATAAAAGTGTATTTTTATACTTTGATAGTGTTTTGACCCCAGTTTGGAGGTTAACTATTTGCCCATAGCTGGGACCCTAACAGGTGCTACCATTCCAGGTCAGGGTGGATGTAGGTTTCCGTATTGAGTCTTAGGCAATGTGGGAAAATGAATGTAGTCAGATTGTAGCCATCGCTAGTGATTACTCCAAATAGCTTCGTAATCATTATTATATTACTGAATTCACTGCACGCTCCTCGGATAAACCCCCAGACACGCTGAAATGCTGAAGTGCTCGTACTGGAGTTTCTGGTGCGAATGCCAAACAGTACAGCATGCTGTTTCCTAAATTCTGGCGGAGTGAATTTCGTCATGATACTCTTTTTTTAACTAACGGTTCCCAACTGACCCTACTACAAAATCAAATGCAAAAAAGCACATGCGCAGAATTTTTTAAAAAATGGCGATAATTTACTCTCCACATATTTTGTTACTTTCATCTATACTTAATCCTACACGATCACTCACTGTCCTTTTGCAACTTGTTCTTGCATACATAAGCTCTATCGTCAAATAAATTATACTAGCACTATAGCCCGGAGTTGCTCGGGTGTAATGAAAGCATTAAAACTAATCCATGGTCCTAGAGCTCAGAATCAGAGTAAAGAATATTTGAAATAATAAAATAATTGCGACAATTTATCAATCGCACCTAGTATATATATATATATATATATATATATATATATATATATATATACTAGCAGTATAGCCCGGCGTTACTCGGCTGTAATGAAAGCTTTAAAATAAATCAATGGTCCTGGAGCTCAGATGCTTTGGACGTTGACACGAAAGACTAAAAAGCAATAGTTGTTTCCAGTTAAAGCGAAACCGTTGACTGAAAGAAAAATGAATGGATGTAAGTCAAATTTTAATTTCCTGGTATCGATATGAAATAAGATTTTTTCGTCGTAAACTGAATTTTGAAGTCTAAATAAGTCCTCTGAGTAAATGGTATCATGACTGAGACTAAGAACTACAATTATACATACTTAGAGCCAAACTCGAAGCAAAAACTAAAATAAAAGGGCTGAAAAAAATACAGACATACAGGCAGATAAACAGACACACACGCAAACATCTTGCCTTTTATATTGTTGGGACGCCCGCGCCTATTCGGCTATAATGGACTATTCCATTACGATGTAAAGTAATGGTGGCATCTACGTGAGGAGAGTGTGCCGAGCAGCCAATCGACAAGTCAGTCGTAGACTTCCGGTGACGACCCGGAAGTACCCATTGCTCATACTACGTCTTACGACGGTTGAGACGATTAACCCTTATTCTTGTATTGGATACTAATAACCTTTGTAAATCCTATTTTCACGGAATACAACAATTAACCTATTCCTGTTGTTGAGTTATTTATTCTTACTCACGACATAACATATATATATATATATATAGAATCAATTTTCTGCACTATTGTAAGAACTGCAACCTTGAAACTTCTGAATATCGTTTCTTATGTCTATGAGTGTATCAAATTTGATTAAAATTGGACCACTCCTTTTATAACCCGATTTTTTCGATTATCGATTTTCGATATTTATCGGGGTTACCTCGACACAAAACCTAGCTAAGAACACTCACAGACGCATATCGTACAACTCTGAAAATTTTTTAAAAAATCGGTTCAGCCGTTTTTGAGTCTATAGGTAACGGACACACACAGACACATACACACACGCGCGAGCGCGCACACACACACACACACACACACACAGAGACAAAGTTCCATTTATGAATAAGTTTAGATTTCCGGTTTAGGGTTGGGTTTGCGGTTTTTTTTAAAAGTCTATTTCAACTATATTCTTTTAATTTCATCGTCTAAACTCTGAAATTTTATTTACAAATTATTATTAATATTACATTCACCAAGCATTCTTTCCTCACTATGTTCCTACAGTTTCAATTTGCTCAGTCTTTCAAACAGGATTAGAGGATTATCTCTAGTTTCCTTTTTAGGGTTGGGTTTCCGGTTCCTTCTAAATTCTTCTTTAACTCTATACTTCTAATATCTCCGTCTAAACTATGAAATTTTATTTGCTAATTATTATTAATATTAAATTCCCCAAGCATTCTTCCCTCACTATGCCTACAGTTTCAATTTCTCTGTTCTTTTGAAAGGGGTAGATAAAACTGCCTACATATAGACAGGTAACGAAGTCAGCAGATATACAAAGACAGAAAGGGGTGTAAGACAAGGATGCGTCTTTTCACCGGATCTGTACAACTGGTACAGCGAGACTATTGTGAGGACCCTAGATGTTATGCCAGGATTCGTAATCGAAGGCTACAATTTAAACAACATAAGGTACGCAGATGATACGCTAACAGCAGACACAGGTACGCTAATAGCAGTCACAGAAAGCAAACTACAAGACCCCCTACAGAAGGTAGCTGAAGGGAGTTACATGAAAGGACTGCAAATAAACTGCAAGAAAACCGAATGCGTGGTCATCAGACAGATATCACGTAACAGTTCATCCCTCTTTTCTTTATTTCCATATCAAGTCCATATTACAATCAATACATAAACTGACCCCTCACTTTGTGGTCACAGCAGTTTCTATACATTTATATTCCTGAGATCCAAAAGCACCAGCAGGCATTCCAGAAGTTGAGTAAAGTATTAAGAAACAGGACAATTTCACTAGAAACAAAGAGAGTACTGGATTGCTATGTGATGTCTGTTCTTCAATATGGCAGTAAATGCTGGACAATCCCACCAAAGATCTAAGGAGATATTTGAAGCAAACGAAATGTGGATCTACAGTAGCATATTGGATATAAAGTGGGAGTCAGTCATATCTCTTCCTTCTCTCAATCCACCCTGTTAGTATCAGATTTTCTAAGCACGCTTTCCTCATTATTTCATCTGGCTCTTCTTGATGTTAAGAATACCTTTCTTATTTGTTTCCATTTTCTCTAAAACCTCGTCGTTGCTCACATGTTCAGTCCATTGTATCCTCAGCATCTTTCTGTAGAACCGCATTTGAAGTTTCTTCTTCATCGTTGAGGAGATAGTTCAGCACTCCCTGCCATCCAGGCGGACAGATATCACGTAACAGTTCATCCCTCTTTTCTTTATTTCCAACGATTTTTTCTAAGACAAGGATTTGTCTTTTCACTGGATCTGTTCAACTTGTACAGCGAGAATATTTTGAGGACCCGAGAAGTTATACCTGGATTCGTCATCAGAGGCCACAATTTAAACAATCTCAGGTACGCAGATGATACAGTGCTAATAGCAGACACAGAAAATTAAATTCACTAAGCATTCATTGATCACTATGTTCCAACAATTTCTATTTGCTCGGTCTTTCGAACAGGAGTAAAGGATTATCTCTTGTTTTCTTGTTTAGGATTGGGTTTCCGGTTCCTTCTAAATTCTACTTTAACTCTATACTTCTAATATCTCTGTCTAAACTATGAAATTTTATTTGCTTATTATTATTAATATTAAATTCCTCAAGCATTCTTCCCTCACTATTCCTACAGTTTCAATTTCTCTGTTCTTTTGAAAGGGGGAGATAAAACTGCCTGCAAACGGACAAGTAACAAAGATAGAAAGGGGCGTAAGACAAGGATGTATCTTTTCACCGGATCTATTCAACTGGTACAGTGAGACTATTCTGAGAACCCTAGATGTTATGTCAGGATTTGTAATCGAAGGCCACAATTTGAACAACATAAAGTACGCAAACGATACAGTGCTGATTGCAGACACAGAAAGGAAACTACAAGACCCCCTACAGAAGGTAGCTGAAGAGAGTGACAAAAAAACTACAAAGAAACTGCAAGAAAAATGAATGCATGGTCATCAGCAAAAAGAGCAGCCCCAAAATACCAAATACAGGTGGTGGATATTAAAATCAAGCAGGTACAAAAATTTAAATAGCTTGGAAGTGTTATAACAGAAGACAGAAAGTGCGACAGAGATCCGAAGGCAAATTAGCATGGCAAAGGAAGCATTCCAGAAGCTGAGTTTAGTATGAAGAGACATGAAACTTTCATTAGAAGCAAGGAAGCGGATACTAGATTGCTATGTAATGTCAGTTCTTCAATATGGCCGTGAATGTTGGACAATATCATCAAAGATGAAGGAAAACATGAAGCAACTGAAATGTGGTTCTACAGAAAAATATTGGATATAAAATGGGGGATCAATTCCATATTACAATCAATATATAAACTGACCCCTCACTTTGTGGTCACAGCAGTTTCTATACATTTAATTTCCTGAGATCCAAAAGCACATGGAGGCATTCCAGAAGTTGAGTAAAGTATTAAGACACAGGACAATTTCGCGAGAAACAAAGAAGAGAGTACTGGATTGCTATATGATGTCAGTTCTTCAATATGGCCGTGAATGTTGGACAATATCATCAAAGATGAAGGAAAACATGAAGCAACTGAAATGTGGTTCTACAGAAGGCTGCTGCGAATATCATGGACCGAGCATGTGAGCAATGGTGAGGTTTTGGAAAGCATGGAGACGAAAAGGAAATTAATACTGAGCATCAGGAAGAGACAGCTAAAGTTCTTGGGACAAGCAATGAGGAAGAATGTCTTGGAGAACCTGATACTATAGACTAAACTATCGCCCGGTTCACACTTCACCCACGTGTATTGAACAGGTGTAGAGGCTCATCCCTTGTTCCCTGTTTAGGATGTGGTTTCCGGCTTTCTCTTTTCCACTCTATTCACTTTTACGTCGCCCCCTGCGCATCAGTGGCGCTACCGCCTTGCTCGGGGTGATATGATTAAAAAAAAACTAGATAGAGGGAAAAAGAGACAGAGGAAAGCAGCGGATAACATATTCGAAAGACCTGCGCAGGTGGATGACAGAGCGGGTGTTGCGTGGTGTTACAGGAGAAACTGTGCTTAGAGTCACAAGGATTAGGGAGACGTGGAAGGCCATGAGCGCTTACATTTTAAAAGGACAAAACACATAGAAGAAGAAGAAGAAGAAGAAGAAGAAGAAGAAGAAGAAGAAGAAGAAGAAGAAGAAGCTTGAGTAATTAGATGGTGGAACAAGATTTAAGAGAAATAATTGAAAGGCAAAATTTATTAAGAGCTACAGAGGACAGGAAATTGTGGAGAGCTATTATCGTCTACGTCCTGGGGGGACACGACACAAAGAAGAAGAAGAAGAAGAAGAAGAAGAAGAAGAAGAAGAAGAAGAAGATGTTTATCCTCTTTTTTCCGTTTTAGGATTCGGTTTCCAGTTCTTTCTAAAGTCTTCAATATTAACGATTGTTCTTTGTTTTTTACGCTAATACAACTACATCCAGTTACCCTCTACCCGAGTACCTCTTGGGCTTTGCATTGGGGGAACATTAGTAAAATAGATAAAATGTATCTTTCTCAGTGTTAGCAGTAATTTTTTTTTTTTTTGTAGTCATTATTCTTAAAATTTCCTCATAAATTTCTTAACTTTTGTCAATAAAGCCACATCTTTGCTTCGAGCTTTTTTTCTTTGTCTACAATGAAAATGTCTTGAATCCACCGGCATGCAGAGGATTTAATGTTACCTAGGCTTATCGATTTCGCAACGAGGAAATCTTTAAGAAAATGGTAACAAAAAGAACACTTATACTGAGAATTAGAAAAAGACAGACGACTTTTAAAGGACACCTAATAAAAAACAAGGTCTTTGAAAATCTAAGACTAACAGAACGTATCGAAGGCAAGCAAGATACGTGAAGGTAGTGGTCTACCTACTTGACGAGAAAGTGTGAATGAATACCGAGACAAAGGAAGGGATAGGCTTGATAAAAGGGGAAAACATTGGTGAGGGCCAGGAATGAAGCTGAGAATGAAGGGAGAAGAATGGCAGAAAAGGCATGCTGTAGTTGTTAAAAAAGAAGAAGAAGAAGTAGAAAAAGAAGAAGAAGAATAGCAGAAAAGGCAGGTGGTTGTTGTTGAAGAAGAAGAAGAAGAAGAAGAAGAAGAAGGAGAAGAAGAATGGTAGAAAAGGCAGGCTGTAGTTGTTAAAAAAGAAGACGAGGAGGAGGAGGAGGAGGAATGACAGAAAAGGTAGTTTGTTGTTGCTGAAAAAAAAGAGGAAGAAGAAGAAGAAGAAGAAGAAGAAAATGGCAGAAAAGGCAGGTTGTTGTTGTTGTTGAAGAAGAAGAAGAAGAGGAAGAAGAAGAGTGGCAGAAAAGGCAGGTTGCTGTTGTTGTTGAATAAGAAGAAGAAGAAGAAGAAGAAGAAGAAGAAGAATGGCAGAAAAGGCAGGTAGTTGTTGTTGAAGGAAAAGAAGAAGAAGAAGAAAATGGCAGAAAAGGCAAATTGTTGTTGTTGTTGTTGAAGAAGAAGAAGAAGAAGAAAAGACAGGCTGGAGTTGTTAAAAAAGAAGAAGAAGAAGAAGCAGAAGAAGAAGAAGAATGGCAGAAAATGCAAGTTGTTGTTGTTGTTGAAGAAGAAGAAGAAGAAGAAGAAGAAGAAGAAAATTGCAGAAAAGGAAGGTTGTCGTTGTTGTTGAAGAAGAAGAAGAAGAAGAAGAAGAAGAAGAAGAAGAAGAAGAAGAAAAGGCAGACTGGAGTTGTTAAAAAAAAAGAAGAAGAAGAAGAAGAAGAAGAAGAAGAAGCAGAAGAAGAAGAAGAATGGCAGAAAAGGCAGGCTGTAACTGTTGCTAAAAAAGAAGAAGAAGAGGAGGAGGAGGAATGACAGAAAAGGCAGTTTGTTGTTGCTGAAGAAAAAAGAAGAAGAAGAAGAAGAAAATGGCAGAAAAGGCAGGTTGTTGTTCTTCTAAAGAAGAAGAAGAAGAATGGCAGAAAAGGCAGGCAGTAGTTGTTAAAAACGAAGAAGAAGAAGAAGAATAGCAGAAAATGCAGGTTGTTGTTGTTGAAGAAGAAGAAGAAGAAGATGAAGAAGAAGAAGAAGAAGAAGAAGAAGAATAGCAGAAAAGGCAGGTTGTTGTTTTTGTTGAAGAAGAAGAAGAAGAAGAAGAAGAAAATGGCAGAAAAGACAAGTTGTTGTTGTTGTTGAAGAAGAAGAAGAAGAAGAAGAAGAATGGCAGAAAAGGCAGGCTGTAGTTGTTAAAGAAGAAGAAGAAGAGGAAGAAAACTGGCAGAAAAGGCAGGTTGTTGTTGTTGAAGGAAAAGAAGAAGAACAAGACGAAGAATAGAAGAAAAGGCAGGTTGTTGTTGTTGAAGAAGAAGAAGAAGAAGAAGAAGAAGAAGAAGAAGAAGAAGAATGGCAGAAAATGCAGGCTGGAGTTGTTAAAAAGAAGAAGAAGAAGGAGATGAAGAAGAAGAAGAAGAAGAATAGCAGAAAAGGCAGGTTGTTGTTGTTGAAGGAAAAGAAGAAAGAAGAAGAAAATGGCAGAAAAGGCAAGTTGTTGTTGTTGTTGAAGAAGAAGAAGAAGAAGAAGAAGAAGAAGAAAGGCAGGAAAGGCAGGCTGCAGTTGTTAAAAAAGAAGAAGAAGAAGAAGAAGAATGGCAGAAAAGGCAGGTAGTTGTTGGTGAAGGAAAAGAAGAAGAAGAAGAAAATGGCAGAAAAGGCAAATTGTTGTTGTTGTTGTTGAAGAAGAAGAAGAAGAAGAAGAAGAAGAAGAAGAAGAAGAAGAAGAAGAAGAAGAAGAAAAGACAGGCTGGAGTTGTTAAAAAAGAAGAAGAAGAAGAAGCAGAAGAAGAAGAAGAATGGCAGAAAATGCAAGTTGTTGTTGTTGTTGAAGAAGAAGAAGAAGAAGAAGAAGAAGAAAATTGCAGAAAAGGAAGGTTGTCGTTGTTGTTGAAGAAGAAGAAGAAGAAGAAGAAGAAGAAGAAGAAGAAGAAGAAGAAAAGGCAGACTGGAGTTGTTAAAAAAAAAAGAAGAAGAAGAAGAAGAAGAAGAAGAAGAAGAAGCAGAAGAAGAAGAAGAATGGCAGAAAAGGCAGGCTGTAACTGTTGCTAAAAAAGAAGAAGAAGAGGAGGAGGAGGAATGACAGAAAAGGCAGTTTGTTGTTGCTGAAGAAAAAGAAGAAGAAGAAGAAGAAAATGGCAGAAAAGGCAGGTTGTTGTTCTTCTAAAGAAGAAGAAGAAGAATGGCAGAAAAGGCAGGCAGTAGTTGTTAAAAACGAAGAAGAAGAAGAAGAATAGCAGAAAATGCAGGTTGTTGTTGTTGAAGAAGAAGAAGAAGAAGATGAAGAAGAAGAAGAAGAAGAAGAAGAAGAAGAAGAAGAATAGCAGAAAAGGCAGGTTGTTGTTTTTGTTGAAGAAGAAGAAGAAGAAGAAGAAGAAAATGGCAGAAAAGACAAGTTGTTGTTGTTGTTGAAGAAGAAGAAGAAGAAGAAGAAGAATGGCAGAAAAGGCAGGCTGTAGTTGTTAAAGAAGAAGAAGAAGAGGAAGAAAACTGGCAGAAAAGGCAGGTTGTTGTTGTTGAAGGAAAAGAAGAAGAACAAGACGAAGAATAGAAGAAAAGGCAGGTTGTTGTTGTTGAAGAAGAAGAAGAAGAAGAAGAAGAAGAAGAAGAAGAAGAAGAAGAAGAAGAAGAAGAAGAATGGCAGAAAATGCAGGCTGGAGTTGTTAAAAAGAAGAAGAAGAAGGAGATGAAGAAGAAGAAGAAGAAGAATGGCAGAAAAGGCAGGTTGTTGTTGTTGAAGGAAAAGAAGAAAGAAGAAGAAAATGGCAGAAAAGGCAAGTTGTTGTTGTTGTTGAAGAAGAAGAAGAAGAAGAAGAAGAAGAAGAAGAAAGGCAGGAAAGGCAGGCTGCAGTTGTTAAAAAAGAAGAAGAAGAAGAAGAAGAATGGCAGAAAAGGCAGGTAGTTGTTGGTGAAGGAAAAGAAGAAGAAGAAGAAAATGGCAGAAAAGGCAAATTGTTGTTGTTGTTGTTGAAGAAGAAGAAGAAGAAGAAGAAGAAGAAGAAGAAGAAGAAGAAGAAGAAGAAAAGACAGGCTGGAGTTGTTAAAAAAGAAGAAGAAGAAGAAGCAGAAGAAGAAGAAGAATGGCAGAAAATGCAAGTTGTTGTTGTTGTTGAAGAAGAAGAAGAAGAAGAAGAAGAAGAAGAAAATTGCAGAAAAGGAAGGTTGTCGTTGTTGTTGAAGAAGAAGAAGAAGAAGAAGAAGAAGAAGAAGAAGAAGAAGAAGAAGAAGAAAAGGCAGACTGGAGTTGTTAAAAAAAAGAAGAAGAAGAAGAAGAAGAAGAAGAAGAAGAAGCAGAAGAAGAAGAAGAATGGCAGAAAAGGCAGGCTGTAACTGTTGCTAAAAAAGAAGAAGAAGAGGAGGAGGAGGAATGACAGAAAAGGCAGTTTGTTGTTGCTGAAGAAAAAGAAGAAGAAGAAGAAGAAAATGGCAGAAAAGGCAGGTTGTTGTTCTTCTAAAGAAGAAGAAGAAGAATGGCAGAAAAGGCAGGCAGTAGTTGTTAAAAACGAAGAAGAAGAAGAAGAATAGCAGAAAATGCAGGTTGTTGTTGTTGAAGAAGAAGAAGAAGAAGATGAAGAAGAAGAAGAAGAAGAAGAAGAAGAAGAAGAAGAAGAAGAAGAATAGCAGAAAAGGCAGGTTGTTGTTTTTGTTGAAGAAGAAGAAGAAGAAGAAGAAGAAAATGGCAGAAAAGACAAGTTGTTGTTGTTGTTGAAGAAGAAGAAGAAGAAGAAGAAGAAGAATGGCAGAAAAGGCAGGCTGTAGTTGTTAAAGAAGAAGAAGAAGAGGAAGAAAACTGGCAGAAAAGGCAGGTTGTTGTTGTTGAAGGAAAAGAAGAAGAACAAGACGAAGAATAGAAGAAAAGGCAGGTTGTTGTTGTTGAAGAAGAAGAAGAAGAAGAAGAAGAAGAAGAAGAAGAAGAATGGCAGAAAATGCAGGCTGGAGTTGTTAAAAAGAAGAAGAAGAAGGAGATGAAGAAGAAGAAGAAGAAGAATGGCAGAAAAGGCAGGTTGTTGTTGTTGAAGGAAAAGAAGAAAGAAGAAGAAAATGGCAGAAAAGGCAAGTTGTTGTTGTTGTTGAAGAAGAAGAAGAAGAAGAAGAAGAAGAAGAAAGGCAGGAAAAGGCAGGCTGCAGTTGTTAAAAAAGAAGAAGAAGAAGAAGAAGAATGGCAGAAAAGGCAGGTAGTTGTTGGTGAAGGAAAAGAAGAAGAAGAAGAAAATGGCAGAAAAGGCAAATTGTTGTTGTTGTTGAAGAAGAAGAAGAAGAAGAAGAAGAAGATGAAGAAGAAGAATGGCAGAAAAGGCAGGTTGTTGCTGTTGAACAAGAAGAAGAAGAAGAAGAAGAATGGCAGAAAAAGCAGTTTGTTGTTGTTGGAGGAAAAGAAGAAGAAGAAGAAGAATATGGCAGAAAAGGCAAGTTGTTGTTGTTGAAGAAGAAGAAGAAGAAGAAGAAGAAGAAGAAGAAGAATGGCAGAAAAGGCAGGCTGGAATTGTTAAAAAAGAAAAAAGAAGAAGAAGAAAAAGAATGGCAGAAAAGGCATGTTGTTGTTGTTGAAGAAGAAGAAGAAGAAAATGGCCGAAAAGGCAAGTTGTTGTTGTTGTTGTTGAAGAAGAAGAAGAAGAAGAAGAAGAAGAAGAAGAAGAAGAAGAAGAAGAAGAAGTATGGCAGAAAAGGCAGTCTGGAGTTGTTAAAAAAGAAGAAGAAGAAGAAGAATGGCAGAAAAGGCAGGCTGTTGTTGTTGTTGAAGGAAAAGAAGAAGCAGAAGAAAAGGCCGAAAAGGCAAGTTGTTGTTGTTGTTGAAGAAGAAGAAGAAGAAGAAGAAGAAGAAGAAGAAGAAGAAGAAGAAGAAGAATGGCAGAAAAGGCAGGTTGTTGTTGTTGAAGGTAAAGAAGAAGAAGAAGAAGAAGAAAATGGCCGAAAAGGCAAGTTGTTGTTGTTGTTGAAGAAGAAGATAAAGAAGAAGAAGAAGAAGAAGAATGGCAGAAAAGGCAGGCTGGAGTTGTTAAAAAGAAGAAGAAGAAGAAGAAGAAGAAGAAGAAGAAGAAGAATGGCAGAAAAGGCAGGCTGTAGTTGTTAAAAACGAAGAAGAAAAAGAAGAATGGCAGAAAAGGCAGGTAGTTGTTGTTGAAGGAAAAGAAGAAGAAGAAGAAGAAAATGGCAGAAAAGGCAAGTTGTTGTTGTTGTTGAAGAAGAAGAAGAAGAAGGAGAAGAAGAAGAAGAAGAAGAAGAAGAAGAAGAAGAATGGCAGAAAATGCAGGCTGGAGTTGTTAAAAAAGAAGAAGAAGAAGAAAGAAATGAAGAAGAAGAAGAAAAAGAAGAAAAAGAATGGCCGAAAAGGCAGGTTGTTGTTGTTGAAGGAAAAGAAGAAGAAGAAGAAAATTGCAGAAAAGGCAGGTTGTTGTTGTTGTTGAAGAAGAAGAAGAAGAAGAAGAAGAAGAAGAAGAAGAATGGCAGAAAAGGCAGGTGGTTGTTGTTGTTGTTGTTGAAGAAGAAGAAGAATAAGGGGGAGGAGGAGGAAGGAAGAAGAAGAAGAAGAAGAAGAAGAAGAAGAAGAAGAAGAAGAAGAAGAAGAAGAAGAAGAAGAAGGGGAATGGCAGAAAAGGCAGGCTGGAGTTGTTAAAAAAGAAGAAGAAGAAGTATGGCAGAAAAGGCAGGTGGTTGTTGTTGTTATTGAAGAAGAAGAAGAAGAAGAAGAAGAATGACAGAAAAGGCAGGCTGGAGTTGTTAAAAAAGAAGAAGAAGAAGAAGAAGAAGAAGAAGAATGGCAGAAAAGGCAGGTTATTTTTGTTGTTGAAGAAGAAGAAGAGCAACAACAACAACAAGATGAAGAAGAATAGCAGAAAATGCAGGTTGTTGCTGTTGAACAAGAAGAAGAAGAAGAAGAATGGCAGAAAAAGCAGGTTGTTGTTGTTGAAGGAAAAGAAGAAGAAGAAGAAGAAGAATATGGCAGAAAAGGCAAGTTGTTGTTGTTGAAGAAGAAGAAGAAGATGAAGAAGAATGGCTAAAAATGCAGGTTGTTGTTGTTGAACAAGAAGAAGAAGAAGAATGGCAGAAAAGGCAGGTTGTTGTTGTTGTTGTTGAAGAAGAAGAACAACAACAACAACAACAAGATGAAGAAGCATAGCAGACAAGGCAGGTTGTTGTTGTTGAAGAAGAAGAAGAAGAAGAATGGCAGAAAAGGTAGGTTGTTGTTGTTGTTAAAAAAGAAGAAGATGAATAGCAGAAAAGGCAGGTGGTTGTTGTTGTTGTTGAAGAAGAAGAAGAAGAAGAAGAAGAAGAAGGAGGAGGAGGAGGAAGAGGAGAAGATGAAGAAGAAGAATGGCAGAAAAGGCAGGTTGTTGTTGTTGTTGAAGAAGAAGAAGAAGAAGAAGAAGAAGAAGAAGAATGGCAGAAAAGGCAGGCTGGAGTTGTTAAAAAAGAAGAAGAAGAAGGAGAAGTATGGCAGAAAAGGCAGGTGGTTGTTGTTGTTGTTGAAGAAGAAGAAGAAGAAGAAGTAGAAGAAGAAGGAGGAGGAAGAGGAGAAGAAGAAGAAGAAGAAGAAGTAGAAGAAAAAGAAGAAGAAGAAGAATGGCAGAAAAGGCAGGCTGGAGTTGTTAAAAACGAAGAAGTAGAAGAAGAATATGGCAGAAAAGGCAGGTTATTGTTGTTGTTGAAGAAGAAGAAGAACAACAACAACAACAAGATGAAGAAGAATAGTAGAAAATGCAGGTTGTTGCTGTTGAACAAGAAGAAGAAGAAGAATGGCAGAAAAGGCAGGTTGTTGTTGTTGTTGAAGAAGAAGAACAACAACAACAAAGACAAGATGAAGAAGAATAGCAGACAAGGCAGGTTGTTGTTGTTAAAAAAGAAGAAGAATATGAATAGCAGAAAAGGCAGGTTGTTGTTGTTGTTGAAGAAGAAGAAGAAGAAGAAGGAGGAGGAGGAGGAGGAGGAAGAGGAGAAGAAGAAGAAGAAGAAGAAGAAGAAGAAGAAGAAGAATGTCAGAAAAGGCAGGTTGTTGTTGTTGTTGAAGAAGAAGAAGAAGAAGAAGAAGAAGAAGAAGAAGAAGAAGAAGAATGGCAGAAAAGGCAGGCTGGAGTTGTTAAAAAAGAAGAAGAAGAAGAAGAAGTATGGCAGAAAAGGCAGGTGGTTGTTGTTGTTGTTGTTGAAGAAGAAGAAGAAGAAGAAGAAGAAGAAGAAGAAGAATGGCAGAAAAGGCAGGTTGTTGTTGTTGTTGAAGAAGATGAAGAAGAAGAAGAAGAAGAAGATGAAGAAGACAAATAGCAGAAAATGCAGGTTGTTGCTGTTGAACAAGAAGAAGAAGAAGAATGGCAGAAAAGGCAGGCAGTAGTTGTTAAAAAAAGAAGAAGAAGAAGAAGAAGAAGAAATATTTTTGCATAAATAAATTATTTTTTATGCATGTCTCCATTATTAGTCGTGCTAAATCTCTTCCTACGCAGTTTTTGTTAAGCCATTTCTCTTTCGCCGGTGAGTATTTGAAGTTACTTTAATAGAAATATACATTGTTATAAATTTTAATATAAATATGCATTTTGCTATGAATATGTATTGTCGTTCCTTTAATATAAAAAGGTTTTGGTGTTTATTTCTATATAAATATGTATTGTTAGTCATTTTAACATAAATATGCACTACTAGTGATTTTACTATAAATAAATATTCAGTCAGTCAGTTTCGTGCCATACGTGATACACGCTTGGGCGATCATGTCTCGAAAGAGGCATGACTGACTGGGCAGAAGATTATCCCGCAGTAGGTTGCCATTGCTTCCTGCGGTAGACTGGTTGCCGACCAAGGCTATAGAACCCAATCTGTCCTGCTATTTAACCCATAACTAGAAGGAAAAGAAATGTATTATACTATTAAGTAGTAATTAGTGGGGGATCGGTTTCCTATTGTTATGAAGTAATAAACTGATCCCCCACTTTATGACCAGTAGAAGACTTCATCATTATTCCAACTACTATATTCAGTCAGTCAGTTAAGTGCCATACGTGATACACGCTTGGGCGATCATGTCTCGAAAGAGACAACTGACTGGCAGAAGATTATCCCGCAGTAGGTTGCCATTGCTTTCTGCGGTAGACTGGTGTGAACATGAAAGGGCGACTAGCGGCGGCTCTGGAAAAAGAGTTCGTTTGTGTCTGGCGTGCAGAGCAGTAATCTGTTCCAAAGAAAGAAAATAATAATAATACTCACCGCTGTCTTAATAATCCACCTTCAGCTCAGTCTAAAGGAAAAAAGAGAGGAGGCCCTCGAGTGGAATTTTTATAGACTGAGGAAATGGATTATGGGTAGAGAAATGGATTATAAAACTGACCGACCAAGTTCACTCGGCAGTGAGTGGCGTCAATTTCTTGGCGAGGAGCTGACGCAGAGAGACGCAGTGAAAAGGTGGAAGGAGGAAAGTGGAGTAGGAAGAGGAAGAGGCGTAGCAAGAAGCCAGCTGGGAGAGCGTTGAATTGAAATCCAACGGTCTGCGGTTCGATCCCCGGTTCTGCACTCACTAGAAGAAAGTGTGCAACAAGCTATTTCGGCGTAATGGGGGACAGGTTCGACCTGAAATTGATTCCAGAGTTCAGTGGCTCAACCCCAGTACTTGGCTGGGTAGAAAAAGTGGAACTGCATTGTCTCTTGTCTGGTGTCAAAAACATTGAACATGTGATTCCTCTGCGTTTGTCCGGTGGGGCTTTCGCTGTGTATCAACAGCTCAGTGCTGAGGAAAAACAGAATTATGAGAGGATCAAGGCAGCCCTATACAAAGCGTTTGCTATCGACCCCGCCACTGCCTGGGAGCAATTTGAGGCAAGACAATTACATCCTGGCGAAACTGTGGACGTATATTTGGCCGAGCTGACGAAGTTGACGGTGTTGTTCGGTGGGCTGCCCGAGCGGGCCTTGGCATATAAATTTCTGGCGGGGCTCCCAACCGGAGCAAAACAGCTCCTGCGGGCGAGCTCAAACATAACCTCGTTGCCCCTTAATGACCTGGTGGACCGAGCCAGAACCGTGATGAAGGATAATTCCGAGCTGAGAGATCCGATAATCGCCGCTGCACAATCCACACCGAGTGATGATAAACCGTCTCAGGGCCTTAGCCCGCGTGGTGGGGTCGTGTGCTATAGGTGCGATGGCCAGGGCCACATTGCAAGGAACTGCAGACGGCGACCGACAGCTGTTCGCTGCTACCGGTGTAATGAAACCGGACATATGGCCCGGGATTGTGCGGGAAACGGGGCCGGGGACAAGGTGCCGGCGTCGACCTTTCCCCAAAGCAGAAATTAGAGGCGCTTCCGATCATTCAGGTCTATGTCAACGAGACATTGTGCTCAGCACTCCTCGACTCCGGGTGCTCCCGCACCATAGTGTTCGTAGACCTCTGCCACACTTGGAAGGAGAAGGGTGTCAGGGTAACCACCATCAGTGGAGAATCGCGGACATGTTGCGGGGTGGGTGCGATAAACATCCGTACAAGAACAGGAAACTCGGCCAACGTCGAGGCGCTAGTAGCGCTCAAAAAACCACTGAACTTCGACCTGCTTCTAGGCTATGATGCCATCAGAGCCCTAGGTGGTGTTCACATAACGCAGACGGGGGAAGTGCAGTTTCAAGAGAGGACCCCAGTGTGCGCAGCGCTGAGGATCGACCAGCCAGACTTTAGTGTCGAATTTGACCAGCACCAGAAGGCTTGGACCGCCTCATGGAAGTGGTCGGGAAATCAGGAGCCAGCAAAATTGCGGAACGAAGTAGCCGAGTACCATGTGCCCGACCAAATAAGGCCTGCATACGAAGAGGAGCTTCGTGAATGGATCAAGGATGGCTGGTTAATTCCTTACCCCTATGAGAAACTTGGACCTCCCAAAGGTTTGATCCCGCTGATGGCGGTTACTCAGCACAACAAAGCAAAAGTGAGGCCAGTGATGGACTACCGCGAACTAAATGCGTGTTGATGCATTTACGGCAGATGCTGATGTTTGCGCCAGCAAGCTACGAGAATGGCGCCAGCAGGGTTCCAATGTGTCCCTGCTGGATCTAAGAAAAGCGTATCTGCAGGTCCGGGTCAGCGAAACGATGTGGCCGTTTCAGACGGTGGTGTTTGCCGGCAGAAGGTACTGCCTTACCAGACTGGGCTTCGGGCTGAACGTGGCACCCCAAATAATGAAGACCATAGTCAACGCTGTGTTGTCACAGCAAGAAACAATGAAAGAGGGGACATCGACGTACCTTGATGACATATACGTGAACGAAGACGTTGTATCATCATCACGCGTAAGGACCAAACTGGCCGAGTTTGGCCTGATTTGCAAGGACCCGGAACATTTGGAGGATGGCGCCCGTGTCTTGGGCCTGAAAGTTCGAAAGGAGCGGGGGACCTTGAAGTGGGGGCGCGGAACTGCAATTCCTGAAGTACCCGAAGTCTTCACAAGACGAGTGGTCTTCTCCCTGTGTGGAAAACTTGTGGGGCACCTACCAGTGTGTGGATGGACTCGTGTAGCAACAGGCACCATAAAAAGGAGGGCAAGCGCAGTCACCAAAGACTGGGATGATGAAACGACGGACGATCTGTTGGTTCGCATGGTGAAGGAGACCATCGCAAGGGTAAAGCAGGATGACCCCGCAAAGGGAGACTGGTGTGTGCAGGGAGACGAATTGAGCGTGTGGGTGGATGCGAGCTCTGTGGCGATTGGTGTGCTGCTTGAGGAGAACGGAGCTGCGATTGAGGACGCCTGCTGGCTGCGACCGACGAATGACGCTGCTCACATCAACCTGGCAGAGCTCGATGCGGTGACGAAAGGCATTAACCTGGCACTCCAGTGGAAAGTCAAGAAATTACACATACACACAGATTCGCTGTGCGTGTACCACTGGATATCAAACACACTGACAGGTAAGGCCAGGGTGCGCACCAAGGCGGCCAGCGAGATGCTGATCAGACGGAGGTTGGAGACCATAAGAAAGCTAGTAACAGAGTACAATCTGTCTGTGGATGTGGTACTTGTCACCTCAAACTGCAACCTCGCTGATAGGCTCACTCGGGTGCCTCAGAGATGGATTGATGCCGTGAAGAAAGAAGCTGGGCCAGTACCGTTACTATGTGCTGCCTCTGTGGAGGCGGCAGACAAAATCAGGGAAATACACCACATCAGTGGGCACCCCGGAGTGAGACGGACATGCTATTTTGTACAATTGACCAATCCGTCAGTGTCAAAAAGTGCAGTGAGAGCGGTGGTCAAGGAATGCCAAACATGCCAGTCAATCGACCCCGCCCCAGCGAGATGGCGGAGGGGTCGGCTGGGAACAGACATGACTTGGAGCCGACTGGGTATGGACATAACCCATTATGGCAGCCAGCACTTCCTCACACTGATAGATTGCGGACCGACGAGGTTTGCGATCTGGCGCCCGTTGGCACGCCAGGACTCCTCCAGTGTCATCCGTGAATTGGAATCCATATTTTACGAAAGGGGGCCGCCTGAAGAGATCCTCACGGACAACGATACTGCCTTCTGCAGCGTGGAATTTAGGCGTTTTGTAGACGAGTGGGGGATCAGGCTCAGACACCGATGTGCATATGTGCCGAGTGGCAACGGCATAGCAGAGCGGTGCCACCGAAGCGTGAAGAGGACCGCGGCCAGGAAGGCGTGCACTATTGCAGAAGCGGTCTATAGATATAATGCAACACCGAGGGATGCTGTGACTGCTGTGAGCGCACCCGCCAATGCGATCCATCGCTACCGAGTGCGCATCAAGGGCATTGACGCGCGTCTGCCTGATCGGCGGGGAACAAGAGGGCCGTATGAATTAGGGGACACCGTCTGGGTGAAGCCTCCCAATAACCGGTGCACCACCAGTTTTCGAAGGGGACGAATCACCGGCATCGTCAGTGAGCAGGCCGTGCTGGTTGATGGTACTCCACGCCATGTGAGGGACATTCGGCCCGCCCTGAATACGAATTCGTTGACAAGTAGCGGCAGTGGTGAATCATCCAATGACGAACTGTGGATTCGACCTACGCCCCGCGAGTCTGATGGTCCGACTGCGAACCCCGACGCTGTTGCCGATAATTCCGATGCCACTTCTGAGAGCTCAGATGAAGAAATCCAGACAATCCCCCTTCGTAGGAGTGCCCGCAACAAGCGGCCACGTCCGCCTTGCCACATGTGTGGTCTTGAGACCAGGGGGGAGTGTGAACATGAAAGGGCGACTAGCGGCGGCTCTGGAAAAAGAGTTCGTTTGTGTCTGGCGTGCAGAGCAGTAATCTGTTCCAAAGAAAGAAAATAATAATAATACTCACCGCTGTCTTAATAATCCACCTTCAGCTCAGTCTAAAGGAAAAAAGAGAGGAGGCCCTCGAGTGGAATTTTTATAGACTGAGGAAATGGATTATGGGTAGAGAAATGGATTATAAAACTGACCGACCAAGTTCACTCGGCAGTGAGTGGCGTCAATTTCTTGGCGAGGAGCTGACGCAGAGAGACGCAGTGAAAAGGTGGAAGGAGGAAAGTGGAGTAGGAAGAGGAAGAGGCGTAGCAAGAAGCCAGCTGGGAGAGCGTTGAATTGAAATCCAACGGTCTGCGGTTCGATCCCCGGTTCTGCACTCACTAGAAGAAAGTGTGCAACAACTGGTTTTCTGCCAAGGCTATAGAACCCAATCTGTCCTATTATTTGACTCATAGCTAGAGGGGAAAGATGTATTATATTATGAAGTAGCAATTAGAGGGAGATCAGTTTATTACTTCATAACAATAGAAAACCGATTCCCCAGCTTTAAAACTAATCCATGGTCCTGGAGCTCAGACTCTTTGGACGTTGGCACGAAAGACTAAAAAGCAATAGTTGTTTCCAGTTAAAGCGAAACCGTAGACTGAAAGAAAAATGAATGGATGGAAGTCAAATTTTGATTTCCTGTTATCGATATCAAATAAGTTTTTTTCGTTGTAAACTGAATTTTGAAGGCTAAATAAGTCCTCTGAGTAAATGGTATCATGGCTGAGACTAAGAACTACAATTATACCTACTTAGAGTCAAACCCGAAGCAAAAAATAAAATAAAAGTGCTGAAAAAAAAATACAGACATACAGGCAGATAAACACAAACATTTTGTCTTTTATATATATATATTATCGATTTTCTTCACTCCTTCTATAACCCGATTTTTCCATTATCGATTTTTGATATTTATCGGAGGTACCTCGACACAAAACCTAGCTAAGAACACCAGTTCAGCCGTTTCGGAGTCTATAGGTAACGGACACACACGCACGCGCACACACACACACACACACACACACACACACACACACACACACACACACAAACGCCATTGTGAGAAATAAATAATATAAGGCACACCACAAAACGTCAGAATTTGGTTACCAATCCGTAAAGTTGTGGAGGTTGCATCGATAGTAGAACAAAATTGGTAAAAGTTGATGGAATCCTAAACAGCGAAATCTGTATTAGTTTACTACGGTCTAATCTTTTGCCAGACTTTGACGATGAAGAAATCTTTTAATATTTTGGTGCTTCTTATTACGTGCAACAAATATTAAAAAAAAAGAATGTCCAACTAACGATTGATAAAGTAATTAATCCGATGCACACTGAGTAAAACAGAAATATCAAAGAAATCACTTAAAAATAAATTCCGAAAAGAGAAAATATCAAGAGAAAGACATAGAATTTAACAGTGAATTGTAAAAAAATAATATATATATATAAAAATTAAAAGAAGGAGATAGGTATATAGACAGATACATATATTCGTAGATAAATTAACAGAATGTGATAGATAGATAGATAGATAGATAGATAGATAGATAGATAGATATGAATAAACTGAGGATAGATAGATAGATAGATAGATAGATAGATAGATAGATAGATAGATAGATAGATAGATAGATAGATTAGGAGTAATGGATACATACACACATACTTATATTCAGAGATAAATACACAGAATGAGATAGATTGACAGACGGACAGACAGACAGACAGACAGAGATTGATAGATTGATTAGCAGAACGAGATAGATAAATAGATACATACATACATAATGGCTGGCCACCTTCCCGACAAATCGACCATCGTTAGATTCGAACCCAGGATGAGAAAGAGAAAATGTTCTAACCATTCGATCATACATACATACATACATACATACATACATACATACATAAATTATCAGAATTTAATAGATAGATAGATAGATAGATAGATAGATAGATAGATAGATAGATAGATTAATTCATTAGCGCCATATTGAAAAGCCCCCTTGCAAATGTGATTAAAATCTTTAAGACTTGCAATGGTGTACAGGAGCGAAACGCGAATATCAACAAAATTGCCTGAAGAAAAATCCGAAAAAGTCAAATATCAAGCGAAAAAGATAGAATTTGTTTAGCATAGATTAGGGAAAGTCGAACAGATAAAACATAGAGCTGATTAATCGATGACAAGGGACGGACATCGCACACAGCAAGATGGGAGCGTAAGTTGATTGCAGAAAAGAAAATACCCGAAAAAGAAGACGGATAAACAGAGCGGATTACTGAGATGATGTGCCTGATCATTCCATCTTCAGTGTCGTCATGCAATGACTTTCTTGTGGATGAAGATATTCAAATATAATAAAGCTGGTATTGCTATAAGTTACCTGTCCTTCAATATGGCAGTGGACGCTGGACAATAACATCAAAGATGAAGGAAAAAAATTTCTTCTTCTTCTTCTTCTTCTTCTTCTTCTTCTTCTTCTTCTTCTATGTGCCTTGTCCTTTCAGGATGTAGGCGATCATGGCCTTCCACGTCTCCCTATCCCTGGTGGCTCTTAGCAAGCTTTCTTCTGTTACACCACGCAAACCCCACTCTGCCACCCACTAGCTGAAGCCCATAAATCTAGACTGTAAATGTATAGAAACTAGCATGGCCAAAAAATGAGGGATCAATTTATATATTGATTATAATATAAAATTGATCCCCCATTTTATAGATCCACATCATAATTTCTTATAAACAGTTGGCATATATATTCTTCTATGTTCCTTGTCCTTTCAGGATGTAGGCGATCATAGCCTTCCACGTCTCCCTATCCCTGGTGGCTCTTAGCAAGCTTTCTTCTGTTACACCACGCAAACCCCACTCTGCCACCCACTAGCTGAAGCCCATAAATCTAGACTGTAAATGTATAGAAACTAGCATGGCCAAAAAATGAGGGATCAGTTTATATATTGATTATAATATAAAATTGATCCCCCATTTTATAGATCCACATCATAATTTCTTATAAACAGTTGGCATATATATTCTTCTATGTTCCTTGTCCTTTCAGGATGTAGGCGATCATGGCCTTCCACGTCTCCCTATCCCTGGTGGCTCTTAGCAAGCTTTCTTCTGTTACACCACGCAAACCCCACTCTGCCATCCACTAGCTCAAGCCCAGCAGTATAGATTATAAATGCATAGAAACTAGCATGGCCACAAAATGAGGGATCAGTTTATATATTGATTATAAAATATAATTGATCCCCATTTTATATCCACATTAGACTTTCTTATCAACAGTTGGCATATATATTCTTCTATGTTCCTTGTCCTTTCAGGACGTAGGCGATCATAGCTTTCCACATCTCCTTATCCCTGGTGGCACTTACCACGATTTCTCCTGTTACACCATTCAACCCCCTGTTCTGTCATCCAAATGCTCAGGCCCTTCAAATATATTATCCACTGCTTTCCTCTACCTCTGTTTCATCTATCTGGCCTGTTAGTATCAGGTTCTCCAAGCCCTCCTGCCTTACTGCATATCCCAGGAACTTTAGTTGTCTCTTCTTGATGCTCAATATTAATTTCCTTTTCGTTTCCATTATTTCCAAAACCTCCTCATTGTTCACTTGCTCGATCCATGATATCCGCAACATCCTTCTGTAGAACCACATAACAGTTTCTTCAAGTTTTTCCTTCATATCTGAGGATATTGTCTAGCATTCACTACCATATTGAAGAACTGACACCACATAGCAATCCAGTACTCTCTTCCTTGTTTCTAGCGAAATTGTCCGTTTCTTAAAACTTTACTCATCTTATTGAATGCTTCCTTCGCCATGCCAATTCACCTTCGGATCTCTGTGTCGCACTTTCCGTCACCTGTTAGAACACTTCCCAGATATTTAAACTTCTGTACCTGCTTGATTTTAGTATCCCCGACATGTATTTGGCATTTGGGGTTGCCCTTTTTACTGATGACCATGCATTCGGTTTTCTTGCAGTTTATTTGTAGTCCTTTCTTGTCCGTCCCTTCAGCTACCTTCTGTAGGGAGTCTTGTAGTTTGCTTTCTGTGACTGCTATTAGCGTACCTGTGTCTGCTGTTAGCGTATCATCTGCGTACCTTATGTTGTTTAAATTGTAGCCTTCGATTACAATTCATGGCATAACATCTAGGGTCCTCACAATAGTCTCGCTGTACCAGTTGTACAGATCCGGTGAAAAACGCATCCTTGTCTTAGAAAAAATCGTTGGAAATAAAGAAAAGAGGGATGAACTGTTACGTGATATCTGTCCGCCTGGATGGCAGGGAGTGCTGAACAATCTCCTCAACGATGAAGAAAAAACTTCAAATGCGGTTCTACAGAAAGATGCTGAGGATACAATGGACTGAACATGTGAGCAACGACGAGGTTTTAGAGAAAATAGAAACAAATAAGAAAGGTATTCTTAACATCAAGAAGAGCCAGATGAAATAATGAGAAAAGCGTGCTTAGAAAATCTGATACTAACAGGGTGGATTGAGAGAAGGAAGAGACATGATTGACTCCCACTTTATATCCAATATGCTACTGTAAATCCACATTTCGTTTGCTTCAAATATCTCCTTAGATCTTTGGTGAGATTGTCCAGCATTTACTGCCATATTGAAGAACAGACATCACATAGCAATCCAGTACTCTCTTTGTTTCTAGTGAAATTGTCCTGTTTCTTAATACTTTACTCAACTTCTGGAATGCCTGCTTGTGCTTTTGGATCTCAGGAATATAAATGTATAGAAACTGCTGTGACCACAAAGTGAGGGGTCAGTTTATGTATTGATTGTAATATGGAGTTGATCCCCCACTTTATATCCAGTATTCTTCTGTAGAACCACATTTCAGTTGCTTCAAGTCTTTCCTTCATCTTTGATGATATTGTCCAGCATTCACTGTCGTATTAAAAAACTGACATCACATACCAATCCAGTACTCTTTGTTTCTAGCGAAATTTTCCTTCCTCTAGATACTCTACTCAGCTTCTCGAATGAATCATTGGCCCTTCCAATTCGCCTTCGGGTCACAGTATCGCACTTTCCGTCTCCCCATGTATTTAAATTTCTATACCTGCTTGATTTTAGTATCCTATGCCTGTAGTTGGCATTTCGGACTTCTATGGGCGCATTACCTGCATTTCGACAGATTGAGCACTACCTGTACACTCAAACCCTCAGTCACGATGACTTGTGATTTCGACAACCATCGACGGTTCCCAAAACGTTCTATCTTCTCTAGTTTTCCATACAAGACTTGGGTCAATCTCTGATATACTTTTTTCATGTAGTTTACAAAGCTGCTTCTTGCTGGGATCGCCTTCCCATACCGTTGACGTCAAGAAGTCGCCTTCCTGATTAATCAACAATTTAAACCCAAGTTGAAAGATCAGAAAGCAAACATTCCAACCTCTATATCATATAGTCACTCCCTGAAATAAATGATTTCTATTCAAAATTCCGAGAATTTTCTCTCTTTAAATTGTGTGGTGAATAAAACAGGCTGGTTAATTGTTATGTAGGAAAAAGTGTTGATACCAAGACGTGTAGTCGAACGCGGATCTCCAGGCAACAAATGTATCTGTTGAATAGATTGCGCTACGGGGATCATGTAACCATAAATGTTAATATCTATCGCCCTATCAGTCTTCCACCGATATTCGGGAAAGTGTTCGAGGCCATAATCAATGCTGAAATAGGTTAACATCTTACTGCCCACAAACTCTTCTCTGACAAGCAATATGGCTTCCGCTTCGCCAGGTCCACTGCCGATATGCTAACAACCTTTACGGAGTACATGCTCCGGACCCTCGATGAGTCAGGCGAGGCTCGTGCAGGTGTTCTGGACATCTCCAAGGCTTTTGACAGGGTCTGGAACTCTGGCCTCCTTTGCAAGCTACGGGGTTACGGCATTACTGGACGCCTGCTTGACCTAATCCAGTCCTTTTTAAACAATCGCAAAATGAAGGTCGTATTGAATGGGCATGCCTCTTCATCCTACAGCACGAATGCCGGTGTTCCCCAAGGCTCTATCCTGGGCCCAACGCTCTTCCTTATTTTCCTTAACGACCTCCCAGATGAGATCAAGTCCCAAGTAGGCATCTACGCAGATGACACCACAATATACTCCTGCACCAGTAAGAAACCTGGCATGGCGGACAGACATAATCTCGCTGCTGACCTTGAACGGGATCTACACTCTGTGGTGAATTGGGGCAAGAAGTGGCTTGTCAACTTCAATGCGTCCAAGACCAAACTGTTGTCTGTCAACCATCACAGGCAACCTCTCCTGCTTCACATAAGCATGGACCAAGCGATTCTCTCTGAGTGCAATACACTGCGCCTCCTTGGCCTTACCCTCTCCTCAGACCTCAAATGGAACCACTATATCGAATCCATAGCTAAATCTACTGCTAAGAAGGTTGGGTCACTATGTCGATCCAGGATGTTTTTTCCGCCTGAATCCATCCTGCATATATACAAGTCAACCATCCGTCTGTGCATGGAGTACTGCTTCCATTTATGGTCAGGCGCCCCTGCCGTTCTCCTCAGTGTTCTCGGCAGGCTCCAAAGGAGAGTCTGTAATGTGATAGGCACTGATCTGGCGGCTCGACTGCAGCCATTTCCCCACCGTCGAAATGTGGCCTCCCTTTGTCTGTTCTATAAATACTTTCATGGCTTCTGCTCGGACGAACTTAAGTCACTGGTGCCTCCTCAACAGGTGTTTACTCGTGCAACCAGAATGGCAACTGAGTCTCACCCATTCACAGTTAGGTTAGCCAAATGCAGATGACAATTCTACTCCTGCAGCTTCTTCTCTCGCACTTCACGCCTGTGGAACTCGCTCCCGTGTTCTTGCTTTCCTGACGGCTATAACCTCCAGAAATTTAAATGCAATGTCAACACTCATCTATTAACCACTTGACTCTAGCCCTTCCCCCACCCCGTATATCCTTCCCTTTCTCTCCCTCCTTGCAACTGTCATCACACCTGCAATTTCATCTTTCTATTGCTTCTTTCTAATTGGTTTGTAAACCTCTTCTCCCTCCTCTAATTAATTTTCTTTCAGTTATGTAGCCCCCCCCCCGCACATCAGTGGCATTTACGCCTTGCCCGGGGTGAAATGATGAAAAAAAAACCTCGAAGTCTAAGTGTGTTCAGAGCATCTGGTTATTCTGTGTTCAGTATTTAGCATTTTTTATAATCATATGGCCCCAAGCAAGGCATTTTACTGCCAGTTTTGCAGGGGGTTACATAGGAGGAAAATTATGTGAAAGAGTGACAGGTTGCAGGGGGTGTGAGGAAGTGGGTAAGAGAAGTATTGATGTGGCCATAAAGTGAGGGGTCAGTTTATATATTGATTGTAATATAAAATTGATCCGCCACTTTATAGGAAAATTATAATAGTATAATTTTTTTTTTATAATCATATGGCCCCAAGCAAGGTATTTTACTGCCACTGTTTTGCAGTTGGTTATATAGGAGGAAAATTATGTGACAGAGTGACAGGTTATAGGGGATGTCAGGAAGTGGGTAAGAGAAGGACGAGAATACTAATGAGAGTGGAGTATCGCCCCAAGCAAGGCATTTTACTGCCACTGTTTTGCATGGAGGAAAGTTAATATTTATCTCCCTAGGAGGAACATAGGAGGAAAGTTATGAGAAAGAGTTGCTGGTTATAGGGGGTGTCAGGAAATGGGCAAGAGAAGGATGATAATATTAATGAGAGTGGAGTGAACGGAAAAAGAAGCATGAAAGAGAGGATGCAAGTCAGTGAGATAGGAGATGACTAATCACTTTACATTTAAATTCTTGGAGATTGTAGCTGTCGGGGAAGGAAGTAAACGGAAGGGAATTCCATGAGAAAGAGGATGCAGGTTAGTGAGATAGGAGATGACTAATCACTTTACATTTAAATTCTTGGTGATTGTAGCTGTCGGGGAAGCAAGTAAACGGAAGTGAATTCCACAGGCGAGAAGTGCGAGAAAAGAAGCTGATGGAGTAGAATTAGCGTTTGGAGCTAAACCTGGAGCATGTACTCTGTTATGGTTGTTAGCAAGTCGGCCTTGGACCTGGCAAAGCGGAAGCCATATTGCCTGTCAGAGAAAAGTTTGTGGGCAGTAAGATGTTGAACTATTTCAGCATTGATTATGGCCTCGAACACTTTCCCGAATATCGGTAGAAGACTGATAGGGCGATAGTTGGATGGGTCCGAGGGTTCACCATAATTCTTAAATACAGGAACGACTGAAGAGAACGTCCAGCATGCAGGAAAGCAGGAAGCAGAGAGGCAGTAGTTAAACAGTTTAGAGAGGACAGGGGAAAGTTCAGGAGCACACCTCTTAAGGACTATCACCGGGATTCCATCGTCTCCACTCGCCTTATGGGGGTCAAGTTTTGAAATTACTCGGGATACTACTGTCGGGGTAATATATACGTCGTGCAGTTTGGCC